>OZ007499.1:142641403-143107379 GCA_963931805.1 Microdon myrmicae
TAGTGGACTTGCTAAATAAGGCCAAGACCGGTCCACGGTTGTAGTGTCGATGATGATGATGATGAGTTGTGATAAAGGGTGTTGAAAAGTTCTGTGAATTGGAGGTAACAGCCAAGAAGGTTGGAGTAGTCAGGTATAGTTCGATTCGGAGAGAAGATGACGCATAATTTATTCCTTTTGTTACGTAGGAGGCGAAGCTGGTTATTGTACCATGGAGGAGAGGAGGTTGATGTTCTTTGCTTAGAGTAGGGAACGAACAGGGAAATAGAGTAAAGGATTTTGGTATATAAGTGGGTAATGGCAACGGATAAGTGATCGTAGTTGAACGAAAGGCGACCTAGGTAGTCGTTGATGAGGGGAGAGGTAGCTTTATGCAGATCACAAGCGTAGTGATTGGAAGGGGGGGGGGGGGTCCGAGTGAAGTCGGAGGAAGGTCAGGAGAGGGGGGGGGGGTGGTCTGTGGATGTAAGAGCTAACAGGGTGGATGAGATAGATGTATTGATAGGGTCTGTTGTAAAGATGAGCCAAGTGCCTAACCAAAAAGTTGCTGAACTCACAGAAACAAGAATCACCTAGTCGATCAATGAAGAGACATTCCTTGGCCGAGATGGGGTAGGGGGTGAAGTGTGAATGATCGTCAGATAACTAATAATTAGTAAACATTTAGTGCGGTCGAACCAAACGAGAAGTAAAAGTTAGTGCGATTAAAGATACAAAACAAAAAGAAAGAAGAATAATATTCATTGCAATACACCAATTAACTGGAGGTTCAAGAAATCAACACCGCCAGCAACCTGAACAGTGGCATTCAAAATCCACCAGAACCGCACGGGCACATAAACGGCAACTACATTTATTTATAAAGTTATATTTAACTATTTCGTGTGCAAATAGATGTAACAAAATTGGCGCAGCCTGTAACCACCAACTGAGGGCTGTACTGGAGTGAAGAGCCCCTTAAATTCGAGAATACATTATTTCTCGGGGGTACAGGTCCAGTGGTGGGTAGAGCCCCGAGGCCCTAGCGTACCTACACCAACTAGCCTAGCTAGTGGTTAGACTTTAAACAAATAATTAAAATAATAAAAAATAAATTATTTTCACTTTACCGGAGAGAGAAGCTTCAATATTAATAAGAGAAACCATCCGATTTTTCTTTACATACTGTGTTTATTTCACTAATTATAAATGTTTAAAGTAAGTACTGCACCTAACTTATAATTCTGGTGATACAATTGTTTACATGTATACATTACACATTTTTCAAACATAACTGAATGTGTTTTTTGTTGTCTTCAGTTTTGAATTTATTAGCAACATTTGTATCCAGTTCTACAGTAAATTTCGTTTAATCTGGTTTTACAATGACGATTAACAATTTATTAGTAACACTTTCATTTAGCTATATAATAAATTTCGTTTAATGTTTTTTCTCAGAGACAATTAATCTATTTATTAGAACATTTCCGTAAGCTTTTTAGTAAATTTCGTTTGATTTGTTTTAAACTATTTATTAGTAACACTTTCGTTTAACTCTTTTGAAAATTTCGAAGACACGACGAATTATGAAACACGAGATCAATTTTCAATGATCAAGAGGCCAGTTGTCACCTCAAACAAATCAAGTCTAATCCCCGAAAATGTCCGTTTGCATCCCTTTTGTTTGTTTGTTCAAACCCTTACTCAAAGACCTGCAGGTGTCATGGAAAGCCATTGCTTCTATTATTACAGATCAGCGACCAGCCTGGATCATTTTCTTTGGAAAGGTGTAGCTTTTCCATTTGGGCGGGTGTTATATGATACCACAGGGGACACGCATATGTGGGTCAGATTATTTGTTTATAAATGTAGTACTCCGTGCCATGCTTTCCCAAACGGTGGCAGAAGAGCCCGGAGTGTCGACGGTGAAAATAAAAGATAAGAAGAGGTTTAGTCAAAACAATCCCGGTAGGCTTTATTCTTATTCATTTGAATTTAAAAGTGAGAGTGATTTTTTGGATTTGTGATCGGCCAGCGGTTCGGTCAGAAAACCAGGAATTTGTTTTTTCAACTTTACTTAATCTAAACTTAATCCTAATTATATAAATAACAACCTAATTTAGCCTGATTACAGTATGATTTTCATAAAGCCATAAACAAAGTTTTATAATTAATGGGATATATGTTATGAATTAAAGGATGTGGAATGAAGTTAGTTATGGGTTAGAGGTAGAGTATTTCTCTCCGGTTGTTCGTTGGAAAAGCGTAGGATGCTGGAAAATGGTTGGACGTTACAGTATTTGAACTGGTTAGGGGTAACTTCGGTGTTGTGGTATATGATCTCATTTGAATCATTTACCAGTCTGCCTGAGGCGAAGATAGCTCTGGTGTGGAGACAGTTGGGATAGTTAGTTCTGATATCAAGAGGGTTCTCTAAGAGCGAGGTTATTATGGGATTGGGATTATTTTGTAGGTTTTCGATAAATTTGATAGGCGCTCGATACCAGCGGTATTGTAGAGTTCGACGTTACTATATTACTTATAGGAGTTAGGACGACGATGTAAGCCAGAGACATACCTAAAGCATTTTCTTTCGAATACTCGTAATTTCTCCATTTGGGAGGGAGTGATATGGTACCACAATGGGCATGCGTACGTGAGTGTGGGCCTGATAATTTGTTTGTAAATGAGCAGTTTGACTTTGTGAGAGAGACTTTTAGGTTTCCACATTACTCTTCTACAGAGATTAAGCTGAATTGTGGCTTTTTGAAGGGAATTTTTAATGTGGGAGGAAAAAGACCAGTTATTAGAAAAAGTGATTCCCAGATATTTTAGGGTTTGAAGGGTTTTATCAAAGTGTTGTTCAGTTGAATCTTAATTTTGTTGTGGCAGCGTCTAGTGTTGTTTGTACAGTGCTCGTTTTTGCCCTTGAACACTATGAGCTGCGTTTTATTTGGATTAAGGTGGATTTTCCACTTATTAAAGTATGTTGATAGGTTAGGGAGGAAGTTGTTAATGCGGTTTCTTGCAGCCTTAACCAATTTGCTGCTAGAGTAAATTAATGTATCATCAGCATAATTCAGCATCACAACATTAGGAGATACGGGTTGAGTAATACCCGCGATATATAACAGATATAAAATTGGCCCTAAAATAGAGCCTTGGGAAACACCCGCGGTTATGGTGTGGGTTCCTGAGATAGAAGAATTTATTCTCACAACGAATTTTCTGGCAGAAAGATATGAGGCTAAGAGCTTTGTTGTGTGAGAGTTTAGATTAAATATGGGGTGCAGTTTGTACAGAAGCGCTGAGATCCAGATGCAATCAAACGCCTTAGAAATATCGAGAGATATACACACAGTAGGGCTTTGGTTTTGGAGACCAGTTGTAACATCGTGTGTGAGTTTTAGTAGAGCATGACATGTGGATTGTCGCTTACGAAATCCGAACTGACAGTTAGGGATGAGGGCATTCTCATTGGCAAATGAGAGAAGATTTTGGTAGATCTTGCGTTCCAGTATCTTACTTAGTGTACTTAATAGGGATATTGGACGATAATTGCAAGGGCTATTACTACTACCGGGCTTCTTAATAGGAATTACTACCGCCGTTTTCCAGTTCTCTGGGAAGTGCGATGCATTAATTATATGATTAAGAAGAATGAGGATGGGAAGTAGATTCGGTGGGCGTAGCCTTTTAAATAGAAGACGTGGGATTCCATCTAATCCAGTTGACTTTTTGTTATTTCCTGATCTTACGATCTCGGATAATTCGTCCGCAGTTAGAAAATTTGTAGTGTCTAAGGGGTGTGAAGCTATGTTTGTGTTGTTGAATTCACCGATGAAAGGAGTAAAAGATGGGAATAATCTGTTTGAGATGTATTCGTTTACTGTGTTCTCGAAGCCAGGAGTTGAGAGAGAATTATTTTGCTCATGAATCTTTGCAAAGTGTTCTGCGAGGCAATTTGCTATGTCCGAATCGGACTGGGCAATATTATTACTGATCGGGTTAATGAGATGGTCAATTCGGGGTTTATATTTACGACCAGTTAATTGGTTGATGTTTTTGAAAAGATCCCGATTTGGTTTGATATTTTTAAGTGTGGAGATGTAGTTTTCATCTGCGAATTTTTTCAACTGCTCATTTATCAGAGTGGATAGGAGTTGGATTTGGCTTTTAATAAAGGGGCAGTATCTTGTATGAAGTTTACGGCGGAGCTGCTTTTTAAGGCGCAATAATTTGGTTAGGATGCTGGGCAAAGGCTTTCCTAAATAGTTATGAGGAATGGTTGTCGGGGTGTTTTTGCTGAGAGCCTCCTTAAGAATTTGCTCTATTCTTAAAGATGCTTGATCGATTTCAGTAGGGAGTAAGTTAGATGCTTCAGGGATATACAAGTCAGAGAAACTTATCGCTATGTCCCTATTGACTTTTCTCCAATTTGTTTTGGTGAAGTTTGGGACAGGGTTTGACGACTATAGTGGATCGAAAGAGGGGATTTGGATCGTGGTGTGAACGGAACCATGATCAGAAGGAAATATAAAAGAGACTGTAGGTGGACCCGCTGAATAAACATCGTCGGACTTAAGGAAGAAGTCGATTGTTGACCTGGCTGAGCTAGAGACACGAGTTGGCTGTAATGGGGAGTCAATGTAAGTATATGGATAAGACTGGAGGAGGGCTAGCAATTGGCGACCATATTTGTTGCATTTATTATCATTGAATGCTGTATGACGAGCATTCCAGTCTCCTCCGATTATAAATGGAGCGGGAACGGACTGTTGGATAATCTGCGAAATGTCAGTATCTGGGAAATCTGGTTGTCGTGAAGGGTGAATATAAATGGATGCTAAGACGAGCACTTTATTGTTCTCACAGAAAAGTTTTACTGCTGTGTATTCAATGTTGGATACACAAGTGAATCTAATTTCACTGAATTGAAATTTTTTGTGAATTAATATGCCGGTACCTCCATGAGATCCATTAGTTCTGGGGTTAGAAACTAAAGTATAATTGGGAATTGAAACTCGGGAATTTGGTTTGAGCCAGGTCTCTGAAAGGAAGATGATATCTGGGGAAAACTTTTCAACAAACAACCGGAGGTGTTGCTTACGTATGTTAGAGTAAATGGATTCTGTGTTGAGGGAGATAATGGTTAGTTTAGAGAGAGCTGGAAAGAATATGGGAAGTTATTAGTGAAAGAATCTGACCTTTTTTCTCTATTTCTGACATCTTCCTCAGCGAAGCTAGCATGGCTTGTAAGCTTTGGATGTATCCCATGATGTCCGGGATTGAAGTTTTCAGTATTGTTGTTAGGGGGAGTGGTAGTGTTGAGGTTTCCTCTTGCTGCATCCGCGTACGATATTCCGGGTCGGGTTGACTTCGTTTCCTGCAATACTGTTGGTTTCGTTGTTGTTGTTGTTGTTGATTTAATAGTTGTTGCTAATTTCCGTCTTTCCAGAAGTTTTAGCTTCTGAGGGCATTGGGAAAAAATTGCCGGATGAGGGCCTCCACAGTTACAGCATTTAACTGTGATCTTTTTGTTGGTAATGGATCCATCAGCGTTGACGGTTTGTATTGTTTCAGGTTCCAGGCCTTGTGGATTTACCTTGCATTCCTCGAGCTCGTGTTCCTCTGCGCATCTGCCGCAACGTCTTTGCTGGTGGCATGAGACCGCCAAGTGTCCTGATTCTTGGCATCGTTTACAATGAAGAATTTCTTGTTTGTGGGGCTCTTCGATTGCGATTTTTTGGGTAAACAAATATTTAATTTGTTTAAGTTGCTCGATGTCCTGATTAGGTGGGATTTGTATGATCCGGAGGTTTTTTACGTTGTTTGTCCTCATGTACGGTGTTTGGAAGTAGTCCAGCTTATTGATTTTTATTTGTGGACATATCCTAGCCATTTCTAGTCCCACTTCTTCGTTGGTCCATTCGGGATCGATGTGCCTTATAATAAAGGTAGCTGGTTTGCTGTTCGGATGCTGGAAGGTGAAGAACTGATACTGTTCCTCTAACAGTTTTTTAACTGCCCTGCCATGACCGACTAATGATCTGTCTGTTATGGAAGTCCTCGATCCTTTTGCATTGGTGCTAAAATTCCGGTGACCCAAGGCATTTTGCAGGGTTTGAATTAGTGCTTTGCTGCTGGTCGGGTTTCTGATGTAGATTGGCGGTGGTCTTTCGTTTTTGTGCTGGGCAGGCAGGGGACTCGGTGCTGACTTGGCTTGTTTTGTGGTTTCTTTATGGGCTGATGATTGTTGTTTGGGTGGAGATGTTTTATGGTTTAAGTTGGGAGAAGGCGCCATCTCCATACTGGCGTCGTCGCTGTTTTGGGTGGGTTGCTTTAGGGACTGAATTTCCTCCCGGAGTTGCCTCACCTCTGCTGACAGCTGTTGGATGTATTCCACGGCTTCGTGGAATTTTTGTTCGTAGTCCATGTGTTTTCCTGGATTTTCCAATTTTGTGGTCTTCTTAGATGAGTTTTGAAGAGTTTCAATGGCTCTTCTCTTCCGTTCCAAAAGATATTCCCGGGTAGCGCTCGGGTCGTTGTCTGGCATTTGTGAAGACAGATTTCGACTACGGCATCCAGCGAAAATTACACGTGTTTGTATAGTTAAAATTTCCTTTTTTTTGTTATTATATATATATATATATATATATATATATATATATTATTTTTTTTTTTTAAATATTTTTTGTTGTTTTTCTATTACACTACACAATTTAATAGTGCACTTAACACACGTAAACATAAACACGTGTAAACACGTTTCTGTGAACGTCCGCACTGCACGATATCTCGACTGTTTATGTGATCGGCCAGCGGTTCGAGCTTCGAAAAGAGACTGATCCCGAAATTGAAAAGCACTGCCCTTTTATAGGTTTTGTACTTGACTTTTGTCAACTATTTTAATGTCAAAATTCCCAGAAACACACATAATGACTTAGTGCGTTTCAATTTGAGTTGTGTTTTGGGAATTTGTTAGAGGCTTTAGTTGGATGGGTTCTGGGAAGGGAAATCATGAAATGCGTTTTGAATTTAGCATTTCATGATGTCAAGGTTTTTAGGAATTGAGTCAATGTCTGATGAATTAACTTTTGGTTAAATTCGTTGTACATGTGACTCAATATGGAATTTGGATGTGTTATGTGCAATTGAATCAATGTACGACAATTGACTTTTGGTTTAATTTTATCGCTCATTGATTCAATTGAAATTTGGGATTTGCGTTGTGGGATTATGGATAGGGTTTTTGATGTTATTGGGGATTTGGATAGGAGTAGCGATTTAGGATCGCTACATAGATGAGCAGTTTGACTTTGTAGGAGAGACCATTAGGATCTCACATCACACTTCTACAGAGGTTCTGTTGTATTGTGGCTTTACGTAACGTATTTTTAATGTGGGTAGAGAATGAAAGTTCATTGGAAAAGGTTATTCCCAGACATTTTAAAGTTTTGGAAGGTTTTATCTGGGTGTTATTTAGTTTGAGTCTAATTTTGTTGTGGGTTCGCCTGGTGTTGTTTGTGCAGTGCTCATTTTTACCCTTAAACACTATTAGTTGGCCTTTATCAGAATTTAGGTGAATTTTTCGTTTATTAAGCTATGTTGATAGATTTAGGAGGAAGTTATTAATGCGGATTTTTGCCTCCTTTATAAACCGGAGTAGACTTTGGTGTCATCAGCGTAATTCAACATTACGGTATTGGCTGATTGAGGTTGCGGTATGTCTGAAGTATAGAGCGGGTATAATAGTGGTCCAAGAATTGAGCCTTGCAGAGCCCCGGCGGTTATATTAAACGATTGAGACAGAAATGAATTTATTTGGCCATGAATTTCCTGCCGCTATGGCCTTGCCTTCGCCCCCTATGATAAATTCCTGGTCGTAACTGGGGCCGTCGCCCAGCATTCGTTACTGCTGCTTTTCATTTTCTCTGTTTTATTAGGCTTCTGCATTAATATTTAAATAATAAAATTAATTTGACACGTGCACTTCACACACTTTTTAGTGACACGTGGGTTTCACACACTTTCTTCAACACGTGTTTCACTTTTGCTCTAAGCGAACTTCCATTCGCTTTTGAAGTACTCGATTAGAATGAAACCATCCGTTCAAATTTTTTCACTATTTTTTGTAGTTTCTTTTGTTTCTTTCTCTTTACAGTTTTTGTCTGCTATTTTCTTTACTTTTCACAGATTTTTCAGTTGGTTTCGTTGCTCATTTCTCTCTTCTGGTTGTTTATTGTTCGCTGTCTTTCTCCTTCATCTTTCGTTCCTTCCTTCATTCGTTTGATCTAGTCTTGGGCGATTCAGATGTTTATCGCGTATCTTTCGATATAAACGAGAAGTCAGTCGAAAACAAACTCTCCTACTAACTCTCCTGAATGGGCGACAGAACAACTCATAAACATCATATTGGGAGCAGACAAAATTCTGGACTTAGTCCATAGAGCAGTGTCGGTGTTTAACGGACAAAAAGGCTCTACAACAGCTGCCGAATGAATGAATGCCAATGAATGCTCATTGACAGTTGTAATAGGACCTTAAGTTCTTTGTCCATGGAGGAAGAACAGCGTTTTTTACGATGGTTACCCATGCGGTGGGGCGGAGAAGCCTACCGCATCATTAAGGAGAAAACCCCGGTAACCTTCCAGGAATTCGAACAATGACCCAGGAGCGCGTTGTTACCACGAGAGACATATGAGGAGTTGCGCTCGCAACTCTCTAGAATGCGACAATTACACGAAGGGGACGTCGCAGATTTCGTTTCTTGTGTGAAACAAGGGGTGACACTCTGCAAGAAAGCGGTGACGCGCTCATTCGGATAAAACCCCAGTGCCACATTCGCCATGCAAATCGAGAGGTTGGCTAAAACCGTACTAAAGGTGGGAGCCAGAGAAGCCCACACCCACCATTGCTTACTGGAATTAGGAAAATATCCTCTCGGAAAAATTGTCACCCGACTCCTCCAAATGGAGAAAACAGAGAATGATATATTTAAAAAGAGAGATTTTTATGGTATGGGAAATTCATCGAGTGTTGAAACATACAATGTTCCCCCGCCAAACGTGTTTGATCCAAACTATGGCCCCACCGATCATACACAGCACCAATTCATTCTGAAAAAGAATCAACTTAACACAAGCAATGACAAAGGTTTCAGACTAGGCTTACGGGGAAATATTGCCAAAACCACAGGAGTCGTTCCACAGGCAACAATTACCTATGAATGATGGGTCTCAGTTAGTTGGGGTTAATTATAATAGATCCGTTTCTACATTCACAGAGCAAATTCAAACTGTTACACGCCCCTTACTTGCGAAGAACCCGTTTAGGTCTCACGCGTCACCACATTCATTCCAAAAGCCAATAGAGTCTAGACCTATATTGGGTATCAGAACCTTATCAGGACAGTGGGGGTTATTACCACAACCCCCACCCAGGTAGGAAGGGTGTGGCTACAGTGGAAAATGGAAAAAACACAGAAGTCACCAACCTACCATATACACCCAACAAAATGACTATGGCTATACGTCACCATCGTACCCCACCGACTTGTAAAGTCTATCTAGAATGCAAGAAAGTTTAGACGAAAAACAAATCACAGGGCCGCCGAAATTCAAGAGACAAAGGTGGTCAACACCTACAGGTCACTACAGGCTAGACCTGTACCACTTTTGTCAGTATTGAGCTTTCAGAGCCATCAAAGCAGAGCAAGACACTACCGATTTAAGATGCCGGAAACACCGACCACACTTTGCAAGCAATTCAGCGCTCCATTTGGACTGTGGCCATCTCAACAGACACACACAAAGCACAATTGCAGTGAACGAGGAAATTGAAAATAATCATCAGAGTAATACCAGGAATGGATGTTGCGGTGGTTAAGTAGGGAGTTGAAACATCTTCCGGTACATGCGGCCGTGGTCCGATACTTTGGTTTTAACTCTTTTACAGCGTGAGTTTGAATTGCGTTTTTCACTACCATCACAAAACGCTATAGCCCCACATCAGGCCGACTTCTATTCGAGCGCAACCAGCATTTTATGCGTCAAATTCACTTTTGGAGTCATACTGTTGTCTGAGTGTTCAAAAACCTGATAGGTATGCAAGTAGAAACTGGGCTTTTTTTGTCAAATTCAACTTTATTGGAAAAGACAGTTTTTTTACACTAACGCGCGCACAAAAGGGGATTTTGAAGTGTCCTTAAATGTCAGAACACAGTGTGAGCGGAGGGAGTTAAACGAATATCGGTTTATATTGCTTGGTGAAAAGTTCCTAACTGTTGTGCAAGCCCTTCTTGAGTTTGGAATGGATTTTCATCTAGTAAAACTTAAAGTTCTTCGTCGTCAAACTTTTTTTTTGTTTATTTTACTTCTCCCAGGATAGGCTGAGCCACCGCCCTTAGATGATATTTACACGACCGGGTCCATCAGCCAAGTTTCGAAAGATTCTCAACGATTTATCTCAACTATTTCACAAGCCTATAGTTGAATGGGGTGGTATTTCACCGGCCTATCCTGAGAAAGGTTCACGAAATTTTCCAAACCAATTTTTTACTGTTGAATGATTCACAGAGTGTTCACCCAAAGTCAAATTAGTCAATTTCGTAGCTTAATCGACTTTGTTTTCTATTGAAAAGAGAATAGAATGCAATGACATACATGTTGCTCGACATCCATCTCTTATGCAACTGATGCACATGGAATGACAGCTTGTAACTGACTAAAACTCAGCAACAGTGACTAAGCTACATATATCCAAAATTGTGTCCAAGTATGTCCTTAATGCAACCAACTTCAGAGCCGGGTTTCTACTTGCACACATTATTCGGACACTGAATACGTTTTTTGCTAATTCCAACAGGTTACTTTAGTCATATAGTTTAAGATGGTAATGCATCTATAGAGAAGTACCACAAGTGATATCAATAAATCCATTGTTTCGGATAGTACTATTGCTCTTTTAAACAAATGGGGTTCTTCGATCTTTAAACCACTGCCAAACTTCCTTCGTCCATCCTACTAAACTGGTTAATTCCCAAATATAATCTAGGGAATATCCTAGTAATTCGATCATTAAATCGCTGCCAAACTTCTTTCATCTATTCTACTAAACTGGTCAATTCCTAAATGGACTCGATGGGATATGCGGCAAATTCACCACACGACACCAGCCAGAGCACTAACTCCATATATAGGATACTATTGACTTTTAGCGTTTTGTAAAGTGATGAAAATTTTGATCTTGGTCCGCTATAAAGGGCTTGGACTAAAGTATGGATATCTCAATTCGCTAAGCAAGTTATGATTGCTATCGTATAAACCGCTGATGTTTTTTCCTTCCTTTTTGTGTTGTATTCTTCACTGGTGTTGTGTGCTCATAATACACCCATAAACTTTTGGAATATATGAAAACAAACGATCTCTCCAGTCACCTTCAATGTGAGATTTGATGTGAGTGATCCTGATCTCGTGTTACACTGTATTGAAAGTGAAGTTATTCCACCCACTACTTCTGTGAAACAAAGTTGTCGCACTAGATGTCTTAAAACTACTTGATAAATTTTGGCAGTCAGCGCTTGCTGAAATTGCTTTCCTAAGAAATTGACAGTATACTTTCAAAGCACTAGAGACTTTCTAATCTCTTAAGCCAATAAGTTTTAGACGGCCGTAAATCTGTCCCATAAAATTAATGTTGGTGTTGTCTAGAGCTACGTACTCTCACCTATCCTATTGTTCGTTTTTATGATGTCATGTGCATTAGTCATAATCCAATTAAGTCGGCTACTGATCATAGTACTTGAAGTTTCTCGTACTCATTCGGACTTCCTCGACCAACCCTTACAATTATGAAACAACAGGGTATGTTCAATTAATTCATTTCTGACCCTAACAAGAATTACCGTTGCGGATTATCCAATCGAGGGCAATTAATTCAATAACCCTAAATCACAGTAATCTCTCTTATGGTGCCCAGTATGGACCCATTATCGAGGAAGGACATTGACATCGTCGAAGCCAACAAATTATCAATTCTTTAAATTCGTTCTTTAGTCGAATCTCACGAACGTGGAATACTCATGTGTCCCTTCGTAATTATTACCTCGAAGCAGTCACTGTCGATATCTTCCTTCCGTTTTATTCCCCCATCTTCTTCCATTCGCGTAAGCTTTGACATAAAGGGTACTTAAAAGTCATTTTTGTGCGAGCATTTCATGTAAAAAAAAGGTATAAGGCTTATTGTAATCATCATCATCATCATCGGCACTACAACCGGGAACCGGTCTTGGCCTTATTTAGCAAGTCCTGAGGCTTGTTAAATTTTCCATAATGATTTATTTTTTCTGGGCAAGGTCATTAGTCTTGCGCCAAAGGCTTATTGTAATATTCTTTCATAAAACAGCTTGTAGCTTTTCTGCATCCCTGGGTAAGATCCGCATGGAAAATAAAACGACACGAAGTTACTTGAAAATTAAGATTGAAAATTAACATCTGCACTTTGTTATTCCTCAAGTTACCCGACTCGGAAAAGTTTGGTGTCCTTTTTCCACATTAACTTCCACCCTTAATAATATCGTTTTGCTGTCCGAGATTTCGGTCACCTTTATCCACATGCACACCTAGTGAATGCAATTACTTCACTTTACACACAGGTGGTAAAGTGTCACAGGATAACCATAAAGCACCAACACCGGAAGCCATACACGACCATGTAGGTGGCCTGGTATATTCCTGGTGGCCTCGAAACAGCCCAACTCTGTAAATTCATTTGCATAGTAATAACAACGTGGTTAAAATGCATTTAAACACTCCACTTATCTCAGGTGACAGTAGGCCGCCTTGTGTACGTGGAGGTCACAACTTGAGGGCGCTGGTTACACATAACTTTTGTTGCATTTGTCGTTATCATTGCAGTTTCTTTTTTTTCATGGTGGTGGTGGTATCGTTGTGGCGAACAGAATTCCGAGTCCAATTGATTTTTTACCTACAGCCATTACGTTCAAAAATTATTCCAGTAGGTGCTGTTAAGGGGGTGGCGTAGGGTGATATTTTTTTCCACCCGCTTGTCGTGAATAAATGGAAACGTACTAAACAGATTCGCCACGATTGAAAAAGAAAACAAATTTGTGGTGTTCAATGAATCTATTTGGCTTTTAATATCCGTGCCGTTCTGGCACACCCGCCCCGACGCCAAGTGCATATTTAATCAAATATTTAAATGAGTAACACGAACAGTTGCGACAATGGCGTCAGCAGTGCCACCCACAGGAACAAATTATGTAACACACTTCAACATTTCTACTTCGCATGTCTCATAAAAAAAAATATTATCCTATTGACAGCCGCCCCATACTACCTATATATCCCCATACCCCATTGAAGTAATTCTGTGTTCTTTTTCGTGGTATTGTTGGAAATACGTACCTGAAAAACTCCTGTCCATCCTTGTACCATTTGACGGAATTCAACGTCCGATTACCCATTTCATAGCTGCAGAATAATTTGGCTTTTTGTCCGGAGTCTATAATTCGTGGGACGGTTAAGTTGGACAGATGCAGCGCTAAATTCAGGTGGGCATCTGAAAGTGCATAGTGGAAAGGTGTTATACAAAAGTGTCATAAAGTTGATGGTGTGCAGGTAGGGAATTTAGGACGATAGGCACCACGTCAAAGGACACCCGCTGTAATTGTAGCTTAACGGCGCACAAATTAGTCCTCTTTCATATCCAATCGAATATTTAAATTTGACAATTGCCACACCGTGTCCTGACAACTGGTGCCGAACAATTTAGAAACGGGATCCTTCGTGTGCTGCCCATCAAGGCTTTCCATTATTTTCTCATTCAACAAACTTAATTGCTCGCAATATCCTAGTTGCTAACGCGACAGATTTGCATTTTTTTTCTTCTATTTCGTATTCGTGAGAATGAGGATTTTTATCAAACGTCATTCAGCCTATGGAACAATTGAGGGTTTGGGGATGAGTTTTTGAAAAGTGTTCAAATTATTCTTTGGTGACAGGAAATATTTGTTTGCTAATGGGGAGGCGAGGTGCAAAAATTGGAACGGTTGACAGAATTTATTTGATAAGAGATTAATAGCAGAAGCACCATTTTAAATTCCATTTTATTTTAAATTTTTAGTTGTGTAGGTGGATGAGGATTTATTATGCAATTTATAAAATTAATTAGGTGATTCGTTTTTTATTTATCGCTGATTTATGTCATCTCTGACGTTCCGCTGTTGTGAAATTGGGGCTATGAATTGCGCGTGGTATTGTATTTTAAAATATATTTTGGAAATTTCCCCGGATGTTTTTTGAAATACAATATTGATGGATAAAATGAGGGCACCATTCAATTTTTACTCAAAATTGTGAAATCAAAAAAATTATAAAATAAGCAAGAGTTGATAAAAATGCTGGGTGTATAATTTATTAAGTTTATTTTGCTAGAAATATGCGTTTATTTCAGTAGTCAAATGAAAAAACACGTTATTCAAAGTATTGTCCTCGGAAGTTGTAGCGTTTTTTCCTCGTTCAGGTAATTTAAGGAATCCTTGCCACAAGCACCTCTCAGTTTTTGAGCCCAAGAACGAATAAACCAAATTGTTGATACCCCCGGCTGAAGTGAAGCGTAAGGGCATTCTATATTAATCTAAACAAGCAAGACTTCCTATCAAGTGTTTTCCAAATATATTTCAACCGGCCTAGCAACATGAGAAGAAACTTTATTTTTTTTATATTAGACTTCTCTCGGGAGAGGCGAACCTATACCATCCGCAAAACTGAACACTTTGTTATCCGTTGTCTCCAACAAATCATTTATGTGAAGCAAGAACAAGGTTGGAGCCAAAATAGAACCTTGGGGCACCCCCGAGTTAACAGGAAACTCAACCTCAACGGTACACCCGACAATTAGATCATACATCAATTATTCCCCGGTCACTGAAACGAAATACCAGACGGCACACGCCAAAACAAAAGTATGTCATGACAATGGTTATTTCTCGGATGTTCCGAACGAAAGATCGAATGCATAAGATACCACGAGACATGACACCTATAACGTGTCATCCGAGAAGTGACTCATTGTGGATTTGCTAGGCAAAGTGCAATGAGTGTTTGAAATGACGAACGTAATTTTTAGGTCATAATTGAAAGGCCGAAATATGATGTTCCTTGACCAACACTTATTGGTATGCGACGGAAATGTTCATGGGAAAAATAGTATTTAAGGAGTGAATTTTTAATCAATCAGATCAGAACTGCATTGGTTTTCACTTCTATTTATAGCAGAAACCTATGACATCGTGCCCTGCCAATCGATTCACCACTCTTGTTGATTTTTGGCAGAAACCTACGAAATTCGTGTCCTGCCTTATTTGCTAATCAAAGGATCTTACTTTAGGACAATCCATCCTTGCTAGAAACAGTTGGACTTGGCTCACGGCGTCTTAATTACCCAGACCCTTTTCTTATACATATAAACAACTATTGCCTCTACACCATTTCATTACATGACAATCCTACATCATCTTACCTGTTGACCTGATCATTGACTGCACCATCATACCTGGTGATCTGGTCATTTACTTCACCATTTTACCTGGTGACTTGATCATTTATCTTACTTGATGATCTCACAATTATTTCTGCTAATCCAACTCATCTGTGGCCTTTAACAATCAAAGATTTCGAAACAAAACCTAGCCAGCCCAGACGATCGTAGGTCCATTCCACACCTACTCGACTGCGGATCTTATATGAGGATGCCAATAGTTTTCACAGAGGAATATACACCAGAGGAACCCACAGGTGTACCAACATACACTCCAACACTAAATACAGCAGGCCCCAAGAGGGTGACTATAGAAAAGTACAGGGAACGACAAGATCGAAACCGGGAAGCAAAGACAACCAAAAATCGAAAATACAACACCCAAAAAGAGGAGAGGAGGCAAACAATACAAAGATCGCAAGAGGTTGCCCTATCTCAAGAAGCTAGTAAAAGATCAAGAAGAAGTACTATGTCGTTTGCGACGACAGTGAAGAACGTGTGATTTGAACCGACGCTATGACAGTTAGAATCACTAAAAATTGAATCAATGCTCAACACATCAGGCCACTGCGGCATGTACGAATTCGATTTCTAAACTCAAGTACATTTACCTGATGTGGAATTGCTACGTTATTGCTTGGTATACGACTGATGCTTTTTCTTATTCGATTTCTTTCGGCGTTCTTCACTATTTGCTTGTACTCGTATATTGTGTGTATCTGTTAGAAACGTCCCAGTACCAATACCCTGCAGCAAAGCAACAAAGATCTGAGCAGAGACCGGGAATGTGAGGGAAATTGTAAAAAAACACAATCAGTATCAATGGTCAGGAAATGCCCCCCCCCCCCCCCTGAACGTTTTTCGTGACGATGATCTTCATCGTTCCTGTCCTGACTCCTCTTGCCGAGGCGTGCTGGTTGCCATCCAAAATGGTGTAACATCTTCCCTTATTACCAACTCTTCTTCTCCCAACGTCGACTATGTCGCAATAAAAATTGAATATTGCTCAGAGCCTTTATAGGTCATTTGCTTTTACATACCGCCTTCGCAAATTATCGAGTCATATGAACTTGCAATTATTGCAATCGACCGCTTAACTGAGCTGAGTTCGTCCCAAGATGACATCTTGGTCCTTGGCAATTTTGACCTCCCTCATCTCCGATGGTCGCTATCGGACGATAAATCCCACTAAATCTCAAACCCCACAACTGCCAAGAAATGTCTTTTTGTATATAGCCTCACCGATAGTCAACCTATGTCAAGTAAGCAATGTCCTAAATAGTCTGGGCGGACAACTTCATTTTGTTTTCACGACAGACGCCCATAATTCCTCATTTGGCCCTAGTCCCCACACCCTCTCAACTATTGACCATTACCACCTCCCACTTCTCTTATCCTTATACCACGATTGCTTGCGGAAAACTTTCCTAAAAACGGGTTCTCCTCTAGACTATTCCAAGTATCTGGGTTCCTTTTATCAATTGCCAGACCTCTACAACTCCCTCTACCACAATTACTTCACTAAAGCACAATATAACTTGATCAGCGACCAAAAGTCTTTCTTCCACTTTATCAACTACAAATGCAAATCTGATGCCTTTCCCAACTCACTCTTCTACGGCTCGACTACTTCAACTGACTCCGATACTATTGCCAATCATTTCGCGTCCTTCTTCAAACAATCCTTCACGGACAATTCTTTCGAGCTTAACCCCCCTTACTTCACTGGCCTGCCTGCATTCTCCCTCGGCCCTCTCATCGCACTACACATTTAAGAACACCAAGTTGCAGAAAAACTAGAAGAACTCGTCTCTTCTACTTGCCCACCCATCAGACTTCTTATGACTCTAACGAACCCATCTCGCGTATGCTACGAAGGGCGATCTCTTTCCCCACCTCCTTTGATTTCCATCTCTCCATTCCCGCTCTCAAACGCCGTCTCCTGGCATACCTGTTCTAACCCCCCCCCCCCCCCCCCCGCTAACAAGCCGCTTGGAGGCGCGGGGGGCAGGTGTACCGGGGAGGATGTGCGCCCCCTGTTCTCCTTCTGTTGCTGCCTCGTCAACATCAGGACAACAAGTTAACCCAACCCTAACTCGATCAGGAAGTCTGAGGGGACCAGATAAAAAGAATAGCCAAAAACACGGACTAGAATGTCCTAAGTATGTGGGCCTGGTGTTAAAGATTTGTATATAGCACTTGCACTTAACACACACAAATCTTCACAACAACCCACTTAACACACATTAAGCAATTAAACGCACTTTGTTTTAGTTTTAATTTATTAATTTAAAACTTTATTAGTTCATCAAATAACGAAACACATTCTCGACTCTAAATATTTATTCAAAATTACATGCACTGCACGACTCTAAGCGCGATCGGCTTTATATTTTACGTCCGTTTTGGTCGATGGTTTTAATCAGACTCCTTTAAAACTAAATTGTAACCGCGACGGGCTTTGTCACGTCCAGGACAACGTTTGGTATCAGACTCTGATTGAATCTCCAAAACCGGACGACGTTCATACACACACACCCTTATCTCTCTTTCGGTCATCCAGACCTTCTTCTCATCATTCTGAGGCTTGGACTTGATTGTTTTCTTAAATCCTAATTCCTCTTGGGCTGTTTGTTTGATTGTGTCTCTGATCGATGTCCATTTAGTGTCTACACTATTGGCTTCCTCTTCCTCACTACTGTCATTCTCTAGGATGCTAAATCTATTCGTTAGTGCACTTTTTTCAGAACTATATAATGTCATGAGGGAGTGGGGCATTCCAAACAAATTGATACGACTTTTTAGGTTGACCGTGACCAACGTAACTAGTCAAGGAAAAATAGCGGGATTGCTGTCCAAACCAATAAACATCTTCAATGGACTCCGACAAGGGGACGGTCTGGCCTCCCTCCTCGGCGTTACAAATAGAAGGGCTATTGTCACCAAGTCCAGTCAGATACGATTCGGTAGATCCGATTCGTCTGTACAGGACTTTCGAATAGGTGGCATAAAAACTGGTACTGCACATTAATGAGGGAAGAACAAAGTACATGGTGGCAACTTCTGCGAAGTGAAGACCTAACGTTGGCCAAACTATCAGGGTAGTGGAGCACGAATTTGAAGTAATGCAATCCTTTAACTACATTGGGTCAATAGTATCAGCCGATAACAATATGGAAGAAGAAATACGCGATCGGCTGATCAAATCCAACAAAGCCTGCTATGGTATATCAAGGCTCTTTAAATCCCGAAATTTATCCAGAACATCCAAGCTACTACTGTACAAGTCCATGGTCTTACCAGTACTCATGTATTCGTATGAATCCGAGATCTGGGTGCTCAATAAAAGGCACTCTGAACTCTTGGCCGCGTTCGAAAGGAAGGTCTTATGGATAATTGTTGGCCTTGTATGTGGGGGAGGACGATTCCGGAGACGCTACAACCATGAGTTGTTGTGAGAAAAATCAAGCTCGGTAGACTCCGGTGACCGGGACACCTAGCTCGAATGAACGAAGAGGAGCGTACCCGGAAAGCCCTTTGTGGCAGGATGTAGGGAAGGAGACAGCACGGCCGACCTTGTCTGCGATGGACGGATGGTGTAGACCAGGACGCCCAGAGCCTGGGAGTGCCAAACTGCATGACATCGGCTCGAAATCGGGACCGGTGGAGAGATTTGTTGAATAAGGCCAACACCGGATCGCGGTTGTAGTGCCGATGATGATGATGATAGAAAGAATAGAGCAAATTTCAAAAAGAAAACATATCAATTATTGTCATATGTTATAAAAACATTAGTTATTGTACGCCAAAAGGCATAAGAAAAATGATAATATATAATTAAGAGTGCTTGCCAAGGGCCAGTAAGTTAATGTAAGACTGATATTTGTAAAATAGAAGTTAACATTCAGTCTTAAGTAAAATATGTAATTGAATTGTTAAATAAATGTGGAGATAAAACAAACAGAAAAACCGAGGAATATTTCTGACTGAAACTATGAACTAATTTAAGTGAATGATACATGATCATCTGTGTGTGCGTTTATTAATAAAGACCAGGTTTAATAAAAATAAAGCAAAGTATTGATTTTAAAAGGCGGTTCAGTGTGGAAGAGTTTTCAGGGTTTCCAACATCTCGCCTCAATATACGATTACAGTCCTTAATAATACATAAAAAACATAACGCCGTCGTCCTCTTCATCCACCGTCTTCCCTCAGAGGCAATCAATTGCTGTAGCCTGCTCTCTGCCATTACATTTCACACAAACCCCTGTACTTACGTAACCCTCGTGTCTTCTTCTTGTCGAGTGAACATGTGGAGGTTCTTTAAGGCTCGCCGAAGAACCACCCATTTTCCTAACCCAACTCCCCATTCCCAACCTGCAATACTGTACCAACCATTGTCTCTTACCTGCATACGAGCAGTACAAAGCTCCCTTTCAACCATTTCTAACCTGAAAGAAATCGGTTCGCTATTACCGCATACATCAATGGATCTCAGCATTGATCTGGAAAGAAAAACATTTCGGCTGCCGTACTAGGTAACTGCAATGAACTATGAAACAATCATCGGAACCCCTGTCTGCCTACGTTTTCTGTCCCACACGTGCGCGGCAAATTTTCATAGTTTATCTGTACCCACGGCGGTTTCTATCCAACTATCAAAGTATGGCGCAACTCGCGCCTAGCTGCCAAGTGACGAATTCTCTGTCAGTGTAAATATTCACACTGGAATTCGACCCTTGAGGCGCTATGGAGGCCAAATACAACCGACGTAGTTGTATACACAACCGCTATCATGTAGCCATCCTATATTCCCTGTTACAACGAATTTTCAGCAGCTGCAGCCAATTATCCCCGACTGGTTGCATAAGCGATAAACATGCAACGAATTGGACGCGACCCTAATGTGTTTACCTCAAACAACTTGCAACGGTCTCGTCTCATGTTCGTTCGCTAATACAAACAAATGTCCATTTCAGCTCTTGCCTGTGGGATTGTTTATCCAATATACCCTCTATCGTTTACGATAGCAATTCTTTCAGCCTCTACGCATGTTCATTTGTTTGAACAGCTGCATGATTGATCTCTCTTCTTTCACATCCAACCGCCGATGCATCATCGTTTGTCCTCACTTCCAGTGCATGGACATCCAACCAGATCTGCACGATCACATTGGAAATCGTTCCAATTAAACCAAACTGATTTTTCATTGGTCGCCAGCAGCAAGAAATATTTGATTCGTTTTTAATCACAGCGGTGAAAACCCACCCGAATTGCGACTGGTGGTACGATTGACTCAACGTCTCGCGGAGTCAAATTTTACGAGTCTTGGATGGAAGTCGAGGTTGCTGCGCCGTAGGAGTTATTTGAATTAATCGAGTTGCCTATTTGATCCACGTATAAATACAACTCCCTTGCGGGGATTCCGACTTAAAAATTTGAAATCTTATAAAACAGTGATTGTCCTTTTTTAATGTTCGCCGGGTCATTGTGCGCCGACATACTTAGTGCATCAAGCGGCCTACATTTACAAACTCCATGGTAGTCCATTTCAATTAAGAATTGTGTGTTCAAGACCTTCATCCTTTCGTGAACAGTAACTTTATGTATTTAGTTTATAAACAGAACAAAGATATCAAGTGATCCGTGTAAAGTTTATAGTAAGGAGAACTACTAGCGGTGCATACAACCAAGATTTACCTTTGGATTGCGTCCAAGTGTATAACCGGAATAACACTTGTTTGTTTTGTTTAATAAAGATTCGAACAACAACACCTGTGTTTCATTTATTTATTCTTCAATTGTGCACAGTTTTTGGTGAACTTTAGAGTGGAGATCAGCGTGCATCGAGGTAATCTTTGTGAAGGATTCAACGGTGGTGTTTCTACTGAATCCGTGCTCGTGTCGGCGCAAAATAGGAGAAAACCCCACACTGGCGGAACTTGTTTTTAGTGACGATGGGAATGGAAGGGAGCCCGGTGCAGTTCGCCTGCACACCCTACTTCCACCCCACAAACACACCTCTTACGATTCTATGGTGACAAAAGGCGTATGTGCACGGATTCCTCTTCTGCCACCACTAGTATTGCACCTCTTTTCCACGAAAGTAGGAACACTCCGTGAAAACAAACACTCGCTGTCTATTGTCGAAACCAACAAAAAAAAACTTTTATTTCTCTTTATTAATTTATTACACTAAATGTCCAGATCTGGTTTTGTCTGTGTTGATTCGACATTCAATGTACATAATTTAGATTAAATTAAGCGTTCAAATTCTATTGGTAAATAACTTCAGGTTCAACACATAATATAAATAATTTAAATTAACTAAACATTCAAATTCTATTGGTAGTTCGTATTTGAAACACAATATATAATTTGAATTAAATGAAACGCTCACATTAATTGTTAATTCAAGTTCAACACATAATATAAATAATTTAAATTAACTAAACATTCAAATTCTATTGGTAGTTCGTATTTGAAACACAATATATAATTTGAATTAAATGAAACGCTCACATTAATTGTTAATTCAAGTTCAGCACGTAACATAAATAATTTAAATTAACTAAACGCTCAAATTCTATTGGTAGTTCGACCTTGATACACAATGTAAAATTTGAATTACGCGTTCACACGTTCAAGCCCTTCGGTAATCACCAGCCAACTAACTCCGCGGATGTGCTCTTGTCCCTTAAGGGTTGATTTGGCACACCAACACTTTAACAGCCACTGCTCGGTAAGACTTTCACGTGGGGATCGTTAATATTTTTTCCTATATGTCTCACACAGCCAAGGATGTGATCTCACAGTTGCCTTGGGCTGTGTAAGTCATCACAAGGGGGGCGACACACCATGACGCTGCCAGTTGCAATGCTATCGCTGGGTCCAGCATCATCGTTGGCCGCCACACAGTATCCTTGCCCGTGTGTAGTTTGATCACTTTTTCCAGTCATAGGCGCTATGTGTGTGGTTCGACCATGGATACGTATTTGTATCATGAGCGGTTGCCCGTATAGCCCATTGGCGCAACTTGGTGTGTCCATTTATGGGCATGCGTTGTATCTTGCATGGCTTGGTTCGACTGCTTGGTATTTCTTGTGATGTGTCGCAAGCCTGTGCAACTGAACGATATGTTCGTTGGCGGTTCCGAGTTGTCGGATGGCTGCATGTTGTTTTCAATGGGGCGTCTTGCAGGTGTCCTGCGCTTGCTTATGTTATTATGTTTCAAGCGTTTGCAACTACGTTGCCCGTTGAAATTGATGCTATGATATTTGTATTTGTTGATGTCGCCTGCATGTTGTATGGTGGTGCTTGACAGCCTCGTATAAAATTGCAATCAACTTGCAAGGGAAACTGGAAAGGGCGACCGTCGTATTGTCATGAAGGACGCACCTGCTAATGTGGTCTTTTACAGGTTAAACGTATGCCCCTTGGTTACACCTGTGTACCCCATCTACTGTAGCTATTGCTAAATTATTTTTTAGGTATAGTGGTTCTGAGGTGGAGGATTAATCGGTGGGGTTCTGCCTGAACCGCCACAACTCTAACGAACCCGTCTAGAGAATGCTACGGAGGACCAATTCTTATCTCACCTCGTTTGACTATAACCTTAGCGCTCCCGCTCGCAGATGTCGTTTCTTACATCAACCCTCCTAACCGAGCGAACAACCTTTCTATCCTTCAACTCTACTTCACCGCTTCCGATCTTAAACTACGTTCCCCTAGTAACCACTTTTTATTATTCTTAGTCTGCATCCCTTCTCTCAAATCAACCCCACCGCTCCTGCTCTCTAACCCCGTCCTCCTACCAGCTCCTCCTATACAGCTCACTCACTCTGTCTCACAGGCCAGACTTAAAAACACTCACCCATCTCCAGCCCCGTATCATTCGCCCAGTCTTGTTTTTCTTTTGTTTATTTTTTTTCTATATACCGTAGATTTCAAGTCAGTACGTAAGATTATTTATATTTATATTTATATTGTAAGATCAAAGAAATAAATGGATTGAACTGAATAAAACACTCGTTACTTTTACTATTATTAAATAAATATATATTACTGAATAAAAACACTCATTATACACTTATCGCACCAACGTACGCATCTTTCTTTTTACACTCCATGTCATCGACTAACTTTCCTTTCTCTTTCTACTACCTAACCGGCAGTCTCTCCTCATTCAGCTCGTCAGCCGGTAATGTTGTTAACATCTGATTTCTTTTGGGAAGTGCTGCCACAATATTTATATTTATATTAATATTTATATATATATTTATATTTATATTTATATTTATATTTATTTTTATATTTATATTTATATTTATATTTATATTTATATTTATATTTATATTTATATATATATTTATATATATTTATATATATATATATATATATATATATATATATATTTATATTTATATTTATATTTATATTCATATTTATATTTATATTTATATTTATATTTATATTTATATTTATATTTATATTTATATTTATATTTATATTTATATTTATATTTATATTTATATTTATATTTATATTTATATTTATATTTATATTTATATTTATATTTATATTTATATTTATATTTATATTTATATTTATATTTATATTTATATTTATATTTATATTTATATTTATATAAATATATATTTATATTTATATTTATATTTATATTTATATTTATATTTATATTTATATTTATATTTATATTTATATTTATATTTATATTTATATTTATATTTATATTTATATTTATATTTATATTTATATTCATATTTATATTTATATTTATATTTATATTTATATTTATATTTATATTTATATTTATATTTATATTTATATTTATATTTATATTTGTATTTATATTTATATTTATATTTATATTTATATTTATATTTATATTTATATTTATATTTATATTTATATTTATATTTACATTTATATTTATATTTTATATTGCTTGCACTAAGCCAAATAAATAAATATACATAACAGAAGAATAATAGCCAGTGCTATCTGTGGGTTGAATCTAAGCTTCACATTCTGACCTTCTACTCATATAATACGTGCATATTTCACACGCATATTAAAAGGGCTTTTTTAATACCCTTAAAAGTCAAATCGCAATTTAGGCGGAAGATAGGGGTGTGAGTAGAGAAAGGAACATCATGCACATCGACCTTAAAGGTGATTGCCACTGAACGCAATTTCCAAATCTAGTGATTTCTCTGTTGTATAGTTTGAAGTTATGATTGGGTCGTAGTTTTGTGAATATTTGCGTTTTTAAAAACACAACTACGAACCGAAAACTATAAAAAAAAAAACTGTCCTCGAGAAAAAGGAACAAAAAAGCAAAGAGTTTGTAATGCTTGGTCGTTGTTGTACCGTGTTAATTAAACGCTGTGGAAGCTCCAAGTCAAATAAAAACTTCCTCGTCTCACTTCAGGCTATCTGATACTCAACGTGAACCAAGAAATATTTTTAATTACTTCAATTTGAACAGAACTCCTACGGATAACTTTCAAAATTTTAAAAATAATTTCAATTACAAGTTCATTGACTTCCCAGTTAACATTTCTGGTCATTTCACCAGCAAACTTTGCTCCTTTAAACAACAACTACCCACAACTCACCTCAATCAAGGCTATGAACTGGTGCGGCAGTTGCGTAGCCTTCCCATTGCCACCAAAAGTATATAATTTAATTTGCTTTCAAATTTTCTAAAAACTTATTATTTAATGTTAAATGCCTGAAATCACCCGACGAAAAACAAACTTTGACCGCACACGTTGTTGGAGGAGCTGCCTATAACTATATGGCCGAATTTAGCCACAAACAACTATCCAACCAAAAAATAAATAAGGAACAAAAATAGAAAAAAGTAACGAGTTTCCATTGAGTGCAGAACCAAGGATGCGTTGTTTTTAGAGGGAGATGACAAGCGCAGGACAAGTAACACACGGTTGAATCGGCACAAAGGGAAAAATGATAGAAAAAGTGCTGGAAAATCTAAAGAAATAAAGTTTTACCTTCTGGCAGGAGCACTTTATAGTGACAAAGGACAGGATCACACTACACGTCCCCCTGGCGAGACGGTTGCAAGGATACGCCCACACCGATATTGGCTGGCAAATCAACGAACAATTTTCCATTGTTTATGCAATTTTATACTTTACTCTTGGCAAACATTTCTCAAGAGATAACCGAAGCTTTTTCCACAGCAATAAGGACATGCTCTGGGTGTTTGTTCGTGTGCCGGGACAGGAAAATTCGTTTGATTGCCATACCGGTGGTACTGTGACGAAGTGCGGTGACGTTGATGGATGGTGTGGTATTTGAGTTAAAACGAAAGCAGCGACACGAAACTAAAAACAATCCTCTTCAACTTCGACACAGGGAAGATGCTCTAGAATGCACGCGACAATACCCAAACTAAAGGATACGAGAAAAAAATAGGGCAAAAGGAAAAACAAAAGGAGTAGTAAGGCAATGAGTGGGTCTTCTCTACCCGTACTAGTGAACGACGACTTGGTTGCTGAGGAGGTAAAAGGATGTAAGATATTACTATCAAGTTACGCTGTGTCATATCGACAATGATTGTTGTCTTTCGGTGATACAGACTTTTCATAAGGTACCGTCGAGAAGGACGTGCGAGGGGAGGAAGGTCGGATCGAAAGAAAATTGCTTGTGAAAAGTTCTTCAACTTTTCAGCTAATATTTAAGTTTCTCACTTCTTTCCGTTGGCAACGACAAGGATGTTGGAAGGACCGCGACCATAACTTACAGAAGAACAATGCCCCGTGTTACTAGGGATTGGATGTCCTTCCTTCTTTTGTCCATTCGTGCAAACTTCCAGTTTGCTTTCATGGTTAATCTTCGAGGGTGCTCTGGGTTTACACGGTATTATATATAACGTTGTGTTATCCTTTACCAGTGGTTGGTATGTTTTGCGGGTTACTTTTTTACCTCTGCTCAAGCATTTTGTCCTTTTTAAATAAGTGTAAGGATTTGAAAAGTGGCTATTTACACCCACGATATGGATTATCAATGTCAATAAAGTATTATCACCTGCCTTGAGCACGGTACTGTTGATAGCAGAGGGTCACAAGTTCTGGTAGATATTAGAATTTAAGAGTTCTTAGTGGTTTCTTTTTTCTTATACACAAAACCACTATTTCAGTTTTATGTCAGAAGTTGAAGCAGTTTTAATCTATTTTTATTTAGTTTGTGATTATATTATTCTTAATTATAGCCGCTAAGAGGGAGACGGGAGCTAACATACAGGGTAAAGTCTGTGCTTTAAACCAGTCTTTCAGTCTCCACGTGACACCCATGCATATGTTGTTATATTTCCTTGTGATATTTAATTTGATTCCTTGCCCGGAGTGGACGAGACGGTGTCGCTCCGCTTGGCTGGTGTCTGACGGCGGGACCGGTGCTGATGCGGGTGCGGGTGCCCGTCTCAGCTGTGGGTGCGGGGGCAGCGTAAAGGGTGCGTCTAACCTCTTTGGTGGGAGCCTCCCTGACCAAGTACCGGGCGCTTCCTTCAGGGGCTCGTTGTTCCAGGCGTTAGCCCCCGACAGGTGATGGATGTCAATGGTGGTGGAATGTTAAACAATAAAAGACGGTTCCCTTTTATTGTTTATTACGATCTATTCCGCAGATTTTGGCAAGTCCATAAGCGTAGTCAACTGATCGCCCTAGGATAGGCTGCCGCAGGTCTGGTCTCTGGAAAGTGACTGATCAAGGGAACTTACTTATTATGTATTTGGCTCGGGCCGTCTTCTAGATTCGAATTTCCGCTTCGCATGCATTTTGAGTTAAGCATTTCAAGAGGTCAGGCTTATTGGAAATTGGATCAAAGCACGACAAATGGACTTTGGTTTAAATTTATCGTGCATATGAATCAATTGGATTGGGGTATGAGTTAATGTGAAATTGAATCAATGTGCGACAAATTAACTTTTGGTTTAATTTATCGCTCATATGATTCAATATGGAATTTGGATTGGGATTATAGGAAGTATTAAGGATTTGGATAGGAGTAGTGATTTAGGGTTACTCCACATAGCTACTTTGGTACCCGCCAAGTAGTGAGCCATGCAGCGACATCCTGAGAAATGTTGGCGCAAAGACAATAACCTTGTCCGAAAAAACAAATTACGAGGGAGAATTTAACAAGTCTCACATAAGGACCGGTGGCGAGACTTGCTAAATAAGGCTGAGACCAGATCCCGGTTGTAGTGCCAATGATGATGATGATAGCCATTAAGAGGTTCGCGTAAAATAACTTTTCTGAAACCCTTATACATCGTGCATATTGTGGATGGGAGAAACTGGAGGCTGTTGGAGCTCTCCTCCCGATAAATTGCAAATTGAAAAACAACCTTAGGTGAGCATTGACCAATCCTCGCTTGTGGTCGTGTCGCCCGACGAGGATTTGTGGGAGGTACGTAGTCGTTGCGCCGGCAAGGGCGCTGGATTCTGCCACGTACCCACAAATTGTTCGCTGGTTGATGCACTGCTGAGAAGAAGGCATAGAGCGCTGGTCACTGGCATCACCGAGGGAAAAGAATAAAAACACCCAGGATACCACAGCACAGAAAATAAAACACATTAGATTGTTTTGGATAATGTCTCGATATTTATTATTCATGTTTAACAGCAATTTGAACTTAATACGGATTACAAAATTCACTGAACATAGATGATATTAATAATGACACTCTTAGTTATTTTAGCTATGTTCTGGACACACAGTGTTCGATTTCTTTTCTGATGGCATATATATTTTAGTTTCTCATTTTATATCACGGCTGCGAGGTTTTTCTCAAATCCCGATAAATAGAACGGATACGAATAGTATTTCGTAATTATTTGTTGTTTTAATCGAACTTAATTCACAAAATGTTAGATCTCCGACATACATTTAAGGACACATCCATATCATCAACGAGGACGGAATACTGAGAAGAAAAGGCGACTCCTAGATGTACGCATCCCCGGTGCGCTACGGGGAGCGGAACACGGTACAACCGGCGCGTCTGGTGGTTGGTAAACGCCTCCCCGAGGGTTGAATTCCGACTTTGCATTCAACCCTCAGTTCGAGGTGAGATTGGTGGAAGAGAGAGAAAATTTCTCTCTATGGTAAGAAACCAGAAAGAGGATCTTGCTGGGAAGATTCTGGTGGTGTGTGTGCGTGATCGTGTAGATCACATTGTTTTACTCATGCACGAAGGTCATGGGAAAACGAAATTGAGACAAGAGAAGATGAACAAAGGGAAACATCTACCAAGGGCATCATAGCAGTGAGAGCGTAGCTGAACAAACACACTGCAACTCATTAGGTACTAATGGATTTCGATGCTTACGTAGGAAATTTGTTTATGGGATCTCTGCCGGCGGACAGAATCGGATTCTTTTGTTTGCATGTTGTGTATATAGAAGAATTCGAATTTTCGGCGGCAAAGCGCGAGAATTGTGATTGTTTGTCAGTTAGACAAAGAGATCATGGGTCGGGTACAATGCAGCTGGGTAAATAGCCGCACTGCAATTAGACTGGTGATGCTAAAGCAATTTAGGTATACAATGGGTGATCGTGTACCGTATCTTGCTGAACGAAGAGGATCGAATTTTGTATGCATGTTTATATGGGAAGGAGTTCCATTTATGACACTAGACTCTAGATGCGTGTATTTGCTTTTGTCCCTTGGACAAAAAGCTGCCGAGGCCGTGGAATTAACAGGGACGTGTGGTGTGCACGTGTACAGCAGAATTGCTTGGCATACAAGGGTGCCGAATAGTTTTACTAATTACGGTTGTTGATGCAAAAGAATTCTTTTCCGAAAATTGATATGGTGGATTGAATTATGAATGCTAGAGTTTTCTCTTTTACAGGGACTTTAAGGTTATGCATTAGATAACCTTAATGCGTGAAGCTTTTGCAGGTGCTAATGCAATTGCATTAGCGGAAAACAATGGGATTTTGTAGCTTCAGGACACGAAGCTTTGGAGGTAATTGGGAAGGTAAGTAGTGGCGTTTAGTGGAACCGCCACAGATTGCCCAGGCTGAGTCGTAATTACCCCGTCCAGACATCTCCGCCTCTCGGGTGATTCTGGACATTCGGTTATGCAGCTTCTCCATGTTAGTTAAGATGGGGTCGTCGTGGATGAGTTTTTTTTTTTTTTTTACACAAGCGCATAAATGGGGATTTTGGAGTACCCTTAAATGTATCAGCATAAGACGAGCGCGAGAAGAAGAGGTAGAAGCGGAAAAGAGGTACCGATGTACATCGGTCTTAAATGCCCGGACATTATAACGACGAGGAAACACATAATCAGGTAGAGTATTCCACATCCGTGTGGTTCGGCTGAAGACTGACTAGATTTATTTGTGCGCCTCAGTTTTACCTTCAACGCGAATTCTCAGATTAAGGGGTATCGTGGGAAAATGTCTGAAGGGGCGGAACACCTTCAGCAAGTTCAGTTGGACAACGACCGTGATAATACCTATAGAAAAGAGATCGGCATGATACGTTGTGCCTATGTTCTAACGAAAGAATTGATCGACTCACAGCTCGGTCCCCAATAAGTTTCACTGCTCGCTTTTGCATCCTATCGAGCACCTGAAGTGCAGTTTTATATGCGCCTGACCAAATATGGGAGTTCAACTCCATTTTTAGACGAATGTACGCTTTATAAATATTGGCCAGATTGGAAGGAGTGAAGCATTTTTTGCATCTCTTAAGGAACCCCATACATTTGGCCGCACTTTTTACAGCTTCAAGAATGTAGTCGCTCCAGCTAAGAGCTGAATTAATTCGAGTGCCAAGGACTGATAGTTTCTTGGTTTCGTCGATGCAAGTTCCGTTCATGGGCAGTATATTTACTTTGGGGTTCGTCTTTGACGACAAGAGACAGCACTGAGTTTTTAAGGTATTGAAGTCTACTTGGTTAGATACTCCTCATTGATATATTGTTGTGGTTGGATTTCTGTGTATTAAGCATAACCTGCTGATTGGTATTGAGGTGCGAAGATTTTGGTCGGGAATGTTCGTATGAGTATGAGTGGATTGGATTGTGGGTAATTGACAAGGGATCATTTATAAAGATGAGGAAGAGAGTGGGTGGGTGTACAGAACCTTGGGAAACACCTGCATTAATTTGATGGGAGCCAGATTTGACACCATCAAGAACCACTTGAATTGGACTGCAAGAAAGATAGACTCTTATCCATTGCATCAGTTTACTCCATGTCAATGTAATTTTAATAAAAGGGCTGGATGCCATACTGTTGGAGGGTTTCGAGGTATCCACTCCAACAACTTTGTTTTCTCCGAAGTAGTTGATAGAATGGCTCCACTTTTTCGGTAAGGTACGTGATCAAATCTCCTGTGGACCCGTTGCTACGAAAGCCATATTGGCGGTCATTCAAGAGGTCATTTGATTCCCGATATTTCGAAAGTTAACGGTTAATCAGTGATTTCATTTCCTTCGAGAGAATAGAAGTTAGTGTTATGGGTCGACAAGAAGAAAGGGATGATTTGTCACCCTTTTTGGGGAATTGGCTGAATGTTCGCTGACTTCCATCTATTTGGGAAACGGCCAATAGAATACGACAAATGGAAGAGTTTCCGCAGTGATTTAGCGAGTGAAGAGGAACATCTTTTCAGGAGAAATGCGGGAATGCCATAAGGACCAGTGGAGTTGTTTGCGTTTAGTTCCTTGAGCGCCCGGGCAATAGTACGCGTTCGGAAGCGAACCTGGCTCATGGTATGCTGCTCATGCTCAAGTTGAGCTAGAGCTGATGTTGTATCACACTGCGTGAGTTGGCTGCAAAATGTGGAGCAAGCAGATACGCTTTCTCTATTGCACCGGTGACTGGTTTGTCATCGACTATTAGCGAAGGAGGTTTGTCAATAGATGGCTCTAGCAAGTGTTGGTCGATTTCGACATAACCAAAACGTCATGAAGCAAGCTGAGATATTTGGTAAACAAACTGCTTTGACACAGTTGTGATTGGATTGTCTTTTGGCGCCATATACTTTTGGTTGTGTGAAAATGTCTGTTTTTGTGCTAAATAATCGTCATTTGCGGGAAATGGTGAATATCTTCCTTCCTTCCAAGAAAATGGCGGCTGGACCGCATCGAGAGCTCCACAATGTTTCCCGAGTGGCTGCTCTAAGTGGAACAACATCCCGTGATTGGTTCCGTCGCTTCAAAGATGGTGATTTCGATATTGACGACCGTCCACGTGAAGGAAGGCCAAAAACCTTCGAAGACGCTGATTTGGAGCATTGCTCGATGTGGGTCCATTCCAAACGCAACAAGACCTTTCATTAGTATTAGGAGTCACCCACCAAACCATTTCCAAGTGATTGATTGCGTTGAGAGTGATTCAAACGCAAGGAACTTGGGTTCCTTATGATTTGAAGCCAAGGGCCATTGAGCGTATTTTTCTCGCCTGTGAACAATGGCTCCAGCGGCAAAAAAAGGAAGGGTTTTCTTCATCGCATCGTGACGAGTGATGAAAAATGGATTCATTACAGCAACCCAAAGAGAGAAAGTCACGGGGACTGCCTGGTCATGTTTATACGTCGTCGGCTCGGCCGAACATTCACGCTGCGATGATTATGCTGTCTGTTTGATGCGACGCAGTCGGTGTTATTTATTATGAAACCGAACGAACTCATCATTGGGGAACAGACTTCATTCTATGCGATTGAGTCGAGCTCTGCGCAAAAAACGGTGACAATACGAGCAGAGGCACGAAAAAGTGATCTACAGCATGACAATGCTAGGCCTCACCGTGCCAAACCCTTTAAAACTTACCTGGAAACGTTACAAATGGGAGGTCCTACCCCGCGCGCCATATCATCCATATATTGCGCCGTCCGATTATTACTTGTTCCGTTCGATGGCACTTGGTCTGGCCGATCAGCAGTTCCGCTCATATGAAGACATCAAAAAATTGCTTGATTCGGGGATAGCCTTAAAAGATGAATACTTTTACCGTTGCGGTATTCGAGCTGTCAGTAAGACGGGGAAAAGGTGTACCTAGCGATGTGCAATACTTCGAGTGATTTGTTTGCAACCATTTTTTCACAATAAAGTTACATTTACAGCGAGAACTTACTTGCGCACATAATAGATTCGCTTTCCCTATTGCACTGGTGACTGGTCTGTCATCGACTGTAAGCAAAGGAATGGATGAGGGGAGCGAGTTTTGGATGTTCTTCACAAATCCCCAGGAGTTTCTACGACCTGTGGGGGGAGAGTGTCGTATTTTTTGTCCCACTCGCTGGTCATGCAGGAAGTTTGAACGTTGAATATACGCATCTTTTCCGGTTTTCCTCAGTACTGTTTGATTTATATAACCGGAAGCTCAACTCCTTAGCCTTTATAGCCTTTCTGCACCCGGAATCGAACCACATATTTCTTTTGGGTTCAATACTGTTTGCGCTCGAGCAACCGTCGAACGCAACTTCCACGAACAATGGGGAAGGTTGTGGGCAAGGGTGATGATTCCTGATGTCGAGATCCAGGTGGTCTCTCCGCTGGAATTAACTGTTCTACGGAAATTCTCAATACGACGAGAGAAATGGTGGGCCAAAGGAATGGCGCTAGCAACACTGATTCCTGAAACCAATTATTAATTAGTGGAAAATGAAACGATGAATTCCAGCAGAACGTCCAGAATGATTCCTTTGTCAAACTCGGTTTATTTAGTTTTAATCAATGTACCCTTTATTGGCTGATTGTGGAGATTTTTTTTTTACTCAGATTGATTGTATTCAACTATGACGTTCGATAAGGCTAACAAGGAAGAATGAGTTTGTTATTTTTGCTTGATAACCAGAAATTTGGTTGTCAGGTAGTGCTGACATTTGTTATTTGGTTGCCACGGGTAGCATTCCGTTGCGAATTCGCTGGTGGTGTCCAGTGCGAATTCGCAACATTCCGCCCGCCTCCGCCAATCATTGGCGAATCTTCTGGCTCCAGTGGTCGTCCGGAGCTTGGTCGGGGGGTCCCTCCTCCAGTGAAAGGATGCCGATTGCGTTCTCCTGTTCGTCGCTGGAGGCCGTTATTGATCGTCACGGAATTGGCCACGCAATCTGGGTTGGAGTTGTAAAGTCGCAACCCACGATCAGTGACCACGTGCTGGCTGGTGATTGGTCTCACCACATCGAAACCAGTGGTGATGATGAGTGCTGGTTGATTGGGACTCGGTCGGTCCCTGGATACTGGGGAGCGCCGCCCACCAAGCGAGACCTTGCGCACTCCTTGGTCTATTGTTTGGTCTATTATAATAGCTGCTTTTGGTAGCGGTTGGTTTCGGTGATTCTCATCCTTGACAGTAGCTTCGCCACTTAGTGTCTCTGTTTTGCAGTGGTGTCTTGAAGCCTTTGGGTGCAGGGCTTCTGGTTCTTCAACTGTCCGTTGTGCATGCGGCGGTTCAGTGGACGAGGGGCATGTCTGATGAATGCTCCAGGAGGGGGTTCGGCGGTAGCTGGCTGCATGTACCGCGTGTGTCTCCGGTGTCGAATTCGACGATGTCTTCTTTTTGTCCTCTGATGGAATCGGTATTTTGTTTGGAGAAAGACATCTGGTCCGCACATTTGGATCTTAGGGGATTTTTGTGGCGAACGTGTGGGTCGATTATCCTATCTAAGTTTTCAATGTGAGCAAATTGAACGTTTAGTTCAATTTGTTTGAAATTGAATTGATTAGAGCAAATTGAGCGTTTAGTTCAATTTGTTTGGTATTGCATTAATGTGGGACCATTTGATGCCTGGGGTAATGCTATGGCTTGGGGAGTGTCTCATCCTTTAAGTGGATGTTATTGTCGTGTATCCCAATTAGTGGTGGAGATTGGCTCCAAAGGGGTAAGTATTATGGGCGTAACAGGGGTGGTCTGCCAGTACCGCTAGGAACAGATCTTTAAAGGGTCGCCATTCCGAATATTTCTCTGAAAATGTTGGCATCTGCACCGGGGAAGGTTTTCTGACATGTGGCCGACTGATAGTGTCGGTTGCTGCCCTCGATGTGGACGGACGATCAGCGGTGAGGGCGTAATGTATCTCGCCGAATTCGGTGGCCTCTTCCATGTAGGTCTCACCGGCAGCCCCAAAGAATCCTTCCACGAAGTAACGGTGGCCCTTAATCGTCTCTGGATTGGCCAGGCAGATTATTTCTTCATTTCGGCTTCTGATGTCCTCCCATTCGAGTTGGAGGTTATTCTGGCGCATTTCCACCGCCAACAACGCGTATTCTAGAATAACGTTTTAAGGGGTATCTTTAACGATAAATATGAGGAGGGGCAGGACAATAGAAGAAACTTCACCTTCCACGAATTGGAAGAGCTATACCGCAAACCTAAAATAGAGAGAGTAATCAAGTCGCGAAGATTAAGATGGGCCGGACATGTAGCGCGAATGGGCAACGATAGTATCGTGCGTAGAGTTGTTGACGGTAGACCAACGGGGAAGAGACCAACAGGGCGGCCGCGACGGAGATGGGAGGATAATGTTAGGTTTGACTTTGAGGAGATCGGATCGAATGGTCAAGCGTGGAAGGAGAGTGCCCAGGACAGGGAACGATGGCGGAGTCGAGTCGGCGAGGTCATGAACTTCCGGTTTCCTACAGGCCAATCAATAATATTAATAATTGGGGTGAATGAATGAGGATTATGACCTCACTAAAACCCTAAATCCATCCTCATTCCCACTTCCAATCTTCCGGCCTATTGCCGCCCTACTCTGTCTTACCACTTACACCACCGTCTCTCCACCTTCGTAAGATTCCCTCTTTAAGGTAATTTTTTGTTAATCCCTAGTTTTTAAGTTAGGTCGTAAGTTTATTTTTATATTTTAATACCTCTTATAAAGTGTGGTTAAATTTTAAGGGCCGATGTTGAGTGTGAACCACACCTAAACGTCAAGGTTTTTTCTGCATTTCATTTGACATTTCAGACTAACTCAATTTGAACCATGGAAAGATACACAATCGAGCAATGCGTTAAAGTTATTCAGGCTTATTATGAAAATGGGCGTTCAAATCAAAATGCCTATCGTGCACTTCGTGATTTTTTCGGCCAATTTAATCGTCCAAATGTGCGTACAATCGGAAAAATCGTGCAAAAATTTGAGCAAACCGGGTCTGTAGGAAATGTGAAAACACCAGTGCATGCTCGTACAGCTCGTACTGCAGAAAATATTGCTGCTGTTCTCGATAGTGTGGCTGAAGAGCCGTCCACCTCAACTCGTCGTCGTGCCCAACAATTGTACTTCTCACGCTCGTCGTTGATGAACATTATGCATAAAGACTTGCATTTACACGCTTACAAGGTGCAATTGACTCAAGAACTAAAGCCTCTTGACCATTTCAAGCGTCGTCAATGGTCAGAATGGTGGCAAGAAATGGCAACAGCGGATGATCAATTTTCGAAGAAAATCATCTTCAGTGATGAGGCACATTTTCACCTCAGTGGATTCGTCAATAAGCAGAATTGCCGCATTTGGGCGAATGATAATCCAAGAGTGATTGTCGAAAAACCAATGCACCCACAAAGAGTGACTATTTGGTGCGGTTTATGGGCTGGCGGCATCATCGGGCCGTATTTTTTCCAAAATGAGGCCGGTAAGGCAGTTACTGTGAATGGTGTTCGCTATCGTGAGATGATAACGAACTTTTTATGACCCGAATTGGAAGATATGGATGCGAACGATATGTGGTTTCAACAGGACGGTGCCACTTGCCACACAGCTAACGAAACAATGGCTCTTTTGCGCGACAAATTCAATGGCCGTGTTATCTCACGTGGTGGCGATGTCAATTGGCCGCCAAGATCATGTGATTTGACACCGTTGGACTTCTTTTTTTGGGGTTACTTGAAAGAAAAGGTGTACGTCGATAAGCCAGCAACAATTCAAGAGCTAAAGGATGAGAGAATTCGGCACATTAACGGCATAGAACCTCAATTATGCCTCAGCGTCATCGAAAATTTGGACCATCGGATGGAGGTGTGCCGCCGAGGTCGCGGCGGCCATTGGGCCGATATTTTGTTCCATACATAATTGAACCATACCAATATTATCATAATAAAAAGAAATCACAATAATTTCCTAAATAGTTTGTGTTTTATTCAAAATCAACATCGGCCCTTAAAATTTAACCACCCTTTACTAAGCGAAATAAATGAGGGTTTTGCCCCCACCAAAATTAACAAAACTGTCTGCAGATTCACATTCGCAGAATCAAGAGCATTCAACGTCGTTTCTTACGTTTCACCGTTCCCGGGATTAGGATGGGAAAACCTTCTGATTCTGCCCCTTTAGATCAGCCATCTCAAATTAATTAACCCGAAAACCCTTGATGAACGCGGTTCCTGTCTGATATTCTATTGATTCATCGACATTTCCCTCTTTCCAAACTTCTCAACTCAATTTTTTTAACACAAACTCACAACATACGTAATCGTCGCTCACTCTACACCCTCTCTCTCTGGACTCTCAGCATTCTCTTTTGAACCGATTCGATATCCTATGTTGGACGACTTGCTGAACTACAGTGTTCAGGATAATTCATTGATCCAGTCTTTCTGAATCGTTCAATTCCTATCTGATGGAGTTAAATTCTAATTCTGATCATTGCAAACAAACTAATTTTTTTCAATCACTTTTCGTTCCTTTTGAAATAATCCTGAATTATCAGCTTCCACCCTTTTTTTTTTTTTGGTAACATTTTACGGGGGGTCTTTTTTCGAAATCTTGCTTGTATTTCGGGACACCTTTTAGAATTGTGCCAATAATTGTTTATCCTCCTTTCCTGAAAAATTTAACTTCCTTGCAGGAATCATAAAATTATGACTGAGTCTATTGCTTCTTCGAAGACTGTATCTTGCTCGTTTAGCTCCACAAGTGGTGTTAGGCTATTTAATATTTAAGTCATCATAAAGTTGAGCATTAAGGATCCCAATGGTATCTACATCACTTAACTACATCACACTGTTAGTAATATTCGAATGCAAGTGGAAACACTCAAGTTGAATAGTTGTTTCCTGATTCCTTAACTTTGGACTAGTTTAGTACATTTGCCAACGCTTTCAAAGATCAAGGATATGAAAATGAAACAGGACGAGACTAGAAAAGATTGACATTTTCATATCTCACTTCTTGATTTGGACGTCCTTTTGTAGTATCTAAAATAATTTATATTACATGCTGCAACATCCACTTAGGTTCGTCGACATTCGCCTGCATATTCTTACATTTAATTGCCCAACACAATGACACTCATTGAAAGGAGATGACTTGAATCTTCCTAAAGCATTTTAAGAACATGCGGCACTCATACCTCCCGCCACCCGCCACCACTCGATGCCACTCCAATCGCCCTGTCCATTAAATCTTAGGGCTAAATTGGTCCCATTCAACGGCTAGGACACTAAATTGCTTTCATCCATACAAGTAATTTCGGTTGTGCGGCTATTGTTTTTGCCTGTTGTCCTTGGTGCCAACATATCTCTGGCATACTGCTGTTAAATAATGAGATAAGGATACTTTAGTGTGAGAGGGAGACAGAAAAAGCGGACTACTTGAATATCGGTTTAGTTATCCTCCTGGGGGATTTCCAGGCATTTTTGGGTCATTACGGTGATACCGAAGGTTTTACGACAATTTTCTTTATTAGCCTTGAATCCAAGTGCGAATTGTCTTATCTTGGATTTATTGATGTACGGACAAAAGCCGGGAGGGGAGGATAAAAGAATTACAACAGATTCTCCCCTTATTCCTATTGTAACCTTTGTTAGTGATGTTGGCCGAGTTTAGTCTTGCCTTCGCCGATACCGATGAGGGCGAAGTAACATGACCGGCCGGTCGCCATAAAAATATCTACCGAATGAGCGGACACTGATCCGGGTTGATGCTATTCCCTGCATTGGGTCGGTGGGGTAGCCACAATGGATCGTTTTCGATGCTTAGCGGAGCGATGAAAAGCTGGAAGCTTGTACTGTAATGAGAATGGTTTATCTGAGATGGAAAGGCGGGTCAGCAGCGATAGCGAACAAGACACACTTGGCCTGAAGTGATAAATAACGTTTTAGCGAAAAAGTTATTTGTACAGAGAAGTGCGATTCCTTCAGTCTTTTTGACAATAATCATAAATTATGGGTAATATATTTAATGATCCTGATGATTCGGTGTCCTTGTATTAAGGTTGTTTTAATGAGGGTGCGGTTTTTTGCGCTGTAGTAAAGTAGAGATGAGTCAAATGAATTAAGGGCAGGACCTTATTAACTTTTTCGACATCTTCGACCTTAATCTTAGTATCAGATTGCATAAACTATAGTTACCATTGTGAGACTGCTCTGTTGAATTCATAGGTAGTAGTGTGTAAGCGTGATTACACCATATGCGGAATTCGTAATACTCTAAGCTGGAATTAGTCTATAATAATCGGCTGTTCTAATGTGTGAATTTACCATCGTAGTCAATCTAAATGGAATCTATAGATATATTGAAATAGGAATTTTAGAAATAAGGGACATACCAATAGCTTCTGTTGGGGATATTTTGCACTTCAAATATAATTTTTCCATAAAATAGAATCTCTACGATTCTTTCTATCTATCTATAGTTCTTCTCCAGGAACAGTGATTAAATGTTCACTAGCTCGTTCATAAAATAGAGCTTTTATGTTCATAAAATAGTTCCTTTTATGGCTACGCTTCACCACAGCATTTTTTCTTGATGCGTTGATGTTTTTCTTTCTTTTTCTTTTTGGTTTGCGACCTGGAGATGATATTCTTCTGAAGATATGTCAGGTGTATGCATACGTTTTTTCCGGTTTAACTCAGAAATGGCCCTAGAAAAGTACACAGCGTATTAATTTGACACATAAGTCATTTAGTTCGCCTGAGATTTAACTACAAACACTTACAAGTTGAGTCCGCCAAAAACTAGCGTCTTTGTTTTATCGTTCAGTGATCATATCGAGTTTTGAAAGCATTGAAAAGAAAAAGCCTGTTGATCATCCTATGCTGGTAGAAATATATGGTGAACACGCTCCATCAATTAGAGCATGTGCGACATGGTTTCGACAATTTAAAAGTGGTGATTTCAATGTGAAAGACAGTGAGCGCTCTGGTAGACCACACAAATGCGAAGACGAGCAATTGCAGAAGTTATTGGATGATGACCAAACTCAAACTCAACGGCAATTAGCAGAAGCATTCCATGTGTCACAAGCAACAATCAGCAGACGAAGATCAATACCAGGCGTATGCATACGTTTTTTCCAGTTTAACTAAGAGATGGCGCCAGCGAAAAGTACGCAGTACGCAGCAAAACTAGTGAAAGAATCTTGAAATCGGTTGGGTGGGACATTCTTCTGCACCCGGCGTACTCGCCGAGACTATCACCTCTTCGCACGCACTCACAGAGCAGCATTTCAGCGATTTCGAGGAAGTTGGAAAATGGCTCGACGAACGTTTTTTTTGGCATGCCATTAATAAATTGCCTGAAAGATGGGCGAAATGTGTAGATGCCGATGGCCAATATTTTGAATAGAAAAAAAATTATTTCCCTAGTAAATTACGTATTTTTTTAAACAAAGAAACCGGAAAAAAGTTTGTGCATGCACCTGAGGGGGGGGATTAACATGCAGGGCAGAGTCACTGCTTGCTTCCAACCCGACGAAGGCCAGGACGATCCGTGTGCCTGTTCAATCCGAGTTGACATGCAGTCTCCACGTGACGCCCCTGGAGATAGCTACTTTGGCACCCGCCAAGCAGAGAACCAATGCATGCAGCCACATCCTGAGAAAAGTTGGCGCAAGGCTAATAACCTTGCCCGGAAAAACGAACTATTATGGTAAATTTTTCAAACCTCGGGTAAGACCCGGGTACACGATGACGACCACGGAAACGAAAATGGCCAAACGATTTGAGAATTTTCTCATGGAACGTCCACTCACTATACAGAGCTCGAGCTTCACAGCAGCTACTGATGCCCTGTCCGAATATAAGGCTGACAAAACAGCATTACAAGAAATTATTCAAAGAAACGAGAAATGACATGTATTATAGCTGTTATGCAAAACACCATGTGCTCAGGGTAGGTCTTCTACTCCCCATAAATGTTCACGGACCTACAGATGAGTCCCCTGACGACGAAAAGGAAAACGACTACGAGAACGACGAACGGGCCCTCAATGCCTGCTCAAGATACGATGTAAAAACCGTTCTTGGCGATTTGAATGCGAAAATAGGTCGGGCGCCGGTTTTCAAGCACTACGCAGGTTCCTATAGTTTGGCAGCATCAAAAAACGTTGTCGTTGCGAGTACCAGGTTTCCGCGTAACGATATCTACAAAGCCACCATAAGGTATCACCCGATGGAGCCACTCGCAACCAAATTGACCACGTGTTAGTAGATCGCCGCCACTTCTCGAGATTGATGACGGTACGAACGTACCGAGGTCTCAACCTCGACTCGGATCACTCTCTTGTTGGTACAGTTTTCCGTTCGCGGATTGCCTTACGGAGACGTATTGTATTCGCGGAAGAGGTTCGAATCGACACGGCTGCCTTACGCATCGAGATTATCAGTAACACCTTTGGTTGTAGTACCAAAATAATTTTGGTGTTACCGTCCGTGCCCGGTGTCCATGTAGTACCAAAATAGTTTTGGTGCTCTCATACATTTATTATTTCATTATATCTCCGGGGATATTCCTCCGAGGTTATCGATTGTTATATTGGTATATTACCTGCTGGTTTTCTCCAACGGTGCTGTTCTCCTGGCTTTTGTTTGAGTTGTCGCTACTGGTGTTCTCCTGAGCATTCGTGGCTCGACCTGTTAGTCTTCCTCGGTGTAGATCTTCTGGCTTCCCTTAATGGATGTTTTCGAAATAATACACTGACTCCCCTTTTATTTGTACATTTAAACTTTATTGTTTGTGACAACTCCTTGGAAACATTTTGCGTTTATTTCACAGACAATTCTATTTTATTCTATTCATTACTGTACTTCAGACAATTCTACACAATTCTGTTCATTTCGATTCTATATTCGATTCTACTCTCGCACGACTCTACTCTAATCACATCAAAGCAAATGACACGCTGTTTCAATCAAGGCCGCAACCCTTTGTTTGATTGGTTAGTTCTCCTTTAGTCCGTTTGCAACCACTTTTTATCTACGCCGAAATTGGGTGGTTTACCTCAACCTGGACTTAGAATCAAAACGTGTGACCCATAGTGAGTGCAATCGCCCGGCACGAGTCATTCGTATTTCTAAATTATCATTATCGCTTAATTGCCCTGCTTAAGGTGCAGCGGCATTGGCTTAAGCAATTACTTACTTGATTGCTGCATTTACCGAACCAATTCAAGTACGTTGCTCTTTGTTCGAGCCATGGTGTCGCTCGATCGATTTCGTCGCTGTGTCTGTTCTTTGCGGATCTCTGCATTTGATCGACGCTCAATTAAATCGTCCCCGACCGCTTTTGAAGATGCCGATGTATGACACTTGTTGTCTTGTATGACACTTGTTGTCTTGGATGACACTTGTTTTCGGGCATGGAGCAAAACAATGCATTCGAAACATGAAACCACGTGAGTGCCAGGTGTCGAGCTTCTTTCAAATACGAACCAGAAAGAATGCAGTAGGTTTGTGGCCTTGATATTATGAATGAAAGCGATAAGCGTGCAGCTTGGAGAGGCTCGTATGTATATGCATTTGAATGAATACCGCAACGTATGTGATATTAACATTAATTGCCTGTGGAAAGTGGCGTCAATTGTTTGACTACGTTGATTGTTTAAGAATTGGTTTGTGCGCAATATTGGCATTGATTGGGAGCTGAGGGTGATTGTTAATTGAAGGGGGTTGTGTAGCAGGGTGTAACAATGCGCTAGGACCCGCCCTCAAAGAGCTCGATGGATTGAGAGTAAGTCCTGTGACCAGAATGTCGGGCGTAGAAGACAAATGGACACGCCTTAATAATACCGTCATTAGTACTGCCAACTGCATCTTAGGCAGTAGTCGTAGAGAATGGAGCGACCGGTTTGATGATGAGTGCACAGTAGCGACTGAACGTAAGAATGCCTAATACCGGGCAATGTAGCAGTCTCATAGGACGCGGGTACGCGAGGACAAATTCAAAGAACTTAGAAGATCTGCAAAAAAGACCACAGACAAAATGAAACTGCCAGAGCAAAAAAAAAAAAAATTGTATGTGAAATAGAGAGAGGTAGAGAGCGAGCTCCGCATCAGGTGCGGAAGTTCTACCAAATAATCCACAGTATGACGCGGTACACACCACGCTGCACTTACTGTAAGGATAAAGAGGGTAATCTGATCACCGATCCTGAAACCATTCTGAAGCGATGGGAAGTGCACCTTAATAAATTGCTAAATGGTCAGCTCACATAAGAATTGGAGGCTCCACCAATGCAAAATCAAGACCAATTGCTGCCGCGACCCAGTACTGAGGAAACATTAAAAGTCATAAGACAGCTCAAATCAAAGAAAGCCCCCGATGCTGATGGCATACCAGCTGTGCTGATCAAACAAGGTGAGAGAGCGTTACATCACGAAATTCATGATGAGTATGGGAGCAAGAGGAGATACCGGAAGATTGGCGTCGTGGAATAATTTGCCCCATACATAAGAAGTATAGGGGTATAACATTGCTTAGTGCCGCCTATAAGACACTCTCCGCTATCCTACAAGATCGGATAGCCCCTTTCGCTAAAGCCATCATGGGTCAATATCAGTGTGGCTTCATCCCAGGCAAATCAGTGATTGATCAGATATTCACCCTTAGGCAGGCGATGGAAAAATGTCTGGAATCTAGGATTCCATTCTATCATCTATTCACGGACTTTAAGGCCGCCTTCGATACCATAGCCAGTGTAGAACTATATAATGCCATCAGAGAGTTCGGCAATCCAAATAAATTGATACGACTTTGTAGGTTGATCATGACCAATGTAACTAGTCAAGTAAAAATAGCGGAATTGCTGTCCAAACCAATAAACATCTTTAATGGACTCCGACAAGGGAACAGTCTGGCCGCCCTTCTCTTAAATCTGGCGGTGGAGAAAGCAATCCGTGACTCTGGCGTTGCAACCAGAGGCGCTTTTGTCACCAAGTCCAGCAAGATACTTGCCTACGTAAATGACATCGACATCATCGGTAGATCAGATTCGTCTGTACAGGACTCCTGCACCCAGATCGAACAGGTGGCACAAAAACTGGGACTGCACATTAATGAGGGAAGAACAAAGTCCATGGTGGCAACTTCTGCGAAGAGAAGACCTAACGTTGGTCAAACTATCAGGGTATTGGAGCACGAATTTGAAGTAGTACAATCCTTTAATTACCTTGGGGCAATAGTATCAGCCGATTTTTTTTTTGTTATAAGACTTCTCTCGGGAGAGGCGAACCTATAGCGCCGAGTGGGCGCCCCGAGATGCCATCAAATAACTGTTGCAGTTCTTTTTGGACAGTTGCAGGTTGTAACGCTCCGGGAACACTCGCGTGGGAAGGCAGTTCCACAGCTTCCCCGCTCTGTAACGAAACGAGTTCTGATACAGGGATGTTCGCGCCGTCGGTAGATGAACCACGATAACAATATGGAAGAAGAAATACGCGAACGGCTGATCAAATCCAACAAAGCCTACTATGGTCTATCAAGGCTCTTTAAATCCCGAAATTTATCCAGAACATCCAAGCTGCTACTGTTCAAGATCATGGTCTTACCAGTATTCATGTATGGATTCGACACGTGGGTTCTCAATAAAAAGCACTCTGAACTCTTAGCCGCATGGGAGAGGAAGGTCTTAAGGAGAATTGTTGGCCCCCTATGTGAGGGAGGACGATTCCGCATACGCTACAACCATGAGTTGTACGCAATCTACCTTGAAGCTAATCTAATAAAAATGAAGCTCGGTAGACTCCGGTGGGCGGGACACCTAGCTCGAATGAAGGAAGAGGCCCCTGCCCGGAACTCATTTACGGAAGGATGTATGGAAGGAGACAGCGCGGCAGACCTTGTCTGCGATGGAGGGATGGCGTAGATCAGGACGCCCAGAGTCTGGAAGTGCGAAACTGGATAACATCGGTCCGCAATCGTGACCGGTGGAGAGATTTGTTAAATGAGGCCAAGACCGGATCCCGGTTGTAGTGCCGATGATGAGAATGATGATTGCCAGGCCCCTTCCAACAGCGGCCTCCACTCTTGCCTCTGCTTAGAGGAAGCACAGTAGTTGGCAGCACCGAGCAACTTGAGAGGGATTCACGAAAAAAGACTCGTACTTTTAAGGACAATGAGATGTCCTCCCATGCTACAGACAATCATTCAACTAAATGATGCTGTATTGACCAATGTGTCTTATATTCTGGCTTGATGCTATGTTCTTTACTATGGTTGTATGTGCGTAATCTATTGAAAGCGCCGCAGCTCTCTCTACCATAAAATTTATATTACAAAGGCTTTCGGGGAGCGACATAGCGACTCAGTGACTGCATCACGCGAATCGAACGGAGTAAGCGAAGCACGTACTCCTTCTTTGTAAAAAAGTGAAATAAATACCTGGTTTACCATGGGAGAAGATTTTGTACAAGTGTGTATTACCAATTATAATGTTTTGCGTTTTTTACAGTGCAAGACTTGATTCAGACCTACGTTGGACCAAAGCACCGACAACACCAGGTCGCGACCGCCACCGCTTGTTAATCCAGAACGTTTAACTTGCTAAAGGTGCGATTACTACGTTGGTTATATAGTCTTGATGATTTGTAGTTGCGTGTGCGTGTCATTTGAACTTGTTAAATTTATCACATTGCTCTAATAATTTTCTTCCTATATTTGTCAGTTGAAAATTATACATCGATTTGGACTAAAACTGACTGGAAATGTACAATAAATATAGAGGACCGTTCTTCAGCCGAACTGCACTTATACCAAACTCTCTGATCTCTTCCGCCACAACATTGTAAGACATTAAATCTATGGAGCTTGTTTATATGCGATAATTAAAGTAACTTTCTTAATATATTCAATCAGACTACTTCACAACTTAAAAAAAAGAAGAAAAAACCAAGGAAACGTAATGTTTGATAATAGCGAACATACCCCTTAAATGATCTTCTCATTAAAAGCTATACCAGTAAACTTGTGAGATAAAAAATCATCGTGGGTTAACTCGATTTTCCGCCCAAGCCAAACTTCATTAAATCTCAGTTGGTCACTGATCCGAGGATTAAATTGAATTGTGTCGCAAGATGAAAACCAACGCCTTCCTCAAGTATCTAGATAATCCCTCGCATAATACCATTCATCATCACGTCATCATTAAACTTTCCTAAGTATATCCGAACATTTTTCATCTAAATTTCAGCATGGGTCTTGCTTCGACCCTTGGTATCATGACACAATGGTCCATTATCGTCATCACCATCGTTGTCATCATCATTATCGACCTCACCATGATGTTCGCTAAAAACGTTACGCCAGTATCTCGAATGTTAACAAAAATGAAACCATTATACGAGTACACCATCGCCAACATTTCATCCATCTAATATGAGACAAAAAAAGACACATTGAGATGCCCAACAGGCCACACAGCACAGAGATAAAATGAACAGCTCGACTGCCACTTAATTTTCCCATCCCATTACCATTAATTTACCACCCACAAAAGCAGGACCAAAACCGAGAGTACCTCAAAAACAGAAGCTATAGAATATGATGCACAACATGGCCTCACTCCAAACAGATACCACACACTAATTTGCAAATGTCGTCCCGCGACTAATGCCCGTTCCCGATAAAGGAAGACGTCATCATAATAATACCGTCATCGTTCTACACAATAGCGAACTTGGGTAAGGCAACGCACCAACAAAATTAAGGCGGATGAGTCATAACTATAAAAGGAACGTCAACAGCAATAATAATAAAACTTCTAAAAATCATAAAGAAACGACCAACAGGATAAGGGGCAAGACATAAAACAAACAAACAAATGAAAATGCACACAAAAAAGGATGTGGCAAAAAATTTATTACAAACCGAGGTCCCTCTCGCAAACTACTTCGGTAAAAGAGTGACTTTTTAACCGAAGCGGCAGGACTGCAGGACTAGTAGGCAGCATTACTCTGAATTACTTTCTGCATAGATGTGGTCGGAAAGAGGAATCGTAATCTTCTATTACTCCTCTGTCCACTGGCGCTCATTACGATATCAGGATTCTATGGAAACACAGCAAACACAAAAGATTCCAAAACCCCGGAAAGATTTAACACTCATAACTGTTCGCTTATACTTGCAGTCGGCCTCTATATACGATGACGGTCGCAATAGAACAACCCACAGAGAAGGGTGGACGGGAAAGAGAAACTCCGTGGAGGCCGTAACTGTATTCATTGCATTTCTTGTCTTCGACGTTCCTTGTTATCAACTCCACTGTCGCTCCTGATGAACAAGCCCCATTAGTTCTACAAAGACGATGTTTCTCGTGGAGATGGTCGCCACTACGGTTTAATGTCATAGTTTATTATTATATGAAAACAAGGCGCGGGAAATGCTAAACAAAGGAAACTGTAGCCGTTTATGGGATGTAGACTTAGGTTTCTGCGTTTCCTTGGAGCAAGCTCGACTAGTCAGCGAAATGTAGTATGTGGTTGCGATGGCCGCGTTCAGCAGGAGAAGTTAGTTGACCATAGCCCGACTTTGATTAAATAGCGAAGTCAAAGGTTGTGTAACCGACATCGCCACTGGAAGTCTCGATAGTTTTAGTTCACTTGTTCAAAACTTTACTCTTCAACACTTTTATGAAGTTGAGCGGATGTTCTCAGAGTTCTTGGAAGTACAAATTAGACCTGCACCGTTTTGGTGATGGAGTTTAACCGCAAATCGGTATTGGCGCTCTTCATCAAATAGAACTTCTTGAGATTAATGATTTAAGTGTTCCCGAAACTTTAAACTAAAGGATATATTTTGCCAATTGATACAACTGCTTATGGGATTACAAAGCATAAACGCACACGGCTGGTAATCATTTGATTGTCGTTTGATTCGTATTTATGAATATTAGACTAATTTAGAAATTCCATTTTTTTTATACGTGCGCACAAAGGGAGTTCTTGAGGTGTGGTGGAATTAAATTACGGCGCCCTTTAAAGTGCAGATTGTTACTCCGGAATTTTACGCCATCATAAAATTGCGGAACACACTTCCTGAATAGAGCCAGTGAGTGTGAGAAAATAACAGGAAAGTCCCTCCAAGCGTCTAGAATTCCCAAGATATTCTGGGCGGGTCGTGATTAAAAAAAATCCTGATGTGTGACCACCTAACACAAGTGTGGGCCCCTTAAAATATTACATTTTACACACCGAGGAAATATAACCTCATTCCGAAAACTGAACAGCGAATCAAACCCATATTTATAGATAATTCCAGAAATAATTGCCCTTTGTTAAAATACGCAAAAGAAGATGACAAGCTCAGCGACAACAGGAATGCAACAAATATAAAAAAAAAGTTCTACAACCGATAGCTATACAACCGATAATGCACGACGATAACAAATCCACAGAAGAAACATTGCTGAACCATCATCTCGTAACAACGAATCCATAACCAGATATACGAGGGTTGCCTCTTATGTTTCGGGATTTGGCAACCTTAGTGTTGCAATCCGGCAATTGACAGCTCTGTCGTAAAGTTGGACATTTTTGAGGTTATACGCACTCAGAACGTTTTGACATACGAGCGCTATTTGTGTTGTTTACAGTAACTTAAAAGATTCATCTCGGCCCAAAAGTGGAATTAAATCGTCAACATTTTCGTGCGATTATTTTTTACAACTTTCGGCGTGGATTAACTCAGCAACAGTACATGGATGAACTTAATTCAATTTTTGGCGATGAAGCTCCATCAAGGACCAGTGTTTATCGATCATCATCATCATTATTGGCACTACAACCGGGAACCGGTCTTGGCCTTATTTAGCAAGCCCTGAGGCTTGTTAAATTTTCCATAATGATTTTGTTTTTTTTCCGGGCAAGATCATTAGTCTTGCGCCAGATGTGTTTATCGATGGTATGGTGAATTCAATCGTGGCCGTAGTTCACTCCAAGATGAATTTCGTGAGGGTCGTCCAAAATCAGTTGTTGTTCCGAAAACCATTGATGCTGGCGCGAACTGATATTGGAAGATCGTCATGTGACCTATCGTGAGATTGAGACAACCTTGGGCGTTAGTGGGACCAGCATACATTCAATATTGCATAAACATTTGACTGTCAAAAAAATTTGTTTGCGTTGGATCCCACACAATTTGTCAATCGCCTAAAAAAAAGGCTCGTGTCAATTGGTCGAAAGAAATGCTCAAAAAATACGGTCGCGGTGCTTCGAAACACGTCTATGACATCGTGACAGGTGATGAATCGTGGATTTACGCGTATGAGCCCGAAAGTAAACAGCAGTCGACTGTCTGGGTGTTTCAAGATGAGCCAAATCCAACAAAAGTTGTTCGCGCACGAAGCACTTCCAAGCAAATGGTCGCCTGTTTTTTTCGGAAAAACTGGACATGTCGCAACCGTACCACTAGAACAACGCAGAACAGTCAATTCTGAGTGGTACACAACCATTTGTTTGCCAGTTGTCTTCCAAAAAATCAGGAAAACCAACCGCCGAAGACGGATCACTCTTCACCACGACAATGCGAGCTCTCACACATCGGCTGCGACAACTGCATTTTTGAGGACCCAAAACATCGATTTGATGGGTCATCCGCCGTACAGTCCTGACTTGGCACCGAATGACTTCTTTTTATTCCCGTACGTAAAAAACAAACTGAGAGGTCAACGTTTTTCGACACCTGAAGAAGCGGTTGCTGCATTCAGAATGCATGTGTTGGAGATACCTCAATCAGAGTGGCAAAAGTGCTTCGACAATTGGTTCAAACGCATGCAAAAGTGTATAGATCTTCATGGGGAATATTTTGAAAAACAATGAAGTGATTTTCGATGATCAATATTTGTTTTTGTTCTCTAATCCCGAAATATAAAAGGCAACCCTCGTACCCCATGGTAGCTTTGTGGATATCTTTACGCGGAAACCTAGTACTCGCAACGACAACGTTTTTTGATGCCGCCAGTTCGATGACTCGTAGTTCATTGTCATTAGTGTTCTCATGCAAACTATGGGAACCTGTGTAGTGCCTGAAAACCGGCTCCTGACCTATTTTCGCATTCAAATCATCGGGAACGACTTTCACATCGCGTCTTGGGCTGGCATTGATGACCCATTCGACGTTCTCGTAGAATTATTGTTTTTCGCCATCAGGGGACTCATCTGTAGGTCCGTGAACCTTTATGAGGCTTATGTTCTTCAGGGCATCAGCTAGCTGCTGTGCAGCTCGAGCTCTGTATAGTGAGCGGACGTTCCATGAAAAAATCCTTAAATCATTTAGCCGTTTTCGTTTCCGTGGTCGTCATCGTGTACCCGGGTCATATCCAAGGTTTTATAAATTTGCCATAATAGTTCGTTTTTCCGGGAAAGGTTCTTAGTCTTGCGCCAACCGAAAAGTAAAAGGTCAATCAGCAACAACATCAACAACGGAAGACAGACCAACGCCAAAAGAAAAAAAACAACAAAACATGGGCAATCAAAAGGCAGCAGAGTGGACCGCAGCCCTACACACAGCAGATCAACTGCAACAACAGCCCAATAAAAAAGCGAATGTGCCACCAATTAACACAGCAAATATTGACTGTAAAGAACTGGTAAGTCTATGTAAGCAAGCGGTAGGGAAAAATTTCTTAATTAAAAGATATAGCAATAACAGGCATGCCATTCAATCGCAAACGGATAAAGAATGTTTTATAAAATGTCTCCACAGAATTCTTCTCCTTTATGCCAAAATAAGAAGTGCTGGAAGCCTGTATCGTACGCATACCCCTTCAGCAAGGAAGGGGTTTGTATGCGATTGCGGTCTACGCACCTGAGGAGCACCAACATAATCTATTTATAGCAGAGCTCGAGACTCTCTTCCGATGCTTACAATTGCACCTGGGCAAAAATTACTTTATTCTAGGGGGAGATATGAACGCCAAGCATAGAAATTGGGGAAATTATATATCTAATGCCAGAGGAAATCAGTTGGCTGGCTGGTTAGATCAGTTTCATATTGAATATAGAACTGACCTGCTAGCTACCGAATATCCATCGTTCCCTAGAGGTAGATCGTTCTTAGATATCTTGCTAATCGACTCACGACTGAGATTACTTAACACCAATAGACGAAACACAAACTGTTTATGGACAATTGAATACGATAGTGACCACTGTGCATTCACGGAAGTAATAGAGCTTCCGAACGAGCTCGCAGATCTGGAGGAATTCGTGATCCCCCAAACCTATAACTACGGGACAATGCGATGGCCGCGGTTCACCAGATCATTAACAAGAGAACTTCGTTCGAATGACTTTAATCTGCCAGTAAACAGAAACCTGACTAATGTCGAAATCGACAAATACATTCAACAAATGGACGGAACCATAAAACGAATAATGGACAAAACAATCCCCAAAACAACAGTTACAGATCACATAAACATGTACAGAAACACAACAATAAACGCACTCCACAAGAAAAAGAGCAGACTGCTATCGAAATTAAAATAATTACACAGACAGTTTACAGACAGACAAGACCAGGAGATAATATCACTGAAATCCCGATTAAAAAACCTCCAACAATTACTTAAAGCTAATTATAGATTAGCAACAAATTTGTATTGGAACAACAGAGTTCGAGCTATAAAAACTAATAACCCGAATATGTTCCCACAAATAAATAAAATATTCAGGAGAAATAATCAAAATGACATTCAGTGTCTCCAAATCCCACGTACTCAGGTAAACAAGCAGCTGCTAACCAACATTGGCATAGATGCAGAGAACGCTATCCTCAATAGTGAGCTCTTCGTGATCGAAGATCCTTTGGAAAAGATGAACACTGTGGGAGCTGTCTTTCAGGAAATGTACAAGGTGAATGAAAGCATTCAGCGAAATCACGACCTGGAGGACAGAGTTCTACTCAATCACCTGCACCTCCGGAATGAAATTTCACTTTGGCAATCGGAGAATCCGGGTTTTACCGAATTCAGTGAAGATAATCTGTCAATTGACATTAATGTCAATGGTGTAATGGCTAATAGCCTTCTAATAACAAGGGAAGGAATCCAGAGTATCTTCGACTCATTAAGAAGCAAAAAGTCAGTGGAAATAGATGGAGTACATAACATCGTACTCAAGAACCTGCCCCCAATGGCAATAGATATATACGCGGTCCTGTTTAACAACGCGTTGAATAATGCATATTATCCCGCGCGTTGGAAAACGGCTATCATTCAGCCCATCGCAAAAAAGGGCAAAGACTGCACAAACCCAATGAACATGCGTTCGATAAGTTTACTCCCAGGCATCAGTAAAGTATTTGAAAAAACTATTAACAAAGCTCTGGTAAAATGGGTAGACGACAACAGCATTATTCCAAATAACCAGTTTGGCTTTAGGGCGGGTCATGAAACCACACATGCCGCAGCTAAACTGGTCTCCGACATACAATGGAATAAATGTAGGAATCAATGCACAGGGGCCTGTCTGATCGACTTGGAGAAAGCCTCTGATACCGTCTGGATCGAAGGGTTGTATTACAAACTGGTCAGACATGGCATACATAAGCCTTTACTATATGTACTTTACGATATGTTAAAGGACAGGTGGTTCGTGGTCAAAAGTGGTAATGTGACCTCTAATAAAACGTATAATATCAAGAATGGCTTGCAACAGGGCGCGGTACTCTCTCCGATTCTTTTTAACATTTACATTAGCGACTTATTAGATGCACTTCCGCAGGCTATTGCGTACGCAGACGATCTCATAATTTACAGAACAGCTCCGAAAGTTGCGATCATAAATAGGTTAATACAGCGAGACTTCAACAAAGTGCAGCGCTATTGCGATGACTGGAAACTTAAGATCAACTTCCAGAAATGTGAAGCCATCCTATTTAGAACTCCATTATAAAAAGCCACCTACGACACAAGGAAAACCTGGCGAAAGCTAGTTATCATAGGACCGCATGGAGATAAACTGGAAACCAAGAGTTTAGTTAAATACCTTGGCATCTGGCTAGACCAATATCTGTATTTCAACAGACATGTAGAGGCTGCTTTGCTCAAAGCGAGGAAAACGTTTGCTATGACAAGGAGGCTATTTCACAGTAGCCAACTTGACAGCAGGGTAAAAGTCATATGCTACATGACGCTAATCAGGCCAATGCTCATATATGGTTGCCCAGTATGGTTCAACATAGGTCCAAATTTGATGGAAAAGATTCGGGTGTTCGAACGAAAGTGTCTCAGAAGTTGTCTCAGATTATATCGGACACCGGAATCGGACTATAAAAAGTATTACTCAAATGAGACTTTATATAATGAAGCGTACATAAATAGGGTGGATAATTTTATGATTAAATTAATCAGAGGACATATTGCGAGAGCAATAAGCTCGTCCAATGACCTAATTTTCGGGGCTTATTATCCAAATACCCTGTACTATGAGAACGTGCGTCGCAACGGCTTTGTTCCACCAGAGGCGTTCCTTGATTTGGATATGAAAGGGCTTATACAGGATAGATCCGGAATTCCGCTGATCTATCATGTAAGTAGATCATATGTAGACGGGCGATTGTGCTACGACCGGGAAGTAACGCGCACCGAAGAAGAGCTCCTGCGCTTCAGTAGGGCTATCTCCCACAGAGACCGGGACGATAGTATTAGACAGCGTCAAAAGTTCTGCCGGTTGAATGGCATATAAAGACCTGGGTACCAAAGTCGGTATAGAATCATACTATCATCAGCTAGCTTACATAGACTTAGCTTTTCTAGAATTAGGGTAGTATAAGATTTAAGTTAAGTTAGGTTAAGTGCTTTTACATTAAAAAAAAAAAAAAAAAAAAAAAAGTAGGTAAGTTAAGTAAGTTAAATTTTTCAGAAAAAAACAAAAAAATAAAATTGACAACGTTTTTCAAATTTTTCTTTGTATTTCAACTAATTATCAGTACTGCCACAAAGTTCTGTCGCCGAAAGGCAAATTATACAAATGTTAAGTACTGTTTAGCTTAGAGCGTCTACGAAGGACCAGTAAGTTATTATATAAGATAATTAAGCTAGAATTTAAGCATTTTTTGTCTAGCCTTTAATTTAGAAATTAAGAATATAAAAAGAAAAATAAAAAATGTTGTAAAAATCAAATGCCGGCCAACGATGATTTTTTTATTCGAGGGATTGTACCACCAGAGCCGGACTCTTCTCTGGATTGGCGGGCGTTTGAGTCTTGCCCAGTACAAATCCTTAATCTACCAAAAGTGGACAACACGACTAGCGAAAGAAGGCTAGCCAAACGATGAAAAGTAGACAATATAAAAATCGCGCCAGTACGGTTAGAACGAGACTTTTCCTAATTCTTTATTGATCGTTGCTTAATGCTGTATTAATTGTAATTATTCGAATTTATTTGCATTATTTTTCTGTTTCTCTTTATTCTTCTGGTCTTTAACAAGACCGTTTCCTTGGGAGCTCTTTCGACGACTCCCCCTGCTTCATTTTTTTTTTTTTTTCAAAAATGTATTTATTTGACCAAAAATAAATAGTTACAATAAGTAATACAGCTAACTTATAATAGATTTGTTACATATTAAGTGTTTACATGTTATTTGTTAACATTTTTCAAACAATTCTTTTTATATGTGCTTAAGATTTACTGGGGATTATATATATTGGTAATTTTGTTTTGTTTTTCCTGGAAAAGGTCAGAAAAAAACAGGAACTCTGTTTATTTTAACTTAGCCTACTTAAAATTACTTAACATAACTTAATCTAATCTTATGTACAATTTACAATATTTGATATTGCAATGATAGTGACAATTCGAATTTGACTTAAAAATAATATTTACAATTTTTAGTTATGGATGTGGGATTTCTTGTTGTGATTGAGGGTAGTAAGGGATAGGATCAGGTATGTTCTTGAAGGAGGGGCGAGCCATTCGGTTCTGTGTTAAAGGTAAGGATCTTGGAGGATGGTTGGATGTTGCTGTATTTGAAATGATTGGGTGCCAGTCCGGTGTTGTGGTACACGATCTCGTTTAGATCGTTAACCAGTCTGCCTGCGGCGAAGAGGGTCCTGATTTGGAGAGAATTACGGTAGTGAGCTCCCGTAATGGAGGAGGGTGATGGTAGGTCCGTTATTATCGAGTTGGGATTGTTAGGAAGGTTTTCTATGAAATTTATCGACAGTTCTAGGATCCGTCTATCCAGTCGTTCGATGCCTGCGGTGTTGTAAAGGTCGTTGTTACAATGGTATCTATATGAGATGGTTTGGTGAGATGCGGTACCATAATGGGCAGGCGTATGTAAAAGTAGGGCTGATTATCTCTTTGTAGATGAGGTTTCCATAACACTCGTCTGTACAGGTTAAGCTGTATTGGGGCTTTTTGAAGAGAATTTTTGATGTGGGTTGAGAATGACCAGTTGTTGGAAAGGGTTACTCCCAAATTTGGAAGGTATTACGAGGGTTGCCTTTTATATTTCGGGATTAGAGAACAAACACAAATATTGATCATCGAAAATCACTTTATTGTTTTTAAAATATTCCCCATGAAGATCTATACACTTTTGCATGCGTTTGAACCAATTGTCGAAGCACTTTTGCCACTCTGATTGAGGTATCTCCAACACATGCATTCTGAATGCTGCAACCGCTTCTTCAGGTGTCGAAAAACGTTGACCTCTCAGTTTGTTTTTTACGTACGGGAATAAAAAGAAGTCATTCGGTGCCAAGTCAGGACTATACGGCGGATGACCCATCAAATCGATGTTTTGGGTGCTCAAAAATGCAGTTGTCGCAGCCGATGTGTGAGAGCTCGCATTGTCGTGGTGAAGAGTGATCCGTCTTCGGCGGTTGGTTTTCCTGTTTCTTGGAAGACAACTGGAAAACAAATGGTTGTGTACCACTCAGAATTGACTGTTCTGCGTTGTTCTAGTGGTACGGTTGCGACATGTCCAGTTTTTCCGAAAAAACAGCCGACCATTTGCTGGGAAGTGCTTCGTGCGCGAACAACTTTTGTTGGATTTGGCTCATCTTGAAACACCCAGACAGTCGACTGCTGTTTACTTTCGGGCTCATACGCGTAAATCCACGATTCATCACCTGTCACGATGTCAGCACCGCGACCGTATTTTTTGAGTATTTCTTTCGACCAATTGACACGAGCCTTTTTTTGGGCGATTGACAAATTGTGTGGGATCCAACGCGAACAAATTTTTTTGACAGTCAAATGTTTATGCAATATTGAATGTATGCTGGTCCCACTAACGCCTAAGGTTGTCTCAATCTCACGATAGGTCACATGACGATCTTTCAATATCAGTTCGCGCACAGCATCAATGGTTTTCGGAACAACAACTGATTTTGGACGACCTTCACGAAATTCATCTTGGAGTGAACTACGACCACGATTGAATTCACCATGCCATCGATAAACACTGGTCCTTGATGGAGCTTCATTGCCAAAAATTGAATTAAGTTCATCCATGCACTGTTGCTGAGTTAATCCACGCCGAAAGTTGTAAAAAATAATCGCACGAAAATGTTGACGATTTAATTCCATTTTTGGGCCGAGATGAATCTTTTAAGTTACTGTAAACAACACAAATAGCGCTCGTATGTCAAAACGTTCTGAGTGCGTATAACCTCAAAAATGTCCAACTTTACGACAGAGCTGTCAATTGCCGGATTGCAACACTAGGGTTGCCAAATCCCGAAACATAAGAGGCAACCCTCGTATGAGGGTGTTATTAAGATTTAGTTTAATTTTGTTGTGGCAACGTTTAGTGTTGTTTGTGCAGTGAGCGTTTTTACCCTTAAACACTGTTAGCTGGGTTTTGGTTGGGTTGAGGCGGATTTTCCATTTGTTAAAGTATGCTGAGATGAGCGGGAGGAAGTTTTTAACGCGGTTTCTTGCCGCTTTGACAACTCTACTGCTAGAGTAGATTAAAGTATCGTCAGCATAATTTAGCATTACAACACTAGGTGGAGGTTGAGGAATATCGGATGTGTATAGAAGATATAAAAGTGGTCCAAGAATGGATCCTTGGGGAATTCCTGCGGTTATGTTGTGAGTTTGTGAGAGGGAAGAATTTATTCTGATCATGAATTTCCTCCCAGAAAGATAAGATGCTAGGAGCTCTGTGATATTGGAATTCAGACCAAATAAGCAGTGCAGCTTATAAAGAATTCCTGAGATCCAGACACAATCAAATGCTTTGGAGATATCGAGAGATATGCATACGGTAGGGCATTGGTTTTCTAGACCAGTTGTGACATCGTGTGTAAGTTTTAGTAGCGCACGGCAAGTAGAGTGTTGCTCACGAAAGCTAAACTGAGTTGAGTTGAGTAGACATCAGCCGACTTGAGAAAGAAGTCAATTGTTGACCGCGTCGAGTTGGTGACACGAGTTGGCTGCAGTGGACTGTTGATATACGTATATGGGTGAGATGAGAGGAGGTCCAAAAGTTGGCACCCGTATTTGTTATTCTTTATGTCGTTGAATGCTGTATGTCGAGCGTTCCAGTCTCCACCGATTATGAATGGTGCGGGGAGAGACTGTCTGATTATTTGAGATATGTCAGAGTCAGAAAAGTCTGGTTCTCGTGTTCGGTGGATGTAAACGGATGTTATTATGATTACTTTTTTGTTTTCACAAAAAAGTTTAACTGCCGTGTATTCAATATTGAAAGCATTGGCGAACCTGATTTCGGTGAATTGAAGTTTATTATTTATTAGGATGCCGGTACCTCCATGGGATCCAGTAGTTCTGGGGTTGGAAATAAATGTATAATTGGGGATGTATACTCGGGAGTTGGACTTAACCCACGTTTTTGAGAGGAGAAGGATGTCTGGGGAGAAGATTTTAACAAACAACCGTAAGTGTTGCTTACGGATGTTGGAGTATATAGACTCTGCGTTGAGGGCGACTATAGTTAATTCAGACAATGAGGGAAAGAATATGGGAGGTTATAGGTGAAAGAATCTGACCTTTTTTTCGATATCCGACATATGCTTCAATGTAGGAAGCATAGTTTGTAGACTCTTATGTAGCCCATGATGTCCAGGTTCATGCCAATGGAGTTGGGGTTGTTTGACGTCGGCGTGTTTTGATTGTTTTTGATGACATCCGCATATGATGTTCCTGGCCTTGTAGGTTGTGGTAATGTGTTCTGCGATGTGGATTTGGTTGGTGCGGATTTGTTGGTTGTTGCTGGTTTTGTTCTTCTTTGAAGAATTCTCAATTGGGCACTGGGAGAAATTGGCTGGGTGTTGACCTCCGCAGTTACAGAATGTCACAGCGATTTCCTTAGTAGTAATGGATCCATCGGGGTTTCTGGTTTGGAGTTTTCCTGGTTCCATACCTTGTGGATTGACCTTACATTCTCCTGGTTGATGTTCATCGGCACATCTGCCGCATCGTATATTTAGGTGGCAAGCCACCGCCAAGTGTCCTGAGCCTTGGCATCTCTTGCAATGAAGGATGTTTTGTTTATGAGGCTCCTCGATGCTGATTTTATGCGTAAACAAGTACTTAATTTGTTAGAGCTTGTTGGTGTCTTCAGTTGGAGCGATTTGGATAATCCGTAGGTTCCTTAAGTTATTTTCCCGCATGTACGGAGTTTGAAAATAGTCCAGCTTGTGGATTTTCAGCTCTGGGCAAATCCTGATGATCTCCGACGCTAGTTCTTCGTTGGTCCAAGTTGGGTCAATGTGCCTAATGATGAAAGTTGTTGGTTTGAGCTGATGGTGTTGGAACGTAAAAAATTGGTGTTGTAGTTCCGCAAGTTTTCTAACGGTTTTCTCGTGATCAATGGAGGCAGAGGAGCCTTTAGTGTTTGTGGTGAAGTTGCGGTGTCCTAGGGCATTTTCTACTATTAGAATTATTCCCTTTATGCTGGTCACATTTTTTATGTATATTGGTGGTGGTCTAACATTTTTGTGCTGGGCTGGCAGGGGACTCAGTGCTGGCTTCGTTTGTTTGGTGGCTGCCTTATGGGCTGATGATAGTTGTTTGGGTGGAGATGTTTTTTGGTTTAAGCTGGGAGAAGGCGTCATCTCCATACTGGCATCGTCGCTGTTTTGGCTGGGTTGCTTTAGAGAGTGAATTTCCTCCCGGAGTTGTTTCACCTCTGTTGTAAGTTGTTGGATGTATTCCACGGCTTCGTGGAATTTTTGTTCGTAGTCAATGTGGTTTTTTGCTTGATTTTCCACTTTTGTGGTCTTCTTTGATGAGTTTTGAAGAGTTTCAATGGCTCTTCTCTTCCGTTCCAATAAATATTCCCGGGTAGCGCTCGGATCGTTGTCTGGCATCTGTGAAGACAGATTTCGACTACGGCATCCAGCGAAAATTACACGTGTCTGCGAGTGTTTGTATGGTTTTTTTTTTGTTTGTAACTATTGCTTTCGCAATTTATCACACAACAAGATTCGGTGTGAACGCGATCGATCGTCGACGACTTAACGTCTACGGATTCAATTTTTCAATTTTATTCGTCAATGAGCCTACGATGAATACGTCTGTCCGCATGAACGATCGGCGAGTGAATCAGGGCCCCTGCTTCAGCACCGCGCTCGCCTTTTATTGCCAGCAGCTGTCTTCTCGTCCACTTGTTTTCGATAAATCACTCGTTTCCTGTTGAGTGATTTATCGTGACTGATATACAGCTGTCTGTCATGCTCCTCCCTCTTGAGTGCTTGTGCGCCGATGTCGAGTGCTTTTGCGCTGGTGCTCAGTGCTTGTGTGCCGATGCTGAGTGCTTGTGTGCCGATGTTGAGTGTTTGTGCGCCGATGCAGATCGCATCGCCAACAGTTATGTTAAAGGGCATTGATCCTGAAACGGAGCTGAAAGCGGACTTGACCACGACGAGCTTGAGTTCATTGGGGTAAAGCCTTTCGCCACACCTTAATCCAAAAGGGAGAATCGAAAACTACCCTTCTTTTTGGTACAGCTAAAGCCGAACAGCAAAATTTGTGGTCTACGGAAAATCACAGTCCTGGGCCAACAGATTGTTACATGTGACAAATTAAAAAAGGGCGACGGCATACTTCAATGTGCTCGTTGACAAACGTTCGGACATTCAGCGGTGAACTGCGAAATGCAGCACCGCTGCGTGAAGTGAGGACAGAATCACACTGCAGTACAATGATTACTAGGGAATCAAAGGGTAGAAGATAAAACTCTTTTAAAGTGTGCACTATGTATAGCACTAAACGTAGTTTTATTCAAAGATGTCTGTAAATAATAATTACGATTTTTTTTTTGCTATCCATAATTAATTATAGATGTCTACATGAAGCGTTGAGCATTTTAAAACAAAATAAAAAGTCAAAACTGGACTGAGTAGTAATTCGGTTGTATGACTGCCGGTATTATAAATGTGTCTCTCGATTGTGTTAAGATTGTTTGCATAATATTACGTACATTTGAGTTTGTAAATAGACTAGTGTAGTTCCAGTGTTAAGGTTCAATGTTGTTTCCAAAAATTGTCCCTTTTCTGAGTAATTCAATTAGCTAAGGACGTTAGATTCGTTTTTCTCTATTTGTTCATCCATTATTATCATTGCCGTACATTCTACTTACGATCTCTTACTACCATCAGTTTCTTAAGTACAACAAAGCACAAGTACGTAATTGTTAGGTCGAAACTTTTGCAATCACGAAACGCTTATACTTGTATGTTCCAAACTTTCTAACATAGGACTTTGAAAATTTTGTGATCGTAACAACAACAACCATAACCGTACAAGTTGGTGAGTTTATTTGACTCGTATCATCAAATAAATAAAAGTAAAAAAGGCGACGAGCAAGACAAGGCAGATAAACTTCCCTAAAAGTTAATTGGCATCTGATAAAAGTTCCCTACAATTTGACACCTATTTACTAATATAATATGACTACCATCTATGCGGAAGTTTTTTACTATGGCATATCATAAAAAGTTGCGCACAGCATATGTACAAGTGTAATAAGACATTATATAAATGAATAGATTGATGTCATAAAGTTTTCTGTGACTGTGTAATGACATAAGTTGTTCCGTCTAACACTGAAGACGATACCACAAGTGTGGGGAAGGTTGTCCTGAAATAATTTTCATACAAGTTATAGTTCAAAATTATCCATTGATTGGAGTGAATATTGTTTGAATGACTTGGCGGATTGTTTAATGGAAATTCATGTTGGTGTGTAAATTAATTTTCTTAACTTTGAATGCTAATTGGCTTAGTTGTTTGGGTACTAGGGTGCACAGATGTTGAACATGGTGGTATATATTTCTGTCGTGTTTCCTTCTTTCTTTCAGTTTTCTACATATCTGACATCAGGATTGGGTGATGTCAATATAGTCAAAATTATTCAATGGAAAATGAAAATTCATATCCTAAAGCAGATGAAGATTTCAATTAACGGGATCTTGCTGTGAATGTGCTCAGCTCTTCATAAATTAGAAAACTAGTGGATATCCCATTTTTGTATATTCAATGTCCATCCATTCAACTATGTAGAAACTGCGTTTAACGTAATGACCTATCTTCGGCAAAACAAATACGTACTCATGAATGAGCCATACAGGATGCCTGGCATTGGTACAATTACATGGGAGGAAGACAGCAGCGGAACAGCGGCCATCTGGACAACTGGAAATTGCCCCATGGAATGCAGAAGTGTCCAGCGACTGGAAGGATTCGCCTATGCGAAGATCAGAGGAATTCTTATCTGCTGTTGTCACACTCCGCCAGGGTGGGAAATAGAATATTAAAATGCTTTTTTGACAGGGTAGCACTAGAAGCTAGAGAGAAGATTATAGTTGCTGGAGATTTCAACGTTTCGGCAGTAGAATGGGGAAGCACAAGGACCAACAGTAGCGGCCAGGCACTACTCGAAGCCTTCACAGTCCAAGATGAAGTGTTACTTTGTGGCGGTTTCTCCAAACCCCACTGTTACTTACCTGAAGAACCCCCATAACTTCGACCGAACCTTATAAGTTTCGCTAATGCAATCGGTTTAACCAAAAAGTCCCTGTAAAAGAATTCTTACCTTTCATGCATCTCTTGGCATACAAATTCCCTACAAGAATTCATAAAACCAAAACCAATCGGTACCTTCGGTTGCCAGGCAAATTCCAACCTTCCCACACCTGCACCGCAGTCTCCCCGTAGCAAAAACATTTCCTTCCCAAGGATAATTTGCTTTCAATGCATTATCTGGAAATGCCTGTAAAGGACTTTTCCTACAAGGGCATTCATACATGTATCAATCATCATCATCATCTTCGGCACTACAACCGGGAACCGGTCTTGGCCTTATTTTAGCAAGTCCTGAGGCTTGTTAAATTTTCCATAATGATTTATTTTTTCTGGGCAAGGTCATTAGTCTTGCGCCAGAGGCTCCCCGACGGGGAATCGAACCCCGGTCTCCCGAATGACAGGCGGGTATACTAACCACTATACTATCGAGGAGCTATACATGTATCAATGCATCTCTAAATTAGCGACCAAGAACCGAATTCCCAGTTAGTGTAAACACTCACACTAGAGTTCGACACTTGAGTCGCTTTAGATGCCATATACAATTGGCAAAGATGTTATACAAACCGTCTTTGTGTAACCATCTGAATTGCTTCGCAATAACTTGCAACTATCGATACGGCTGCAAGCACATTACCCAGAAATGCTCCTTTGTTTGAATCTTCAAACAATCATCGACTTCGCGCTTAGCCGCCGAATTGGACTCAATAGCATAAACATATGCAAACAAAAGAACCCGATTCTTCCAGTCGGCAGAGATACGATATACGATCTCCATTATATAAAGTATCGCAATTCCTCTTAGCATCTAATGAGTGGCTGCTATTTACTCAGCTGACCCTCATTACAGGTCGCTTCTTCCTTTGTTCTGCATCCCTTGTCTAGGTTTCGTTTCTCTTTGACCTGCGAGTGTTAATTAACAATCTGATCTCAACGATCGACTTCACGCACACCACTACAAACGATCGACTTCACGCACACCACTACAGGACCTCACCAGTCACCACGAGAGGAACAATTTCTCTCTCGGGGTAACTCATCCCATTAGCCAGTCGACTCTGCACGAGCCGTTTGTCGCTGAGTCCAATTACATCCGCCGACCGTGCCGGTCGCGGCACTCCCGCTCCCCCCCGGTGCGCACGGGGACGCGATAATATACGGAGTCGTTGGCGTAGTAAATCCGAATTTCTCGGTATTGCTGTACGTACAGTTTATTCGTCACCCATTTAGTTGAGCGGTGTTTTGTCGGTTATTTGATTCCGGAGGATTTTGTTAAAATATACATTTCATTGACTGACAAAAAGAAATACTTCATATAAATTAGTGTTAGTATTCATGTAAATTACGGTTAATATTGTTAACAAAGGTAATGGTTCTTTCATTTGGAGAATAAAACTAAACAAATTACACCAGTGTGTTTAATTTTCCGGCAGCAGTTCCTGGGTGTTTTTAATGTGTTTTACTTCCTTCTCGTTTTATCCCGGTGAACTGTTCTCTTTTGTTGCTGCGGTGGACCAATCGGAGTGTTAACGAATTGTTGTGTGACGAAGTAGAACTCGCACCCATGCTGGTCCCACGACTTGCGCCCCCCCCCCCCCCCCCCCCCCCCCACAACTTAATGATGGTGCTGATGACAGCCGCGTCGCAACTGCTGCATCATGTCACATAGAACATCATTTGCCACGGACCATGCCTGTTTTCAACTCATCAGCTGAAGTAACTATCGGTCTCATATGTCTCTCCAAAATCGTTTGTGCGGTCTCGAATCTCACGAACCTTGTGAGTATGTGTTCCGCATTTTCTATTTTGCCTTCGCAATACAAGCAGCATGGGTGGTTCACATGCCTATACTTGCGCGAGTATTGCCGGAAGCATCCACGTCCTGATATTAGCTGAGTCAGGTGGTAATTCAGCTTGCCATGCTCTATTTTCACCCAGGTTTCTATATCAGATATTATGGTGTGGGTCCATTTTCCTTTGGTGGAAGAATCTCACCTGCATTGCCATTCTCTTAGGCTTGAGAGCTATAATTGTGACCGCATTCTCCGAGGATGCTCTAGTGAGACCTGATGCAACGAAGCGTTTTCTTTAGCTGCAATGTTAAGTGGTGTCCTCCCGCCCAGACATTTATGGCATCTTCGGATACCGTTCGGAATGCGCAGCATACTCTTAGTGATGACAGCCTATGTTCTGAGTTCACTCCCCCATGTACGACCGACTTATACTGTGCGGTGCCTGACCATATGTGAGCTGCATACATTGTAATTGAGGTGTTGACACTGGTTATGAATTTCCTTATGTGGGGCCGGGGTCCTCCACCATTGACTAGCAGTTTCGCCAAAACTTTGCATACTCTTGTCGTTTTTTCACTCGTTTTCCTGAGATGTTCCTTGCAGGTCAACCTGATGTCGAGTATAACTCCAAGCTATTTAAAATAGGGACTGGATCTCATTGTTTGTCCTATTTCCAAATCATGGTGTTCAACTTTCTTGCGGCTGCTTATTAAAAATGCCTCCGTCTTATGTCCAGCTAGTTTCAGTGCGGCCATTTCTAGCCAGCATTTAATGCCCTCGATTGCTTGGAAGCAAGTATTCTCCAGGTAATTCTAGATTCTAGATGTTTAGCGACGGCTACTATTGCCAAATCATTTGCGTACCCAATAATTCTAACCCCTTCTGGTACATTGACCCTGAGCACACCATCATACATGATATTCCATAACAGCGGACCAAACACAGATCCCTGAGGTACACCCGCTATACTATTACTATTCATTGGTCTGTAGGAACCCGGTAACAGTTGGTGAACCGTCTCTGCGTATTCCCCCTTCTTTTCCAGCATTTGCCTTATTGTGAACATCTGCTCGCTTGTTGACCGGGAAGGTTGCGGTTTTAGATTTAAAATAAAGGAAATAAATAAGAGTGTAACATTTGGTGTTTTAAAATAAAAGTTTTGTGTAAAAGAAATATCAACGTTTTTAAATTTAAATGTTACAATTTAGAAAAAGACTTTCCACGCTCTTCCCTCGGTCGCGTCGAAGAAGCACGGCGCTGGATCGTAACACTCCGTATTCCCGCTTCTTTTCCAGCATTTGCCTTATTGTGAACATCTGGACGCTTGTTGACCGGTTCCGACGGAATCCGCATTAGTAGTCTCCCAATATTTCTTCTGCGTACGGTGTGTTTCTTGCCAGTATGAGATTTGTTAATATTTTATATGTGATTGGGAGCAATAATATTGCTCTGTAATTTCCGCAGTCAGTTCTGTCACCTTTTTTGAAAATGGGGATGACTATTGCGGTTTTCCATTCTTCCGGAATGACTTCCTTATCCTATATTCTTTTAATCGAGCGGTTGCCTCTCCTCCATTATTCATAAGCTCTGCCGGTATAGAGCCGACTCCGGGAGGCTTGTTGTTTTTCAATCGATTTATTGCGTCTACAACTTCGTTGGAAGAGGGCTCTGGGATCCGAGGCGCGGCTGTATGTATGTCTGGTGCGTTTGTTTGTGGTTGATGGGTGCGGAAATTGAGCAGGTTTTCAAAGTCCTGTTTCCATCTTGTCACGATATTGTTTGCTTCTGTGACCAGATAGCCGTTTGCGTCTCGAATTACTTTGGTTTCCGTCGGTAGCCATTTCTAATTGAATTTATGCCGGCATACATACCTCTGATGTTCTTTGCTCTGGAATTTTTCGATCCAAGTCTTCTCCCATTCGCGTTTTTTGCCTTTGAAAAGTCCCATTGTCTCCTTCCGAATCGTCGCGTCTCTTTCTGCGTTGACTTCATAATGTGTTTCTAAGTGGATCCCTCTGAGGCGTTTACGTTGTTCGATCTTCGCCCTGCACTCATGGTCAAACCAAGGCTTGGACTTAATTGTTTTCTTAAATCCTAATACCCTTTGGGCTGTTTGTTTGATTGTGTCTCTGATCGATGCCCATTTAGTGCCTAGATTATTCTATTCACTACTTTCTCTAGGATGCTAAATCTACTCGTTAGTTCATCCTGATATTCAGCCCTTTTGCGCAGGTCTTTTAGTTGATCAATGTCGAACTTTTTGCTCGTCTCCCGTGGCTGCCCATGTGGGTTTGCTGCGAGCCGACTTCTAATTTTGCCCATCACTAGGAGGTGATCGGACGCGCGATCTGTTCTTCTATATGATCTTACGTCAAGGATGTTCGAATGGTGTCTTTTGTCTATGGGGAAGTGGTCTATTTGGTTAAGCGTTACACCATCGGGTGATACCCATGTTGCTTTATGGATTTGCTTGTGCTTGAACATCGTGATTTTCACTACCACATCTTTTGAGCTGCGAACGTGATAATTCGAATTCCATTATCATTTCGTCGTGTAGGCTTTCTTTATCTATAGTTCGTTGAAAGATGACTTCCTTTCCAATTTCTGCGTTGAGGTTCCCGAGGACGATTTTAATATCGAATGATGAGATCCCATCAAATACTTCCTCTGGAATGAATGTGTCCTAGGTTTCTTCGTCGGTAGATTCAGTAGATTCCCCAGTGGCTTGCATTTTCAGATTTTAATGGGAACCATTTTTGCTTATTTCGGGAATTCTCTTTCGCCAGATCTGTTCTTTGATAGGAAATAACAGAATCACTTTTATGCAGGAATAATAAAAAAATAACTAAATCAATACATAAATCTTGTAATAGTTTGGTTATTGATTGATTGAACTGGGACTTTTATGTTCTTCAAATGCAAATGCATGAAAAGTGTTTCCCTTTCTTATGTACGAAATGTGCCTCATTTTTCTCTCGACTCATGAAATAAATAGTTCTTATCATATAGTCTCGAAATGCCAGTCTGTACTCGTTACGTTGCCACCAATAATCTGTTTATGTGTCAACAGGTTTCACAATCTCAAATAAAATGTTCTCTCATTGTAAAGTAGATTGACAGCGATGGCAGCATTAGTTCATACTTGGACCAAGTCACTAATGAACCCTATACGAGATAAGAATGATTGAGGTGATTTGTTCAACGTATATTACGTATTCCTCTTGTGACATAATCGGAAAGCGAGTGTGTAGGTCGGTGACCCATTGTAACCTTTGTGCCTGCATATTTTTGTTTTGAACCGGAATACTGCACTATCAGACATTTGCACGTAGCTCCCGCTACAGCCCACGGCCAGTGCCAAGGAAACAAGCACATCCCTTACATTCAGGTCATTCTCGCCCATTGTTCTATCAGTCGCATCCTCTGGGTATATTGTGATTTATCAACAACTGGTTCACTAGGGCGTATGAGAAACAGGGTTGTTAGCTTCTTTACTAGCTCCTTGTGACCCCGGCTTGCCTGTTTCGTGCGTGTCCTTTGTTTTCTTTCCACATCTTTCAGTCCTCAAATTGTTTTCTTTTGTTTATTGTTTTCATCTAAATGCCTGCAAAAATAAGGAACAACAGAACTTCCGTTTCTCTCTTTACGAAGCAATTTATGGATTCCCAGTACTACAGGGGAGACGTGGTCTGGTGTCAAATGCAACTGTTGCATACCACTTCTGAAATGTGCAAGGAAAGCAACAAGGACTCAAAGCAGTATATTCAGTACTACGATAATTTTCCTTTTCCCTCAGCTTGACAGATTTTTTGTTTTCGGTTGTTTGTGCCTTTCAATTCGCCGGTGATTTGTTTTCCAGGTGTATACAGAAGAGTTTTCAAGCAAATGTTAACTGTTTACGTTTCGAGCTCGGAGTGTACAACAAGAAACGGGGACATATGGCAACTGTAGGTTAAGGACGAAAAATTAACCAACAGATTGGGAGAACAGTAAAAGAAGGACAAAATTATTGTATATGTTAAGGATCGGCGACTTTAGATGAATGATACATGGAGCGGTGATAGTAGCAGACCAGTGAAAGGAAATCGTTCCTGTGGCTGTCTTCTGTCGGACCAATTGTCTAAACTGGTTGGTGTTTGCTGGTTGTATTATATCATAGTCGCAGGTGTATGACAAGAGGAACAAGTTGTGAATAGTTACAAGTGTTGTGAGGCGTGTTAGATTTCAAGTTTGGTCTTTGACGGACTCCGAAGGCCATTTAAACTTTGTGAAGCGCAAGTCTCAGGAGTCGAATTGTAAATAAAAACGCGTGCGAATTATTTCTAATGTTTATTTGAATACTTGACGAAATGAAATGCGAATGTTTGGGCGACGTAGGGATTACATTCATTCAAATGTAGATTAACGCTGATATCAATTACCTATATGTGAACATTACGCTGATACAGCCTGAGTTAGAATATTGATTTACACAATGTGCATGAGACCTTGAGTTGTTACTTACTACCTTCAACAATAAATCAATCCTAAAAATTAGAAACATCTATACTTCTTTTAAGTTATCTTTAAAATATAAAATTTGTTTACAGCGACAGTCTAAGAATAGTCGCATCTATCATATATCAAATTAATTAAAGACCGGTCGATGAATCTAAAGCGATCATTTTTTTTTACACAATCGCTTACCTAAAAGGGTTTTTTGAGGTGTTGTTAGATGACAAAGTATAGTGGGAGTTGAAGAAGATGGTGGGGGGAATGGAAGAAGGTATTTGGCTATGATTCTTTGGTCTTGAATGGCTGAATGTTACAATGGCCAGGAAACAACATATGATAAGTCAGATCACTCTACATTCGTATAGCTCGTCTAAAGGGCTATTGTCTATATCTTTTTTCTAACTTTCAACCACCATTTACTAATAAAGCCATCTATAGAAAAATGGCGGAAGCAATGTTTTACACCCAAAATAATGACAAGGTTTTATATAATAACATCGTCATATAAAAATTAGTCAATATATGCCTACATGATATAATTATTCCCGAGTTAGTGAGGTCGTTAACTTCTGCGTTCCTACAGGACAATAAATAATAATAATAAAAATAATTAAAAATGTCAGTGCACGTACCAAATTCGCGACATTTACGGGTGGTTTAAATGTTCTGTTTCAATATGAAGGAATCTGCGGAACAGACTTGTCAAATATTCTCAACGATTAGTGGTCAGAGCGTTATTAGTGAAAGAACTTGTAGTGAGGGTTTTAACGGTTAAAGAACAACGATTTTGACTTCGAAAACTGGTATAGGTGTGGAAGAGATTTTCGAAGCTGCTGAATCGGAAGCATTATCTGATCAAGTCCGGGTCATAATCAAGAAGAATTCTCAACATCACTGTGAGTGTATCAAAAACATGGGAATGATCTAATTTGGATGCTGTACAAATTAAAGCTAAATAGGTCAGGAGCCGGTTTTCAGGCAATACGCAGGTTCCCATAGTTTGCATGAGAACACTAATGACAATGGACTACGGTCGACTTGGTCGTTGCGAGTACCAGGTTTCCGCGTAAAGATATCCACAAAGCCACCTGGGTATCACCTGATGGAGCCACTCGCAACCAAATTGACCACGTGCTGATAGATCGCCGCCACTCTTCGAGCCTGATGACGGTACGAACGTACCGAGGTGCCAACGTCGACTCGGAACACTATCTTGTTGGTATAGTTTTCCGAGCGCGGATTGCCTTACGGAGACGTATTGCATCCGCGGATCAGGTTCGAATCAACACGGCTTCCTTACGCAATGAGAACACCAGCAACATCTTTGGTCATGCGTTAAGACTCGCCCTCGAAAAGCTCGACGGAGGGAGTAAGTCCTGGGGCCAGAATGCCGGGCGTAGAAGAGAAATGGACACGCCTTAAGAATACTGTCATTAGTACTGCCAACTCAACCTTAGGCAGTAGTCGTAGAGATCGTAACGACTGGTTTGATGATGAATGCAAACTAGCGACTGAACGTAAGAATGCTGCATACCGGGCAATGTAGCAGTCTCATAGGACGCGGGTACGCGAGGAGAAATACAAAGAGCTCAGAAGATCTGAAAAAATACTTCACAGACAAAATAAAAGTGCCTAGGAAAAGAACCTTGTCTGTGAAATAGAGAAAAGTAGAGAGCGAGCTCCGCACCAGGCGCGGAAGTTCTACCAACTAATACGCCGTATGACGGGGTACACACCACGCTGCACTTACTGCAAGGATAAAGAGGGTAATCTGATCACCGTCCTTGAAGGCCTTCTGGAGCGATGGGTAGTGCACTTCAATGAATTGCTAAATGGGCCGCTCACAGAAGAATTGGAGGCTCCACCAATGCAAGACCAAGACCAAATGCTGCGCCACCAAGCATTGAGGAAACACTAAAAGCCATTAGACACCTAAAATCAAATAAAGCCCCTGGAGCTGATGGCATACCAGCTGAGCTGATCAAACAAGGAGGGACAGCGTTACATCACGCAATTCACGAGATCGTGGTGCACGTATGGAAGCAAGAGGAGATGCCGGAAGATTGGCGTCGTGGTTATAATTTAAATTTAATTTATACGTAAGACAGGAGATATTGCACTGTGCAGCAACTAAAGGGGTATAACATTGCTGAGTACCGCCTATAAGATACTCTCCACTATCCTACAAGACCGGATATCCCCATACACTAAAGCCATCATTGGTCAATATCAGTGTGGCTTTGTTACGTACCAAAACCACCCCCCCAAACATTCATACCGGGCGAAGCCCCAATTAATTTCGGATCACATATAGTGAATCCCAGGCAGATTGATTAATGTACCAATCAGCCAAGGAAATATAACCATAGAGTCCAGACATACATCTGAGAACAATACTCAATGGCGACACCGTTTCCTTTAATCCATTCTAAGGATACGTTTCCTAAACGGAAAAAGAGCGGTGCATGTAAATAGGATTGATGGACAACAACCGCATTAAGATGTACAAAATATCTTTGGCACCGTTGTCCATTAAAAAGTAATTACCAAAAACACTCGTGGTAAATACCAATCCGAAACATTACTAAAAAACCCAAGTAATGTTTAATGACCTATGGTAATTGTCGATCCTAGGAAAATTACCGAAGGATCAAACAAAAGATCGATGGCTCACAATAGAGATCCGGATACAAACGATTTTATGTGAGGCCAACGGGAAAACAAAAAAGGAAAATAACACGTTGCTTTTAGGTAACGTGGAAAAAAGGTTTCCTTCCGATCAAACGATCGAGATAGAGAGGAGTTGTGTTTTGTGTCAAGTCCAGAACGGACGTAAGTTGGTTTTCGGAGTGGATATAATAGTAGTTAATAGCGGAACACTAAAGTGAAGGTTAAAAGATAAAATAGCGTATGGAATTATAAGTGCGTGCCTTAAAATAAATACAATGTTAAATATATGAATTAAGAGTGTTTCATTTAAAATGTGTGTTTGATTCGAAGATGGATTCCAGGTGTTGTGTACAAGAGTATTAACATCTACGTTAGTGCAAAAGAAATAAATCATTACAAATGGCGCAGCCGGTGAGCGCAAGGAAGCCCGAGACTACCGTCTCATAAGAGCTTGAAAAGCCTTGTGTCGACAAGAACTACAAAGCTCTCAAAAAAAAAAAAAAAAAAAAAAAAAAAAATATATATATATATATATATATATATATATATATATATATATATATATATAAACAGAAATCAGTGACACGAAGTGAAGTGTACCACAAAAAATCAAACAAAAAATATACTAACAAAAAACCTTTACAAATCCAAATTAAACAATAAACAGTGATAAGGGAAAGACAAACACACACACACTCAATAACACACCCGAACAATTTAAAATCAAAATAAAATGAAAGTGGATCCTGTGAAACATCGAAAAAGGAATACAGCACCTCATACCAACGGGGAGAAGCAGCGGACAACAGTAGCAGTTTTCAACACCATCAACCAAAGCAGTACGGTACAGATAAGTGACCAAATTTTTCTTCTTCCCTTTTTAAATTATTAATTTGTAAAAATAGACACCTTTGACATTTCAATTAAAACCAAGTATAAGCTATGCCAAATTTAAATAGTCGTTATTGATCCTTACCAAAAAGAAAACACACTAAAAATCTAAATCTGCTTTTACTTGTAAAAATTTGTCCTCTTATATTGGTGCATATTTTGTCCTGTGACATAATAAATTAAAAGATAAGCGGGAAGCATTTCCATTCTTAAATATATATATATATATATATATATATATATATATATATATATATATATATATATATATATATACAAAACCAAAAACATCAGCGACAACTACAGCAGAGATGAATTAAAGTTAAGTCACCAGGTATTCTCTTTCTCTGTTTCCAATTTTCAATAACATATTTTCTAAAACAATAAAAGAATTGTACACAATTTGAATTTTATTATAAAACATACCTTCTAACCTACTCTTAAGCAAACTAAATTAAAACAAAATCAATGTTTATAAGTTATCTATATATTTGTCCATATGTTTGTCTATATTTGTCCATATTACGCGATGTTTTAACGAAAGTTTAAATCTTTGGGAAGTATTTTCATTTTAAAGCAATTCCAAAAAGAAAACCCTTAACCTTTTTTTTTGTCCTGCTATATACCCAACCACCCCTACTGTTTATGGAAGGCGAAGAAAGTCCAAATTCGAAATACGTCTCACATAATTCGCCAAGGCGACTCCGAAGCGGAACCGAACGGTTAGGGAAAATAGACAAGGTAAGTAGGAGGAAATTGGACTTCAACGACCCTGACTTAACTCTTACCCCTCTCACGGGACAAACTCCTACATCTCTCTCTGAACAAACCAGTTACCCCCCGCGGAAAAGAAAACCATAACGGACTCACGAACGCACGAGTTAAAACTCGATATCATGTTGGTTGACTATACTAAGGTAGCGAAGCTGTCACCACAGCTAATTCCCATCTTCTCAGGGGAACGTAATCCACATTTAGGTGCCGAACTCCATACATTTTTAGATTGCAGTAGGAGGGCCCTAAATTTTCTTCGAGTGGAAGAACACAATGTGTTCTTGCAGATCTTTCCTACCAGGTTGCGAGGAGAAGCATCTGCATTGTTCGCGTCCACCCCGTTTTCATCCTTTCAGGAAGCCGAAGACTTACTAAGAAAAGTTTATCTGCCAGTAGAAAGTTACCAAGATTTGGTCAACAAATTGTTAGCTACTCGGCAGAATCCTGCAGAATCGGTCATATTGTTCCAGCTACGGCTGAAGAAAACACTATCGGTGTGTAAGAAAGCGGCGGAACAGAAATATAGTACCGAGCACGCTGAGGGTGTAAAAGTACAACTGAACGACTTCGCTAGGAATGTATATAAACAAGGATTGGTAAATCCATACCATCGACAATTTTTATTGTTGATGGGTGAGGTACCTCTTGACATTCTGATGCAAAGGACGTTGGAGTTGGAACAAATTCAGCAGCCTCAGTTGCCATCTAACTTTCCGCAGGATTCGGTAAATCCTCCTTTCCCCATTACATCGGCACCACTCCCACAAACAATACCGAACACTCCAAATGTAGAAGGGTTACCACACATTCAACCTATCAGGCAGGAAACTCCGCAACAGCAAGAACCAATACCACAGGCCGGGCGAGCAATAGCACAAAATGCCTCCATCATCAAAGTAACTTGCAGTTACTGCCACCAAAGGGGGCATACCTACGAGGATTGTGTGAAAAGGAAAAACACACCCTTTTGCGCACACTGTCAGCAAGTAAATCACGATATCCGTGATTGCTGGCGATTAAGGGAGGGAAAAAGGATTTTGCATATAAGGCAGATTTGCGACTTCTGTGGTCAACACGGCCACAGTCTAGGATCCTGTCAACGAAAATTGACAAGGAAAGCGCGAGTTCAATGCCAAGCTCCAACAAACTCCCCTCCTTCACGACCAACAAGAAAGAGTAAGTCAAAACCCTTGGTGGAAAAAAGGAGTTATCACATTAGGACTCCATGCTCAACAATAACCAGCGTCCCAACTGTCCAGCTACCTATAGATGTAGGTGTTAAGAATAACACTACTCTAGTAGTGGACACCGGCGCCGAGATAAGTCTGATCAGCAAAAGTAGCCTCAAGGATTCAGCCGTTAAGATTAATCGGCGAGAAGCTTGCACCTTACAAATGCCGTTTGGAAGTGTCCGAACCTTAGGAAGTTGCAAGGTGAACTTTCAACTGAATGGTAAGCCTAAACTCCCATGCAAATTTCAAGTAGTGAGCAGTATGTCCGATCTACCAGAAGACGGACTACTTGGAAATGACTTCCTGTCGAGAAATTGCAATGTGGAAGGCCCCAAACAGTCCATCACATTTCCTCGAACGGAAATGAACCCGACGGTATTTAGTGTACCGATCAAATTCTCAACTGTTGAGAAAAAGGTACCTGAAAACAAATACCATAAAGGGAAACAGGAGCAAGCCCAAGATAAAGTCAAAACCTTCAGGTTAAATAGTAACCATATAAAGAGGAACCCTAAGGAGCCAGGCGGTAATAACAAATATAATAACCAAATAACTGACACTGCGTCAGCAAATTCAACAAACTCGCTCCCCCGCTCGCAAAATAAACAAAACAAAAAGTTATGGCAAAAGCCCGAAACACCCGAAAAAATAACAAACCCCAAAGAGATTGCAACCTTACTCAGGGTTTATCACAATTCCCCTTCCGGTGGACATCAGAGCATCACCAAATCGTATAATAAAATACGACAAAGATACTGGTGGCCATCCATGCTCTCCGATATTAGAAAATATAAGAAGCAGTGTGAGGAATGCCGTTCGTTGAAGGCAACCACATGCTCCGGAAGTGAAACGAAACCGCAATCGTTTCATGTGGGAAACATGGTGTTAATGAGGTGTAAAAACCACAAAGGCAAACACACATCTATTTGGAAGGGACCCTTCCCAGTCATAGCTATAAAAGGACCAGTAAATACGCTTATCAAAATGGGCCGAAGATCAGTGGTAGTTCACAATAATAGGTTAAAACCGTACTTTTAAAACCCCATCCTTAACAACTCCAACTTCCTGACCTCTATCAATCCGAAACAATTCCTACCCCCAAGAGGTATTGCAAATTTAAAATATTCGAACTACTTACTCCAAATCAAAAACAATAAATACACACAATAAAATGAAAGAACGATATGGACAAAAATAGACGACGGTAACAAATGTCAAAAAATAAAACATATCATATAAAGATCAAAAAATCATTAATATTATACATAAATACATATACAATAAAATAAATAATACACAAAATCCTATTAAGTAATTACAATATAAAAACCGTTTTATACTAAGAAAACAAGCAACAATACACTAAATGTAATCACATTTCAAAAATTATTCACAACATATAAATAAATACACAAAGATACAGAGATAGATGCAAAATATCATATGATATATATATCAACTATTATTGTTAGAGCTAATAACCAAATCATTTCTTTTATTACCAAACAATTATTACCACTAATGTTCAAATTAAATTCATGCTGTAATGAGTGAACATTATTGCACATACAATTATTATACAAAATAATGTACAAATAATTTTTACTATTATAGATACTATTTAAATTAAGAAGCAAAACTATTCCTATTAAAATTAAACAAATGAGTAAAATAAATAAACTATTAATAAAAAATAAAAGAATACACTTTAGTATATAGATGCATATATAAGAAAAACATGGGTTTCATTATTATGATTCCCTGTTAACCAATAAATACAAAATATACTTAACTTTAATCGCCTCATAAACCTAGCATTAGCTTACAAAAAAAATTTTTTTTTTTTACCATACCAATGAACACTTAAATATATATTAGGAAATTATTTTGGGTTAGTATTAATAAAACATTCACCAGCATGAAAATATTACAAATTTTTTACTATTATTAAAATTAAATAATAAAATATATAAACTAAGTAGAAAATGTTAGTTTACAAGAACACTGATATTATACACATAAACAACCATAAAATACATACTGTATACTTAAATCTAAAAATGAAACAAAGGAATTATATAAAAACAAATATATGCGACAACAACCAATAAGTAAAACATTATAAACTATAGTCCCAACACATGTAACCCAAACAAATATAAAATAAATTAAAGAGACAAAAATAAATACATTTGCTTTGTAGCCCGTCACGAACACAAACCCCACGCTTCACACATATCCTATAGACAACCAAGACGTATTATTCCTCTTCAAAGAATAATACTAATTTTATAAAGGGGGGAGGTATGTTACGTACCAAAACCACCCCCCCAAACATTCATACCGGGCGAAGCCCCAATCAATTTCGGATCACATATAGTGAATACCAGGCAGATTGATTAATGTACCAATCAGCCAAGGAAATATAACCATAGAGTCCAGACATACATCTGAGAACAATACTCAATGGCGACACCGTTTCCTTTAATCCATTCTAAGGATACGTTTCCTAAACGGAAAAAGAGCGGTGCATGTAAATAGGATTGATGGACAACAACCGCATTAAGATGTACAAAATATCTTTGGCACCGTTGTCCATTAAAAAGTAATTACCAAAAACACTCGTGGTAAATACCAATCCGAAACATTACTAAAAAACCCAAGTAATGTTTAATGGCCTATGGTAATTGTCGATCCTAGGAAAATTACCGAAGGATCAAACAAAAGATCGATGGCTCACAATAGAGATCCGGATACAAACGATTTTATGTGAGGCCAACGGGAAAACAAAAAAGGAAAATAACACGTTGCTTTTAGGTAACGTGGAAAAAAGGTTTCCTTCCGATCAAACGATCGAGATAGAGTTGAGTTGGTTTTGAATTTTTAACGGAGACGGTCGTCGTCTGTGCGTGAAGTGGGTGTGTAACGTGTACAGATTATAAAAACAAAATAGAATAATTTAAAGAGAACCTAACCTTAACGCATTATTATAAAATAAATCGTAAAAACATTATTGTAAAAGTAAAGCAATTTAAAGAGAACCTCACGTAAAGCATTATTAGAATAAAGTTTAGTTTAAATAAACAAAAGTGAAGTTTATTTAAAGTGAGTGGAAAAAGGAGACATAACAAATTATACTAACAGCTTCATCCCAGGCAAATCAGCAATTGATCAGATATTCACCCTTAGGCAGGCGATGGAAAAATGTCAGGAATTTAAGATTCCACTATACCATCTGTTTATAGACTTCAAGGCCGCCTACGACAGCATAGCCAGGGTAGAACTATATAATGCCATGAGAGAATTCGGCATTTCAAATAAATTGATACGACTTTGTAGGTTGACCATGACCAACGTAACTAGTCAAGTAAAAGTAGCGGGATTGCTATCCAAACCAATAAACATCTATAATGGACTCCGACAAGGGGACGGTCTGGCCTGCCTCCTTTTCAACCTGGCATTGGAGAAAGCAATCCGTGACTCTGGCGTTCCAACAAGAGGGACTATTGTCACCAAGTCCAGCCAGATACTTGCCTACGCAGATGACATCGACATCATCGGTAGAACCGAATCGGCGGTACAGGAATCCTTCGCCCAGATCGAGCAGGCGGCACAAAAACTGGGAGTGCACATTAATGAGGGAAAAACCAAGTACATGGTCCCAACTTCTGCGAAGAGAAGACCTAACGTTGGTCAAACTATCAGGGTATTGGAGCACGAATTTGAAGTAGTGCAATCCTTTAACTACCTTGGGTCAATAGTATCAGCCGATAACAATATGGAAGAAGAAATACGCGAATGGCTGATTAAATCCAACAAAGCCTACTATGGTCTATCAAGGCTCTTTAAATCCCGAAATTTATCCAGAACATCCAAGCTACTACTGTACAAGACCATGGTCTTACCAGTACTCATGTATGGATCCGAGACCTGGGTGCTTAATAAAAGGCACTCTGAACTCTTGGCCGCGTTCGAGAGAAAGGTCTTAAGGAGAATTGTTGGCCCCGTATGTGAGGGAGGACGATTCCGGAGACGCTACAACCATGGGTTGTACGCAATCTACCTTGAAGCTCATATTGTAAGAAAAATCAAGCTCGGTAGACTCCGGTGGGCGGGACACCTAGCTTGAATGAGCGAAGAGGAGCCTGCCCAGAAAGTCCTTTGTGGCAGGATGTGCGCGGCAGACCTTGTCTGCGATGGAGGGATGGCGTAGACCAGGACGCCCAGAGCCTGGGAGTGCTAAACTGGATGACATCGGCTCGAAATCGGTACCGGTGGAGAGATTTGTTAAATAAGGCCAAGACCGGATCTCGGTTGTAGTGCCGATGATGATGATGACAAATTAAAGCTGCACGATGCTTTTTTGTTTATGAATAGCTGCTTGAAAGGTAAAAGCTGCAGGGGTCTCTGTATCGGTTCGTGACGAAAACTGCGTTCATTACGACAACGCTAATTGTACGAAGTCATGTGGAGCTTCCAGCCGTGCTCCCACGTTGATGGCCAAGGAAGGTCCAATGTATGCAGCAGGAATGGCAGATTGAATAAACGTAAGCCTAAAATATCATTTCATGACTTTGACCGCGAGAAACTTTAAACGTATTTTTCTCGAAACTGTCTTTTTTAAAACAATACCCACGATTTCAAGTTTCAAGTTCTACTGAAACGATTTACTTAAAATTTAGTATATGTCTTCTTTATAGGCTTTTCTATTGCATGAGCTATCCTCATCCCCAAATTTCATTGTTAACTATTTTTTAAAAATTCGAAAAACTAAAAAAAAGTAGTACAAAAATAAATTTTTTTTTCATGCAGCCACCATTTTGTAAAAAAAAATGTTTTTTCAACTTTTTTTAGGTCCAACGATAGAGGCATTTCTGTAAATTAATAATCTTTTTTTTCAGATTGCTAGGAGCGTTGAATCGTGGGTATGGTCCCGTGCCAACTTTTTGAGATCCCCCACTTCATCAGCTGCTAACTTTTTGAATTTTGAATTTTTTACTTTCAATTTTTTTTACTGTATTCTTGAAATCTTAACCCTTATGTCAATGACCGGGTACCCGGGTACCCATTTCGATTTTCTAAAATGTCAATTTGAAAGTAAAAAAAAAATTTTTTTTCATTGAAATTTCGTAATTATCATTCAGAAACGTTTGAATGGAGATGATCTAAGACATGGGACCGAAATTCGTCTACTAGGCCGAGCAATCGTGAATTGCGACGAAATGATTACTGTCGGTAAAGTTGGTCATTGACATAAGGGTTAATAAACAGCCTATAAAAAAATGAATATTAAAAATATTGATTGCTTTTTTTTGTACAGCACTTCAAAAATTGCGTTAAATTCGTGCGTCTAGACCAGAAATATCATCATCATCATCATCGGCACTACAACCGGGAACCGGTCTTGGTCTTATTTAGCAAGTCCTGAGGCTTGTTAAATTGTCCATAATGACTTGTTTTTTCCCAGACCAGAATACCCCTTTAATATATTGCGAAAGTGGTCAAGACATAGTTGAAAACGGTGAAATGGGGAATTCGATTGGGTCTGTGCGGGTTCTTTAAAGCATTCCCTAAGAACCACCCATTTCCTTAAATCAACCAGCCTTCCCCTCACCATTACTAGCTATTTAACTTACCTGCAATCGAGCAGCGTAAGCTACCTTTCATCATCTTTTACCTGAAAGTAAAACTCCTGCATATCATCAAATCATTTCGTTCATATTACATGAACCTTACCAACCCAATCGGCCCAGCTCGTCAGCAATCTCGATTGGTAAACACACGCCAATCTAGCAACGTATTGTTGTTCCAACAATCCGTTGGTCCAAGAAGACACGTGCAGCGTACTTGTTGACACAGTTGCAGCCGATAATTTTCCTACCATTTCTTAACCAAACATCGCCCCCATATTCATTAGGTTCGCAACAGTTGCAACCAATTCCCCTTTATCGGCCATCATCCGATTATCGAAATATACACTTATAACCGATATATGGACATCTGCGATTGAACGGCATGGTGAGTCAAGGGCCGTCGCATTGGATATCTCCAAGGCTTTTGACCGCGTCTGGCACGGGGCATTGCTGAGCAAACTTCGTTCATATGGACTTTCCCAACAGCTTTGCGACTGGACGAGGAGCTTCCTCGAGAATCGATCGATCCGGGTTGTTGTGGACGGCGAGTGTTCGGATCTGTATCCTGTTAACTCGGGGGTGCCCCAGGGTTCTATTTTGGCTCCAACCTTGTTCTTGCTTCACATAAATGATTTGTTGGAGACAACGGATAACAAAGTGTTCAGTTTTGCGGATGATAGTACGCTTGTTTCCTCCTTTTCGAGTAATCGGCCGATTGGTGCATCAACGTCGCACCAGCTGAGATGTAGACAGATTGACTCTCTGAACCAGGATCTAGATAAAGTCCTGCAGTGGGGAAAGGCCAATCTTGTCGACTTCAACGCAACGAAGACCCAGTATACAACATTCACAAAGAAAACCGGATCATCGGTTCCACAGCTGATGATGAATGGCCGGGTCCTCGAGGCTGGGGATAGCTTGAAACTGCTCGGCGTCACGGTCTGTGGGAATGTATCATGGCATAAACACGTGTCAAGCATCGCCAGGTCGGCCTCAGGAAAACTGAGCTATCTTTTTAGAGCCAAGAAATATTTTACTCCGGCCCAACTTCTTCTCCTATATAAATCTCAAATTAGGCCCGCGCTCGAATATTGCTCTCATGTTTGGAGCTCGGCTCCTAAACATACCCTCGACCTACTTGAGAGCGTACAAAGACGAGCGATCCGCCTGATCGGGGACTCGGCGCTGACGTCGGGACTACAGTCGCTATCACATCGAAGGCGCGTGGCCGACCTCTGTCTGTTTTACAGATATTATCACGGGTGCTGTTCTTCGGAGATTCTTGGCACTGTTCCACGCAATTCGGTCTATATGCGCTCCACAAGACAATCCGACGGATCGCACCCGTTTGTGGTTCATCTCCCGACAGCGCGAACATCCCTGTATCAGAACTCGTTCCGTTACAGAGCGGGGAAGCTGTGGAACTCCCTTCCCACGCGAGTGTTCCCGGAGCGTTACAACCTGCAACTGTTCAAAAAGAACTGCAACAGTTATTTGATGGCATCTCGGGGCGCCCACTCGACGCTATAGGTTCGCCTCTCCCGAGAGAAGTCTAATAAAAAAAAAAAAAAAAAAAAAAAAAATACATGAACATGATTGTTATTTAAACAATCATACCTCATGATCGTACCCATGTACCATTACTTTCGCCTAAACAATAGCTACCCTAGCCACAGCCATGATTGCTATCCTAACAACCGTACCGTTTTGCTAACGCAAACAATCTCACCACTAGCCCTTGCCATCATGAACAAATTTTCTGTTGACTTAATGTCACAGAAAAATCTATTGCCTACAACGGCATGGTTTTGGCCTTCATATACACGTATTTATTTGTACAGCTGCATGACCGATCACATGATCCGTTGTCTTATCGAGGAAGGATCATCGCATCGGTCATGTCTAATGATTCGTTGTCTAAACAACGAACAGCCACGATTCTCACGCTGGCCATTCGAAACGAAAATCTTCTGTATACTCAGCGTAAGAAGAAGAAGCTATTTTTGCCCGCATGGCAATATTCCTTTGCATTATCCAATGCTTAAAATAAATATGCACCCAAATATTGTAGCCTTTGCCATCGCAGTGAAGTTCTGTTGACATAACGTCAACAGAAAAACTTATTCCCCATCGCTTACGATGCCAGGGCAGCCAGCCTCCGTATTCGATCATCTATTTGATCAGCCGAATATTCGGATTTCTTTTTGTGCACCTTCGCATTTCCGTTGATCCTCGCCTTCAGCGAATGGATTTTCAACTTGACCGTACGGTCATATGGGAAACTCTCCCATTAAACTCCAATTCGATCGCTCATCGGTCATCACCAAAGAAAAGATCGGATTGGCTCCTCCCTCATCGATGGAATTCCAACACGATGGCCGCTAGTGGATGTTGACTACAACGGTCATCGGGGAGTCAAATTTTAACCTTTCAACTAGCCACACGTTTGGGGGACGTCGCATTGTCGGAGTCACAAGGGTAGTTTATGCCAAGTATTCAATCCTCGTGTAGATACATTTACTTCGAGAAGTCCATATTTCGAAATCCGCTTTCCGTTTGAAACTAGTGTCGCAGTTCTCCTTTGCTGTCAGGTCGCTTGACGCAGTTGACAATTAAATATAATTAAAGCAAATTACCTTGTAATTCACCACAGGAGTTAATTTTAAAAACAATATCGTGAAAGTGTGGAACGCAGTGAAACATTTTGACAACTAAATATAATTCAAGTAAATTAAGTTGTAATTCACCACAGGGGTTAATTTTATAAACAATATCGAGAAAGTGTGGAACTCTGTGAAACATTTAGTAATTTAAGAACTGCTCCGCAGAGTGAACTATAGGAATGCGTGCCATAGATGTAAATTCGAAAAGTTGAAGTAAATAAAGAAAGCTTTTTGGCGACTAAACCATTGCGTTATCATTTCTTATACCTTATTGGTCGGAGAACAAGTTTCAGTGTCATGCGGTGGAGTTTTGCTTGGCCACGTTGATAAAGAACTTGGGAAGTGTTTCGTCTTTTCCTCGGTGGAAGTTTAGTGAACCTAGCGCCCATGCCGGTGCATCGACTAAACTTTACCCACAGCTCCATTGTATTCTTCAGCCTTTACTCCCTCTGACTATTACTTGTTTCGACCAATAGCAGATGTCCTGCTGAGCAGCATTTCTGTTCTTATAAAGAAGTAAAAAATTAAGTCTGTTCGTGGGTCCTCTCAGAAGTTGATCGGTTTTTTAGATGCAGAATGTTGCCAGAAAAATAAGGGAAAGTGGGGATCAACGATATACAATACTTCGAATGGTACGAGTCTTATCAGCTTTTAACAAAGCCTCGAATTTCGGAAAAAAAGGAAAGCACACTTGTAAAGCCAACCAAATATAAAATACTAACAAATGTCATTTTGGACAGAATCATACCACATGCAGACGAAATACTGGGAGACAACTAAAAAAGTAGGATGAATGAATGAATGAATGAATGAATGAAAAGGGGGCAGAACCCTTATTTATTTCGTTTAGTTAGTACAAGTGGTGTAAAAAACAATAACTTAGGAATTAACTTAAAAACCATGGCACGGATTATTTTAAAATTAAGTTAAAACTGAGGAATGGGGAACTAATAAAGATGGAGAGACGAGGGCGTGAGTGATAAGACAAGGTAGGGTGAGAATAGGTCGGAAGCCTGGAGTGAGTATGAGAATGAGCACGGGTTGTGTGGGTGTGAATGGTGGCGTTGGTGAAGGGGGCTGGGTCGTGCGGGGTGTTACGCACAACCCTCAACCCCTTAATATCTACCTCTTTGGGGCTAGTTTCCCATTAATCGCGCATACATTAAATATCCCGGTATCAATTCAATATCAAACAAATTGCACCGCACGTTCAGTTTGCTCATATTGAATTTAACTTAAATCTAAGACATAAAAAAAACGAACCATATGTTCAACACGCAAAATCCCCTGGACCCAAATCAGTGGACCAGATGCCCAACTTTCAAGTAAAGTTGTTGAGGATCATAAAATGCACGTGTTATAATCTCGTCTCGTCTTTATCGTTTGTCATTACGAGATTATATGGAAGTCCGACGACCGTGCTTCCTCGTTTCGCCGGAGGGAAGCGCGTGGACGATTTCATTTATAATAATTATAGAGAAAAACACTTTTTCCTTCTTATTTGTTGGTTTTATTATTATAGACAAAAAAAAAAAACGGCCACACTTTGCCATGGGTTTAACAAAGAACAGAAAATTTAACCAAACGAAACTTTCTTGAAATGCTTTTTACATAAATTTTACAAAACGAACGTGAAACGAAACCATTTCGCTTGTTGGTACTTATTTTACTGACTTCAAGGAGCAGCTTGACTTACTCGTCCCGTGGTTATTACTCGACTCCTTGAATGGTAAAACTCGACTGCTAGCAAAAGTACAAATTCTCTCTTTATCATTTTCTTTCGTTAAGTTTCCTTGATGAACGAAGTCGAACCTGGGGAAAAAGGGTCATCTTCCTCTCCAGGTACCTGAAAGCCGGCAACGCATGAGTGTCTTTTGGCCAATCACAATCGAGCAGCTGCTACGGTTGCTCGATTTTGGTTTATGGCTTGTGCGACAAGAATTTATTCTTCTTAGCAGCTGCTGGTTGCTCGATTTGATCTCAGAATCGTCACGTCGAGTATTTGCTATATTTGCTTGGTGACGATTCTGGGATCGTTATATTAGACAACCGCAATTGCAGTTGCTATGTATGTAGGATGACGATTTTCGGCAATCTTTTAGGAAAATCGGATAATGGTGGGATATGTATATTGTATGGGAAAATGGGATAATGGATGGGATATATCTGAGAAATGGGTTTAGATTACTATGTGTTTATTATATGGGAAATGTATATGTTATATGAGGACATGGATCTTTGGGTATTGTTATTAATTAATGATGAAGTTATTTAGTAATGATGAAACATATTTATAATAGAAATGGGTTTTGATTAATATGTAGATAAATCTAATATAGAAAATATATATATAATAATGAAATGGGTATATTGGGATTGCGGGAAGATGGTAGGGCTTCGGGAGCACTACACAAGTCTGCAATTTTTTTTAAAGGTTTGTTTACCCAAACCATTTCCCACAGGGAATATCTTTTTCCTTTCTTCTAAAACAAACAACTTGTGCCATAAAACGAACCACACGTTCGTTTTAGCGCCCACCGACATAGAGGATCGCTAATGTGCATTAGCACGATCCTCTGTTCATTTTCGCTTTGTGTTTCCTCTTTTGATCCTAAGCTGGGAAAGATAAAGAAAGGAAATGGCGGCGGGCAAAAGGGCCATGGAGACAAAAGGACATATCCTTCGATCTACAAAATGTAAGAAAAAGTCTTCGTTCGGGGAGACTAAGAAAAAAAGGATGGAGTTCGTTTCAGACGATTGACGGAGACGGCCAGGGAGTATGGTGTTTAGTTGTACCGCTTGTAAAGTGAATGTGTGTGTAATTTATAATTATATAAAGTGTAAATTTTCGGAAAGTTGTTGTGTAAAGTTGTTAAATGGTCACTCTAGATTTAAAATAAATTTAATAAAATAGAGCATTAAAACTATTCAAAACATTGTGTCTTTTATGAACTACAGTGTGTGCATAAAGTGTTTAATGTGTGACATGGTTTAATGTTACTTAAGTTATTATAAGAGAATACACTGCCTGCTTATGTATTTGTTGGTTATCATAACAGCCAGGTATTAAAAACAAAGTGTGCAGGAGTGTATGGTGCAAACAAGAAATAATAAGTGTGTGGTATCCCCAAAAACATAACAGGGGTAAGTAAAGAGACGAAGTTAAAAACCGTTAGAGGCGAGATTAAAAGAGGTGGGGTAAGAGTTTTCCCACCCTAACATTCGGGAAATGGGTTCATTACACCCGTCAGAAGGGTCATTGGCGGGCATATGCGGAAGACGAGGGTTCCGCAGATTACGAAGGGTTGTGTGGGTATGAGAGGTGGCGGGGATCGTGAAGGGGGCAAGTAAGGAGACGAAGTTTAAGAGCATTAGAAGCGAGATTAAAAGAGTGAGGTAAAATTCGCGAAATGGGTTCATTAGTCCCGTAAAAGGGTGATTGGCTGGCAAATAGGAGACGAGGGCCCCGCAGATTCCGGAGGTTAGTGTAAACCAAGGGGGATATCTTAAAGAGGATAAGGTTGTGAGAGAATTTATCAAAAGCCTTTCTGAAATCGGTGGTGATCACGACTTTGCTGCCGTTCTCAAGTCAAGCAGGGTGAACTCTACTAGATTGGCCATGGTAGACTTGTTGGTGAGAAACCATGTTGGTAGGAGAAGATGAAGGTAGTATATATATATATATATATATATATATATATATATATATATATATATATATATATATATACATAGATGTTATTAAATGTTAATCGAGAAAATATTGGGCTATATAGAGTGCATATGGGGAACCAGTAAGTTAATTATGAAAAAAAAAACTAAATACTCCAAAAGCACTCAATGATTGATTGACTGATAGATTGATTGTTTTTTTTCTTTTCAGATTTTGCTAACAAGAGGGAATACGTGGCAGTGCACCGGTCGTCTACTAATTTATTCGGTTCATTAAACTGTCATTTAATGACAGCGGTGTTCGCGCTTTAGATTCTTTTTTTCGATTCCGCTTCCCGCAATCGCAGCTATTATCTGGTATAGTCTTCAGCGAAGCGTAATTGTTGAGATAGCTTTAAAAAAATTTGAGCTCAACCTAAAATAGGTTTTGCCGTCGTGAAGCTTCGCAGTGTTTCGCAATACTCATGGTATGTAATGTCGCGAATTAAATCTACGTTATGTCGTTTCTAATTCATGGAATTAATGCTAGTCGTGCTTGCGCGCTTGATTTATATGTCGGAAAAGTAAATGCGCATAGGGAGAAGTCGTGTAGTGTCGCAGTTTTTAATATGTTGTATAGTGCGTTGAGTAAAATGCATCCTAAGATGTAATGTGTAGCTTTTTATTGGTAGTGTAATAGTGATGTCTTTTGAAAGTGCCTTTTCCTCAACTAGGGATAGAACTCAACGATTTCCATATCACACCAACTGGTAAGTTTAATTATAATTTTGAATTTATATGGTTTTATATTTCAACTTCCAGTGTAAATCAATGTTATAGATTTTGTTCCTTATTTCTCTTGTAAGAATTATTTGCATAGATTTATCTCTCATTTCCTGCTTAACGATGTGCAGACTATATAGATGCAAGTTACACCTTGAGATAGAATATTGATTTACAAAATGTGCAGGAGACCTTGAGTTGTTACTTACTATCTTCACCAATAAATCTATCCCAAAAAACCAAACATCAATACTTCTTTTAAGTTATCTTCAAAATATAAAATTTGTTTATACTAACAGTCTAAGAATAGTCGCATCCATCATATATCAAATTAATTAGTAGACTGGTCGATGTATCTAAAGCGATCATACTGTTTTTTTTTACACAATCGCTTACCTAAAAGGGCTTTTTGAGGTGTTGTTAGATGACAAAGCATAGTGCGGGTTGAAGAAGATGGTGGGGAAAATGGAAGGGGGTATTTGGCTATGATACATTGGTCTTGAATGGCTGGATATTACAATGACCAGGAAACATAACATATGATAAGTCAGATTATTCTATATTCGCAAGGTTCGTTTAAGGTTTTGTAATGTACAAAGTAGGGCTTTTCATTTAGCGGTTTCGTTTTGTTGATCAAGAAAACACAATTTTTAGCATTAAATGTGATGTGATTTTTATTTTGAACCATAGGAAGAGGATAGCGGTTAAGAATACAAGATTGTATCAGCCTGTATGCTTGAACAGTTTTGATACAATATTCTATAATATTTTCGTACAGTTTATTATAGATGGTTTTTATACATTTTTATTCATATTTAGTCTGCATTTCAACTCAGAATCAAATTATACATTTTTATTTATGTAGGACCAAATGCGTGTCCTATTTTACAAATATCGTTTTTATATTAACTTACTGACTTTTTACATCAGCATCGTCATCGGCACTATAACCGGGAGCCGATCTTGGCCTTATTTAGCAAGTCTCTCCACCGCTATCCGGTCCATATCCGAGACTTAAATTGTCTATAATAATTCGTTTTTCCGCGCAAGGTCACCAACCTTTCTCAGGATGTCGCTGGGAGCATTGGTTCACTACTTGGAGGGTGCCAAAGAAGCTATCCAGGGGTGTCACGTGGAGACTGCATGTCAACTTGGATTGAACAGGGACAAGGATCGTCCTGGCCTTCGCCGGGTTGAAAGCAGATACTTTGCCCTGTATGTCCCCCCCCCCCCCCCCCTCCCATCGGCCGATCATAGGTGGCTCCAAAAGACCGGGGTTTTGAATTCGCGGGAAATTAATTCGCGAACCACATTAGCTTTATCTTTTGAGTTTGTGATTAACGTCCCGCTACCCGTCAGTAACGGAGGAAAAGAGGAGGAAGCGCAGTTATTGCTGGCAGCCCTCGACATTGATCAGAAACGAAGCGAAACAGTCGGACACTCAAGGAGTTTATTAGTCACTTTGCCGTTATAAGCCTTCTGTGCGGTATCAATCGTCTGGTTGGACGTGTTTCTGATTCTAAAAAAATTCATTCTATTAAACTCGGTGGCCTTGGAGTGTCATTGTTTAAAAGGTCTATTTTTTGCCGCTGTAATCTGCTCACATTTTTTATCAAACCAAGGTTTATCAGATGAACTTCGTTTGATGAAATGCGGAATATAAATCTCTATCCCGAGAAGAATAATCTTTGTGATCCAAAGCACACCTCCGACCACGGAAAGGATGCGAAGAAATCTCGCAAATTGTCCCAGTTAGCAGCCCTATATCTCCATACAAGGCGAAGCTCTTTAGGTCGGTTATTCGCTTGAAATGCAAGTGGTTGTGCGGCCGATACTAAGCGGTGATTTGAGTTTCTCAGTGGCGCAGCAATCTTCACGGTATAAATGCTGTGCTCGGATGTCAAAAACAGATCCAAGGTTTTCGCCTAATCACCTCGGGTATCGCGTAGGCTCCTCTACGACTTGAGTCAAATTGCGGCTAACAGCGAACATCTCTCAGCCTCGTCGGTTCTGTTAGAATATACCAACCAGCCGGAATTGTGCAGATTAAAATCGGCAAGGACGACAATTTGAGAAACTGCGTGATTGATCTGTATCTGTATCTATGCTCCAGAACAGTCGACGGTACTGAAAGATGTTCGAAAAATATCACCGGTCGATCGTCATTCGGGGAGCGGCAAAGGCAACAAAGAAATTTAACAGAATTCCTCAGCACGACCCTCCACCATATGATGTCCATGTTATTGGTTTCCAACGCTTCGATCCTCTGGCAAGCCAAATCAGACCGCGTGAAGTCTTAGACTCCGCCCTTAAAAGGGAATCTCGAATGTAAGTCGCATCGAAAGCAACGAAGATATGTCGAATCAGTTGACGAATCGATTTGGGTTTCGGTTAGGGCAAGGATATCAGCTTTCGTTGTTTCCAAGTATTGGTGGACGGCGTTTACATTCGTATTGGTAAAACCGATGTCCCCGATGTTAAAAAATGCCATTTTCAGTCGAACGTCGACAGAGCCTCGAGAACGGACCCGATTATGCGACGACGACCCTCTTCAGTTCGGTTATTTATCATATTATCTGCGTGATGTTCCCCCTGACATAGTCCCCACTGGAGATCTGAATAGGAAACTAGTTTACCTCCGGAATTCTTTATCTCAGACGTAACCACAGTGACTTGTCTCCGTGTCAGCCATACATCTGAAACATAGCCGAAGCATTTTCCCGACGATATCGCAGAATATACAGCATGACGGGGTGGTATTTCACCTTGGGACCGACTACCACCTAAACCAACGTTTTATCGAACCGTTCCACTAGCTAGCTCCGAAAGATGGCCAGGGATATCTCTCGCTCATTTCGCGGTGCTTATAGCTTGATGGGGTGGCATTCCACCAGGGTGACATGGCGTTGGGACCCCACCTACCACTCGGCCTTTAGTCGTCTCTTACGACAAGCCGGGCTAGCTGGGAGTATATTCGAATGCCCTACTCACTGGGTTAGCTAGATAATCTTGTGCGTGGCCGTTGTTTGGTTTACGGAGGGTAGGGGAGCCGGTTTTGCTAGCGGCCGCACTCGACCCTGTTGTCAGTGCAGCCACGAGCGACCAAGAGATAAATGCGTCTGTTGCGCAACGAATTTGTTATTGTAATATTTTTAACGAAACAAGGTGTTAAGCCATCGGAGATTTTTTGCGGTTGAAGGCACAGTTGGGTGATGATACGCTGTCCCAGAATCGTGTATATGTATCGGCCAGATAATTTAAAAGTGGGCACGAACCTATTGAAAACGAAGGTCTTGATCGATGGCCAAGGATAAGTCGTACAGATGACAACATGCGTGCTGATCGAGAGCTTATTGAAAGTGATGGATCTGTGGGGAGGAAGTGTATTGTGCCAGGCATGGACACCCGATTCACCTTCCTCCTCCATCATAAAACTTTCGCCACTAAAACATCGAACGAAAACTGCACGTTACCGGCGGGAAGGAAAACACATTAATAACCAACACCCAGGAACCGCTGCCGGAAAATTAAACACACTGATTTCATTTTTGTGTAGTTTTATTCTCTCGATAAAAACCACTACTTTTGTTCACACTATTGGACTTGATGCAAATTAATATTAACACTAATTTGTATAATGTACTTCCTTTGGTCCAGTCAATGAAATGTAATTTTTAACAAAATCCTCGGTAATCGAAAAAAAAATCGACAAACCACCTCTTAATAGCTGATGAATAAAATTCACTACGCCAATGACTCCGTATATTATCGCGTCCCCGTGAGTACCGGGGAGCGGGAGCGGCACGACCGTGGTGGTCGGACTCGGCGATAAACGGCTCGTGCAGAGCCGACTCGCTAATGGGATGAGTTTCCCCCAGAGAGAAAGTGTTCCTCTCCACTAAGGTTATGTTTTACCTACCACAAGAGAGAGTCTCTCTTTGTGGAACAGAAAACCAGATCTCGTAATGGAGGTCATGGTAGTATGTGTGCATGTGTGATCGTGCGGATCATAATATTCAACACACGCGCGCAGGCGATGGATAAACGAAGCAGACAGGCGGCAAGGACAAAGGCACCGTGAAGATCGTTGGTAGTACACATGTATTTGTGTACATGGGTTCATTCATGGGACAAACCATGAGAACGAACCTGAAGCGATGAAAGTGCATAGGGTGTATCCATGAGATGTGAGTTCGGTAAAGCGTACAAACCAAATCTCCTTGGATGCTAATGGTTTTTGTTTGCTCATGCCGCTGCTGATGAGAAGCAGATCCCGAAATATGACGAGACAAAGGGAACGCTTAGGTCTTTGTCTAAGATGTGCATTGCAGCTAAATAAATAGGCGGCAATGCAATGTGGAAATGCGCTAATTGGTTTTAGCTTGATTACCGGGAAATACTGTTTATGGCATGGCTGGTAAGGGTACGTATTCAATTCCTATTTGCATTTGCCTGTGCTGTAGGATTTAATTGATGCCTTAAGACGCGAGCTGCGTATATTTGTTTTGGACCCTTGGGTGTAGGTCACCAGCCAATTTGTATGTATGGCGATTTATTATACACTTGGTGAGGACGGGAAATAGGCGACGCAATGTTTATGATCCCTGCTATGATGGTTACATTGTATGTAAACCAAATCATTTTGTTTTCAGGAATTCGTCTAGGGGGATTTGTCTGGCACCGAAGGTGCCGAATTGGTTTTGGTACTCCTGATAAGTTAGGAAGGAATTCTTACAGGGAATTTGTATGCGAAGAGATGCATGAAGGTAGAGATTCTTTAACAGGGACTTTTAGATTGTAAATTTGATCTATTTGATGCGTGAAGCATTTACATGTGCTTAATGCGATTGCATTCGCAAAAACTTATGCAGATTGGGATGAAGTTATGGGGGTTTTTGAGGTAAGTGGGCCGTGGGGTTTGGCGGAACCGCCACAGATCGGACACTTCCATAGCAGATACACACTTCTGGAAGTTTTCTCCAACAGTTAAGCGGCGATCAATAAGCTTTAGATTACCGTTTATATTTGATTCACCCGCGTATCCTGACTATATATCTTTTATCGGCATTATCATGGTCGTTGTCCGACTGAACATAGCGAACACGCATCACTTTTTCTAACATCGCCTATACTATACATGCATCAAAGAGTGTATATCATTTCAAGTTGAAACTTCAGATGTACGGATGGTATTATACAGCTAATCGTTCTTTACTTGAAGCACTCAAATGTGGAATAAGCTCTGAAATCATGTGTTTCCTCGTCATTGTAAGATTCATGCAGTTAAGAGCAATGCACGTCGATACTTTTTCTTATCCTCTCACTTTTCTTCCGCTCGCGCTTTGAAATTTAAGGAAACTTCAATATTCCTTTTGTCAGTGCGTTTTTTTTTTCATGTGTGGGCTATTCGCGTAATGAAAATCCCAGCTATACACGACGTCGCACAGTGGGGCGACCCATAGCAATAAATAAAAAAATCAATAGTTTTAGCGGTACTTTTTAGTGATTGGAAAGGCATCCTAAATATATATATTTTATGAATCCAAAGAAATCATTTAGAATTGTGATTTGGTAGAAACATTACAAAGCGGTAAACTTTGACTAAGTATATTTTTTTCGCAATCTTGATTTACAAGTGTTTTTTGATATAAATTAAATTTATTGTCAGTTTTAATGATACGTATAAATAAAAACTCATCATCATCATCATCGGCACTACAACCGGGAGCCGGTCTTGGCCTTATTTAGCAAGTCCTGAGGCTTGTTAAATTTTCCATAATGATTTATTTTTTCTGGGAAAAGTCATTAGTCTTGCGCCAGAGGCTACCCGACGGGGAATCGAACCCTGGTCTCCCGGGTGACAGGCGTGTATACTAACCACTATACTATCGAGGAGCTATAAAAACTACGTCATGATAAATAATAGTGACCAAGGTATGGAAAATTATATTTTAATATATAGAAAAATGTGTTTGTTTCGTATTTTTATGTATTGTGACGTTTGAAGTGCAAGTCTAATTGGAAAATTTAAAATTTTGTGATATTGGTGTTTAGCTAAGATTTTTTAAAAAGCATCAAAAAGCGTCTTTGAGATTTTTGATGTTTTGTGATGATCTATGTGTCTATTGATCATATCCATAAGCGAAATTTTGGGCAAATTTGCGCTTCTGCAATTTTTTGACGTGTTTGTAGGCTTAACTCCATCAATCAAAAACGGCGACCTGTTCCAAAGATGGATTGAGAGTGAGAAGCCAGTGAAGATAATTGCTGTTGCTGAAAAATTAAGTGAATTACTGGGTCTAGAAGGGTCAGATGAAAATATTGAACCTGAAATTCAAAGAGTTTCCAAGTATTTTTGTTTGACATTAAAGAGAAAATGGGAAAATTGCCAAAGAAAGCGAAATAAATTTATGCAAGTTAATGAAAGCTGGCTAAACCTTAATTTGACATTGCCAGCAAATATTTTAACTCATTGGAGAAATAAAAATAGTTCAAATGCACCAGGCACGAGCAGAGGTAGACCGTCAAAAAGATTTGAGTGAATGCAGTAAACGCACGAAAAAACGTCGGGTTCATGAATTAGCTACGCAGCACAGTTCAGAAGAACTAAGCTATGCTGCTAACATTTCAAATCGGTTTTCAAAGTCTCCTCAAAAATCGAATAAGACGTTAACTCTGCAACAAACGCTAGCATTGTATTTAGATTTGGATTTGTCTAAGAGAAAATACGCTCTTCTACGATCTGTTGTAAATGGCCTTCACAAAGACTGTTTTCCCAGTTACTATAAATTGAAAAAATATAAATCTGATTTTTTACCTGAAACTGCTGTTGCACCGGAAACAATTGCTGAAGTTAACCTCCAATCGCTTTTAAATAAATCACTTATTGATTACTTCGGATCCTCTCATTTCAAATATAAGATTCAAAAGCTCATATATGCCTAAAATAGAGCCATATATTGAACATTATCTACTTCGAAATGGTGCAGAAAGTTTTACGCTACCAATAGACTTGGCCGATATAGGTGGAACATCATCATCGGAGAGCGATAGCCATTAATAATAAACATACATATGCACATATTTGTTATTTCAAATTAATTTATTATACCTATACATATTTCTTTTATATTAATGTTTTGAAGTTTATTAAACTATAAAATTGTTAACATACTTAAATTTTTTAATAAAGTTTGAAAAAACATGCGCAAGCTTAGAAAATAAATTTTGAGTTTGAAAATAAAGTTCGCTGCTCAACTTTTTTTTTTTTAAGAAGCTGGACAGGCCATTTTTGCAGGTTGATGGCTTTTTTTTAGGTCGTTGCATAGATATCAAATGTAAAAAGAGATTAAATGCAAAGTTTTCCTCATAGACTCGTCCCACTGTGCGTGGTCATGAACCCAGACTCGTCTGTTGAACCCACGTGTCACATCGCCACTGAAACGGATGATTCTATTATAGCTGAATAAAATTACTACTATTTTATAGTTTTTTCCGAGCAGCGTATTTTACGAGGGTTGCCTCTTATGTGTCGGGATTTGGCAACCCTAGTGTTGCAATCCGGCAATTCACAGCTATGTCGTAAAGTTGGACATTTTTGAGGTTATACGCACTCAGAACGCGTTTTGACATACGAGCGCTATTTGTGTTGTTTACAGTAACTTAAAAGATCCACCTCGGCCCAAAAATGGAATTAAATCGTCAACATTTTCATGCGATTATTTTTTACAACTTTCGGCGTGGATTAACTCAGCAACAGTGCATGGATGAACTTAATTCAATTTTTGGCGATGAAGCTCCATCAAGGACCAGTGTTTATCGATGGTATGGTGAATTCAATCGTGGTCGTAGTTCACTCCAAGATGAATTTGGTGAAGGTCGTCCAAAATCAGTTGTTGTTCCGAAAACCATTGATGCTGTGCGCGAACTGATATTGGCAGATCGTCATGTGACCTATCGTGAGATTGAGTGGGACCAGCATACATTCAATATTGCATAAACATTTGACTGTCAAAAAAATTTGTTCGCGTTGGATCCCACACAATTTGCCAATCGCCCAAAAACAGGCTCGTGTCAATTGGTCGAAAGAAATGCTCAAAAAATACGGTCGCGGTGCTGACATCTTGACAGGTGATGAATCGTGGATTTACGCGTATGAGCCCGAAAGTAAACAGCAGTCGACTGTCTAGGTGTTTCAAGATGAGCCAAATCCAACAAAAGTTGTTTGCGCACCAAGCACTTCCAAGCAAATGGTCGCCTGTCTTCTCGGAAAAACTGGACATGTCGCAACCGTACCACTAGAACAACGCAGAACAGTCAATTCTGAGTGGTACACAACCATTTGTTTGCCAGTTGTCTTCCAAGAAATCAGGAAAACCAACCGCCGAAGACGGATCACTCTTCACCACGACAATGCGAGCTCTCACACATCGGCTGCGACAACTGCATTTTTGAGCACCCAAAACATCGATTTGATGGGTCATCCGCCGTATAGTCCTGACTTGGCACCGAATGGCTTCTTTTTATTCCCGTACGTAAAAAACAAACTGAGAGGTCAACGTTTTTCGACACCTGAAGAAGCGGTTGCTGCATTCAGAATGCATGTGTTGAAGGTACCTCAATCAGAGTGGCAAAAGTGCTTCGACAATTGGTTCAAACGCATGCAAAAGTGTATAGATCTTCATGGGGAATATTTTAAATAACAAAATAGTGATTTTCGATGATCAATATTTGTTTTTGTTCTCTAATCCCGAAATATAAAAGGCAACCCTCGTATACACAGTAAGTTGGAGATGAAAACGTGCAAATATCTTTATGTTAATTTAGGATCGCTGCTGACTCATACCCCCTGGAACGCCTCATCCACTATGTATAGAAACACTAGATTTTTTAAAGAGTACAAAACTTTCTGTACAGCTGGAAAGTTTTTGAATAATTTCGCAAAACCTTTTTTTTTCGTTGCGTTGGCGCAGTTTTTTGTTCTTTTGCGAACCATATGTACACCGCACAAAGTCGAATTGGTTTTATAGAATTTCTCTGATATAAGATAGTTTCACCAATATCCGCTATTTCACTCAATAGATACTTTTCGTTCTATCCGAAAAGATGAATGTTGCAAAAAGGGAAGTTTCACTTGAAACTTTATCTTCATTCCGAAGCGACTTTCTTTTGGATTTATACCAATAAGTAGGAACTACCAGATCGTGAAAGTGGTGAGAAGGCTCTTTTTCAAATAGGCGAAAAAACCATTGTATGAAAGTCCCCAAAACTTCTGCCGTAAATAGTATTACAATTTGATTAATTGTTGGAAGTGAGAAAGGGTTGATATCAGCTGAAGCTAAGAAGGACAGCATGTGCAAACACCAAACCACAAAACTTGTCGTTAGTTGGTAAAATTGAAGGTCGTCTTCAATTCATGTCGAGAATTGTATACCGGAATTCATAGGATTAGATAGTTGGAGCGCGAAAAGAAGGATATATACATCAAGGATCTTTGTCCCATACTTAGCCTTGAACCGGTTAGAACAACAACGACGACCGCTCTTGAAAATGGGAGTAAATTGGGATTGATTGAAATTAAATTTAAAATAATGGATACGTGGCGGGATTTGGGATTATCTATTCCATTGCCAACCAGCAAGTAGTCCTTTGAAAGTTGACTTCCACCGAAATAAGGACGGGCCACACTTCTCTGAACACAGAACGATATCATGTCTTGTTTATTGATTTCTCTCCCCGATAAATCCAACACTTTATCCAACTGTGCTAACGGGTATCTAACTCACAGCACAACTGGGAACAATATGCAGAGAAACTTTTCGTGACAAGGACTAACTCCAAAAATATCGTACCAACCACTAGGAGAGCACTAGAATTGCTTGCATTCAGGATATATTTTAGTCACGCTTTCTGTGACCCAATGGGGCTTTTTGCTTCATAACAGCCACAGCAGGGCGTTTGATTTCTAGTCAGGAACAAAATAAACTTTTTCTAATTCTGTAAAAATTGAAAGGCGAATATTTCCAACGAGAAAAACAATAAACTGCGTTGAGGATATTAGTGATATTGCTTCGTAAACTTGGTCCTGACATTGACACCTAGATCAATGTTTCGAAACTCAAGTCCCCCTGGATTTATGTAACTTTAATACATTCTGTTTTTTATTTTGCGATTCGCTTTACGCAGTTTGGCGTTACGCATCATCAGGCACTGCTTTGTCAGATACATCGTGTTTTTATTTACCTTTTTAAGGCAGAGGTGTCGTAAATGCCTAATGTCGATGTAGGCATTTCATTTTATCTGCTGTTGTTTTGCTTGTTCTCGTTGTTGTGCTTTTGTTTCGCTGATCTGTAAATGGAAGGCATCTTCTTGGAAATTGGGACGTATTTATCTTTGTTGGCTCCTTTTTACATCAGTTATGCCATTTGGTGTTTGAGCATGCAGCACAAGCTATTCGAATGAGAGATCGAAATAATTGTATGAAATTCAATTTTACGAGGATCTCTTAGAACCCGTACAAGTCTCTCATTTTCTCCACTTTATAGACTTTTATATGTTATGTTGGTTTATTCAATAGGTTTTGTTGTTGAACTTTTATTACGGCTTTCAATGGCGAATATAATTGGCGGGGTAGTATATAAAGGGAACAATATATCCGTGGGGCGTAGTAAAAAGTCAATCTAACTCAGGAATCAAGTGAAGGGAACAAGAACACCGTTCAAGGTTTTCTATTAAATTCACGATTTTGTTTTTCTTTCTACGCTACGGACAACAAACTTGCCTGTGGATCCTTCGGGGCATTAGGGTAATTTCCATGAATTTTATGAGGATTTTTGGATCGATTTAAAGTGACGTAAATGTGAGATGTATTCGTAAGTAGGGAAGTCAAGTTGAAATTTTTTAACGATGTAACGGGGAGAGGTTGCGAACGATTTTGCAGTTTTTATTCAGTTAACCGAAGGATAATACTTATCGTAAACACATATATGCGGCTTTGGGTGGTTCAATCGAATCTGATTTGGTTTAAACTTTTTCAGCATTGAAAATGAGGGGACGTGAATAGATTTTCGGCACAGTTAGGGGAAAGACAAAGAAATCGTTCAAGTCCTTTAGGATATGGCATACTATTACGTTGTACGTTTTTAATTATAATATGTACATGATAAGGGGATTAATAATACTCTTCTTATATAAAAATTTATGGAGTGGATAGGAAAGCGAAAGTTAATTGATTTGTTTGTTCTAGCTTAGTACAAGTCTTAGTCTTCTACAACAATCTTATTTTTAGTTCTCTATCCACCAATTCCTAATTTAGGGATGAGTATCAGTTATGTTAAATACGACGGATGTTTTGTAATGGGCTTTTTTAGTGATGGAATTCAAATATTTCCGTTGAATCTTTGCTTTTTCGGAACATTCGACAGATCGCTGTTGCGCCAGTTAATGTCGTCCTATTTAAGTTTATGAAAAACATTTTTTTTCTTTTTCCAGCCCGGCAGACCCAGGGCCTGACCGGTACTTTATTTTATTCTTTCGGTTACAAAAATGAAGAAGTGCTTAGCTTAGGTTTTCCATCTTATCTGTACTAGCTATATTATCTTAACAAAGAAAGCTTATCGATGGTGCGAATGGAATTTTTCGGAGATAAGGGTAATCTATGTTTATCACGGTTGGATTAGTCATTCATATCATCATCATCATCGGCACTACAACCGGGAACCGATCTTCGCCTTATTTAGCAAATCTCTCCATCGGTCTCATTTCGAGCCGACATCATGCGGTTTGGCACTCCTAGGATCTGGGCGTCCTGGTATGCGCCATCCCTCCATCGCAGACAACGACTACCTCGTCTTCCATAGATCCTGCCACGACGGACTTTCCGGGGACACACCATGACAACGAATCTGAAACACCAAGAAGGGGCATAATGTGCATCCATAAGAAGTGAATTCGGCTAAGCAAACAAGCCGAATCTCATTGGATGCTAATTGGGTTTGTGTTTGCTTATACTGCTGCTGATGAGAAGCAGATCCCGAAATATGAAAAGACAAAGGAAACGTTTGGGTCTTTGTCTGAGATGTGCATTGCTGCTAAATAAATAGGCGGTAATGCAATGTGGAAATGTGCTAATGGGTTTTAGCTAGATTACCGTGAATTGGTGTTTATTGCATCGCTGCTTTAGGTTATATAAATTTGATTGCCTTAATGCGTGTAGCATTTAAGGTGCTAATGCGATTGCGTTAGCGAAAGCTTATGCAGACTGTTTTGTAGGGATGGGTGTTCTTTAGGTAAGTAGTCAGTGGGGTTTGGCAGAACCGCCACACTCTTGTTATTGTTGTTGTTGTGTAATCTGTTGAAGTGGACATTCTTTGTGTTGGCTAGGGTTTTGTTGTGTAGATTGTTGCTGTTTTTTCTGCTTTTTTTTACACTAACGCGCGCACAAAAGGGGTTTTTGAAGTACCTTTAAATGTCAGAGCACAGTGCGAGCGGATGGAGAGGAAGTGGATAAGGAAAGGAGGTGTCGATGTATATTGGTCTTGCATGTCTGGACATCACCACGGCCAGGAAACACATGATCAGGTAGGACAATCCACATTTGTGTAGTTCGGCTAAAGAATGACTCTCTATGTTTATTTGTGCGCCTAAAGTCCACTTTCAACGTGAACTGATGCGCATTCGCAGATTGACGGGTATCGCGGGAAAATGTCTCAAGGGGCGGAACACATTCAGTAAGTTCAGTTGAGCAACGGACGTGGTAATACCTATAGAAAAGAGATAGGCATGATACGTTGCGCCTGTGTTCTAACGACGGAATTGATCGACTTACGGCTGAGTCCCCAATCAGTTTCACTGCAGTTTTGGATGCGCCTGACCAAATATGGGAGCTGAACTCCATTTTTGGACGAATATACGCCTTGTAAATAGTGGCCAGGTTGGATGGAGTGAAGAATCTTTTGCATCTCTTAAGGAAGCCCATACATTTGGCTACACTTTTCACAGCTTCAAATATGTGGTCATTCCACTTAAAAGTCGAACTAATTCGAGTGCCGAGGATTGATAGTTCCTTGGCTTCGTCGATGCAAGTGCCGTTCATCGACACTATATATAATTTGGAGCTCGCCTTTGACGACAAGAGACAGCACTGAGTTTTTTGTGCATTGAACTCTACTCGGTTAGATAATGCCCACTGATGTATGTTGTCTGAATTCAATGTATCAAGCATAAGTTGCTGGTTGGTAGTGACGTTCGAAGAGTTTGTACGGGAGTGTTCGTATGAGTATGAGACACTCAACTTGCTATCATCAGCAAACGAGTAAATTGGGTTGTGAGTAACAAGAGATCATTTATAAAGATGAGGAAGAGAGTGGGGGAGAGTACCGAACCCTGGGGGAAATCTGCTTAATTTGATGGGAGACAGATTTGACACCATCAAGAACCACTTGAATTGAACGGCTAGAAAGATAGTCTCTTATCGATTGGATCAGGGAATTGTCCACGCTGAACGCAATTTTGACAAAGGGGCTGGATGCCAAACTCTGTCGAAGGCTTTCGAAATATCCAATGCGACTACCTAGCTTTCACCGAGGTAGTGGATGGAATGGCTGCACTTTTCGGTAAGGTACGCCATCAGATCTCCTGTGGACCTGTTGCTACGAAAGCCATATTGGCGGCCATTGTGGAGGCCATTTGATTCCAGATATTTCGAAAGTTGACGGTTGATAAGTGATTCCATTACCTTGGAGAGAATAGAAGTTAGTGCTATGGGTCGATAAGAAGAAAGGGATGATTTGTCACCCTTTTTGGAAATTGGCTGAATGTTCGCTGACTTCCATCTATTTGGGAAACGGCCAGTAGAATAAGACAAATGGAAGAGTTTCCGCAGTGGTTTAGCGAGTGAAGAGGAACATCTCTTCAAGAGGATTGGGGGAATGCCATCCGGACCAGAGGATTTGTGTGCGTTTAGCTCTTTGAGTGCGCGGGCAACAGTACGCGCTCGGAAGCGAATCTGGCTCATGGTGTGCTGTTTATGCTCAAGTTGAGGTGGAGCTGATGTGGTATCAGGCACCGTTGAGTTGGCTGCAAAATGTGCAGCAATTAGATTTGCCTTCTCTATTGCTTTGATGACTGGTTTGTCATCGACTATAAGTGATGGAATGGATGAAGAGACTGAATTTTGAATGTTTTTCATGAGAGTGTTGTGCTTCTTGTAGGGGTTTTTATTTTCAGGAAGCGTCTCCTACTCCTTGAAAGGACTTTTGATCTCTTTAGTATATTGTTCCTGAGAAAAATCGACCTACAAAGGGGCCGTTGCCGTTCTTCCTCTTACCCAGAGGGAAGAGCAACGTCCTGATCGTTCGTGGGACGTCACTTTAGGAATAGTGTCCCTGTACCCTGCAACCTTAGTACTTTCGGCTGATGTCCGTAATCGTGGACGCTATACGGGTTAAAATTTCGGTCTTGACACCACTCTACTCACCGGTTCCTGTTCCAATTTTTTGGGGTCGTCCTGGTACACAAAAGAATCAGCCAACGTTGGCGACGACGCACAATTTCCAAAATATTAAAAGAAGTTTTGGTTTTAATTTTAGTTTAGGTTTATTATTGATTTTCCTGGGGGCAATGCCTCCAAGGCAAGAGGGATAAGTAAAATTTAAATTTGAGAATTACTGCTCTGTGGCACGAGGATTAAGATATTGCGGCCCGGAGATCACTTAACTATTCCTTTATAAAGGAAAACAAATCGAAAATTGTATCCCAAAAATACACATTTTCGTACAACAATCTCGATTTTTGGATATTTCGAGTGAGATGTTCTGTTTACATAAGATAAGAATTCAATTTCTTGAATTCTTACGAAACTATTGCGCAGATGTGGATATGTATCTGCTTTTGGTTTTGTATTTGTTTTTCCTAGTGGAATTTTACCAGAGAGAGATAATGATCTCTGAATTTTGGTTTTCGTTGATGCCGTGGGGCGAATGTAGAACAATAAACGAATATTAGATTCGTTTATTGCGAATTTGATTTTAATTTGGGTTTTAGATTAAATTATGCCGTGGCGGCAAATGTTAAGCGATAAACGAATGTTTGATTCGTTTATTGCGAATTTTGGGTCATGTTTGGGTTAATTCGGGTTTTGAGAGGTTTTTGGGTTTCGGAGTATTATTGCTGGGATTTGAATTAGGAATGGGGGAAAAAGGTGGTAGGGCTTTTTGGAGCACTACAGGAGTGTAGTATCTTTTGTCTCACTATCTGGGCATGCAACAACTTGCCGCGTTGAATATACGCATTGCGGTAATTTCTAGCTCTCTTAAATCTTTTCCGGTTTTTCTCAGTCTTGTTTGATTTATACAACCGGAAGTTCAACTCTTTAGCCTGTAGCTGCTGTTGTTTCACCATTAGTTGCTCCTTTTCAGTCACTTCCTTTCTCACCTAATTGTGCTCTTGCTCGGGATAGTCTTGCTTCAAGGTCTTCGTCCTCAGCCTCGGTAGTCGCTAAACATGCAAGCATGTTAGTTGTTACTTTGCTGTCATTATATGGAACCGGGGAGAATGTATTGTCCTCTTCCATTTTTTGCCTTGCTTTTTTCGAGTAAGTCTGTTATTGTCTCGTTTGGCTTGTTGACTTTTGCTTCAGTATTAAACTGTGTTCTTTGTTTTGACTGTTACACAACACGTGACTTCGTTCTCTTTTATTATATATATATATATATATATATATATATATATATATAAAGATATATAGATATATAGATATATAGAAATATATATATATATCTATATATATATATAATATATATATATATATTAACTTTGTGTTCGCTTTTTTTATCACTGAAATTAATTAATTTAAAAATAGTCTTTTATATTTCAGCCACTCGCGACTCATAAAAGCAACTTTTTCATTTAACTCGATCGTCGAATTAAAAACGCGTCCGCACTCGGTCACTGTGTATCGTTGAGTGACCGTAGATTCCTCTTAATTGACGAATCTCAATAGAGTTTGCGCTTTTGGCACTCAGAAAATGTATCACTGTAGACAACTTTAATCTGCCGGAGGAAGCGAGCAGCACTCCAAACTATCTTGTGGCCGAATAGATCAATTAGGCCTACAGAACATTTGGTTTCAACAAGACGGTACCACATTATATACAATTTGTGTTACGATGCAAGTTTTGCAAGGTCATTTTGCCGACGTACAATGTCAAAAAGAATTATTGTCGACCGTCCCCCTCGATCCCTCATTTTGTCCTATAGTGTTTTGCGACCATAGTGAAGAATGCGATTCGAGCCAACGCTATGACGGTTACCATCAAGGCAAAAGTTGGAACCGATGCCGCAACACATCAGGCCACTGTCTCTTGTAGTAGACAATGTATTATTCTCGATTAGCAATCGCCGCTGTGCGATTATTACGTTAATTTGCATGGTATGTGGCTCTGATGATTTACTTAGATGTTTTTTTGATGCTGCTCTTCAATGTGGTTGTGGATGTCTAGATTTTTTTTTTATAGGTATTAATGGAAAGGACATATACCAATAAACCAACCAAAACCTCTATGTATATAGAGAACAACCGAAAAGAAAGTGCTGAAACAACAACAGAAGCCTTCGAAACTGCAGACTAAAGAGTGCTCGCCCTTGTGTATGGCCCAGAGGCGGCCACTTGATCTATAAGTCATAATTTGGTCAGTAAAATATGAGTTATAAACTGTACTCCATTTAAAAGTTATATAAAAAAGAAAGGAAGTAACAAAAAGCAAAAAAATCGCATCGGCCTAGAACATAAAAAGCACCATGTATTGTAGTTGTTTATTTTTAGACATAAATAGAAAAAATGAAATATATTGGGATGGGTACTTTCTCGGATAGTCAATTCTGGGACGAGTATTTAAGTATTTAAGTACATAACTGACTAATTACTATCTTCTTATATTCGTGTGTTGTGGAAAATGACTATTTAATGGTTATTTAGATAAATGATATAGTTTTTGAATAAAAGAAAAAGTTAATGATTATCGAAAAATGCCGAATTATCTTGCTTCAATTTTATACACACGTTTATATGGAGTAACCAAATTGTGGAACCTAACTTAATTCGGCCACGACGCTAGCCCAGACATTCACCAAGTCGAATAAAACGAAAGCCAAATGTACAATAGACTCCCTGAGCTATAACAGTACCCTTTCACTACTGCAAAAAAGTTTTCTTAACCATTTAATTACCACAACAAGCCTCCCCTGGACTTTGTGAAGTAATTAAACAATTTATTGTGTTCAAGACTCGTTAACAATCAAAAATATAATCTTCATTATTATAAAGGCACAATATTGTTGGTTACGGTCGTTTACGGGCACCGTCGTCCTTTTATTTGTTCACCCGAAATGTCTCTCCTGTTCCAGACCATTCACAATCTGAATGACCATTACGACAACTGGCCTAAAAACTTCAACTTTTGAATAGTTAGTTGTGGTTTATTCTTGGAGAAGATGCCAAAATAATGTTATCCTGCGTACGATGTCAAGTAATACAGTGGCCGTATAAACCACATAAAAATGAGTACCCAGAAGTGGTGCAGAAGGATATAAAAAGGATGAGATAATTCCATGGAGTTTATATACAGTATCTTCATTTTTGTTTCCCTGTATAGATCAAGGACCATTATGACCATGAATTTGAAATGAATGATAAATCCGATTTGATTCGTTGCCAAAAGTGGAAATCCACAAAGTCATGCTCTAATAAAATTCGAATTTTTTATTTATTATTTTTGTATTTTTTGTTATCAACTCCAAGTATCCTGATGCCAGCATCAGCTTAAGTTTGGATGTGGACCCATTCAGCCACAAGCAGAGTATGGGATTTGTATTAAAATGCTAATTCAAAGGACTGTGATAATATAACAATAATATGCGCGTTGGCAGGATTACATTTCAGTGTGTATATCAAAGTAATAAGGACGACATCAAAAATTAAAGTCAATAAATTACATACCCATCGCTGTAAGGATCACAATAAAATATTGAATAAAATTCATGGTAAATCCTTTCAATTTCATACTGTAATCCTTCGTAATCGACGATGATGACGACGACAACGATGACTGTGCCGACTAAGTACACACATCCATATAAACTGCGGTGTAGTTAGATTTAGTTAGTGGGACTAGGAGGCCCCCAAGGGAACTGTAGAACGATAGTACTGCCAGTATTGGATGAATCTGTTATATCCCCCACGCGAGCAAATTGAAATCCTTTTTAAGGATTTAACGGTTCATTTAAGATTTGCATTTCACTCAAGTCATACTGTGTATTATTTCTGTCGCACACTTTGTTTTTAATTTTATTTTCCTTTTTTTCGATTTGGATTACGTGTATCTAACTCTTCACTAATAAGGATATACTGTGCCAATTTAGAAAATGTAGAGCGATCTGTTTTATCTTTCACCCGTTCAAATTCTTCTTCACTTCGATGAATTTTGATAATGTAGATTGGTTAAGGTTGTGCAAAATTGATACTCCTCAACCGCATTCACTGAGGAACAGGCTTGTGATTGTTTTCACTGTATCCTTGAAGCATAGTCGGCGGAAATTCACTTAAGCAGTACTTTGTGCGGCATAACGAACCATTTCCCACGATTACAACAAATTTTCTAGCTGAGCGAGTCCTTTTCCAGTCGAGCGTATACTTTTATTACTGTCGCATACATTTGATAATCCATCACCATCATCAACGTCGTTGTCCTTTAACTTATTCATCCACACATCATTAATTATGCCAATGAAATTGTCTGGTGGTCATATGAACCACCTCACTGTTTTAGGATGCGCGTAACATTACGACCAAGTCAAGGAAACGAACAGGAGTTGCGGCAGTGGTGCTCAAAATGCTCCAAACCATCTGTTCAGAGACGATAGAACTGACTGAAATCTCAACAATACAATTTTGATTTGCGAAGTACTCAGTCATAAGGATGCATAAAGGCAAGGGTAGATGAAAAGGATTCGAACACTCGAACGATAGAGAATTCTGGCATCTTGTGCTTTCTGTGAGTGATAGATACTTTGTCCGTCTAAAACTGCTCTCATGTTCATATTATTTTTATTATTCCCATTTTCTGAATACCATATATATTTTTTAGTTCATTCTCTCTGCGTTGGTTACTGAATTCCTGAGAGCTAAAAGTTAATTCTGCATAGAGCTTTATTGATATCATAGCCGATAGTCAGAAGGACGGGTGAGCTGCGCAAGTTCTCCGAAGATTCAGCACATTGCAAGTCCTGGAGCCGGAGAGGCGATTTGTAAACAGAGAATACTAGGAGAAGTATGACGTTGTTTTGAGCAAGGATGAAATTCGAGTATAGAATGTCAAATGTTAGCGGACAACACCCAAATGTGTCAGAAGTGAATTAAATTTTCATTGATGGCATCTAATGTGGTCCTACCGACTCTGGGTGACTTCGTAGATGGAACTATTCATGAACTAGTTTTGCTTACAAATGAAAGCTGGCTATTGAAATGATCCGAGTTATGGGATCAAATGTCCTGTTGTGGACTTATTTGGTCTTTAATTTTATTGCCTTTGTTGTGATTTAAGTGTAACAATGGCGTATGAATACAAATGCTATCGGATTTTAAGTGTTAGATCGTGGGAACGAGAGTTTCGAGTTGGGGGAGATGAACAATGCCTTGTCAAATAAGTCTTAAGGGTTTTCGTCTTTAAAATGTGTTCGAGGAGCTTGTTAGAAATGCTCCTATTGTTTCCAACTGAATGGTAATTTGTTATATAACTTTAACGCAATGTTGTGCTAAAATATATCTAGTAAAAGAGATAGTTTAGGTCTATAAACAACCCTGAAGTAAGTGATTGATTGCAAGTGCGTCTGTTCTGATGCCCAATAACGTGCAGGGTAGCCTGTTTAGTAAATCTATAATACCTCTTTATTGTTTTGTTTATTTGTTTGATTTATTTTCAAAAACTAGTGAAACAGATCTTACATTTCAAGATTAAATGTTACAACTCTTTTTACAATAGTATTTCGTAACGTAATACCTTGGTTCTCTGCAAACATTTACTTTTTATTTGTATGAACACATTGACCGCCGCCATATTATAGATAGACTCAGATTCCCACATTTTCGCGCGGACGGCGCTCAATTTGTTAATATGGCTTTGGCAGTGTTCAATTATTATTTAATTAAAACTTGTTGTAGCAGGATATGAATTGAACGGGCGACTCCTCGTACGAAAGATATTATTTATTAAAAGGGATGTTAAAGAATTACTTTTGCACTGCACTATATATGCACTGCACTCTCAGAGAGATAGAAAGCACAAACACGCAGATCTTCATAACAACACACTTAATACACATTAAGAAATTAAAGAATTCGCTGAAAACACACTTTGTTTTGATTTTAGTTTATTAATTTATGTTGTCTAAATATATCCTCTTTATGTTGAGACTCTGCGAAACACAACACTGACACTGAATTGAATTTAGAAAACGTATCCAAACGATTTGAATTATTGCATGATGTTTTTAAATAGAATATTTCCCGCGAAAGGAACTCGACGAAGTCGTACGGTAACCGATGTTCTTTTTCTTAATTACCATCAAAGAGTTACTCGCCGCGACTTTTGAAACGCGATCGGCTTTTTCGTTTTATGTCCGTCTAGGACGATGGATACTATCAGACTCTTATTATTTTATAATCAAATATACAACCCGACGGGTTTTATATTTGAAGTCCGTTTTGGACGATGGTTTGACTTAGACTCCCCACTCGGACGACGTTCATACATCGACCCTTATCTCTCTTTCGATCGTGTCGATCGAAGGAATGCATCCATTATCCCTTATGTCAATGACCAACTTTACCGACAGTAGTCAATGACCGGGTACCCGGGTACCCGGGTACCCACATATAGAAACAATGTTTTAACAATGTTAAAACAAATATTTTGCAATAGATTTTAATTTATTTATCAGAAACAAATATATTGTGAATATTTTATGTATTTTATATAATTATTTTTTATAAATATAAAGAATTTTGACTATCTGCGGCTACAAAAGGCCTATTGAAATCGGCGCAGAGCAAGGTCAGGATCGGCAGGTGTGTAACAAATTCAGTTATACCTGCGAGAGGGATCTCGAGTATTCGGTTGACGAATAACTTGTACGGTCAACTTTCTATTTATAACTTGCGAGTTTATGGTGAAACCATTCGAATCCGGCATTAGAGAAAGCGTGGTTCAGTCAGCGTCCTTTGTGCATCTGAGCATCTTCAAAATGACGACTTTGTTGACACGCGCTCAATTCAACAGGTAATAATATTAAAATTAATATTGTTAATGTATTTAATAATATTAAATAATTTAGTTGTTGTATTTTTGTTTTTAGGCCATAAGGCCAAGACCGGTTCCCGGTTGTAGTGCCGATGATGATGATGATGATTTTTGTTTTTAGAAAACAAGAAAGGCGTGTCGGCAATGTGAAATGCCGGTTTGCGACGAACACGCAACTACGTTGGTTGAATGTAATGCATGTCACAGAAGTCCTTCTGAATAAATTTGTTTGTTAATTTAAATGCATTTTTATTGTTTTTCATTAATTATTAGTTATTTAAATAGTTAATTATCAATAATTAATTATTAATTAACTATTTAACATTCAATTTTGCATCATTCTAAATGGGGTACCCAGGTGCCCGGTCGTGGAATACAGAATACAATTTTTTAAAATGTCAATTTGAAAGTAAAAAAAATTTTTTTTTTCATTGAAATTTCGTAATTATCATTCAGAAACGTTTGAATGGAGATGATCTAAGACATGGGACCGAAATTCGTCTACTAGGACGAGCAATCGTGAAATTGCGACGAAATGGGTACCGCTATCGTGAAATTGCGACGAAATGGTACCCGGGTACCCGGTCATTGACATAAGGGTTATTTACACACAATAGATATTTCTTCATACACATGAGATATGCTTCGCAGTACATTTCTTGAAAATCATAAACATTGAAAATGTTTATGATCTGCGAGATCTGATTGTGTGGATGCGTGTATACCATTCTTAGAATCTTGTATTTACACAAGTGTTCATTTATGGTCAACGATGGCAAAGATAGGAAAAGAAGAGCTCCTGCGCTTCAGTAGAGCTATCTCCCACAGAGATCGGGACGATAGTATTAGACAGCGACAACAGTTCTGGTGGTTGAATGGCATATAAAGACATGGATACCAAAGTCGGTATACAATCACACTATCATCAGCTAGCTTACATAGACTTAGGTTTTCTAGAATTAGGGTAGTATAAGATTTAAGTTAAGTTGTGTTTTTACATAAATTTTAAGAAAAAAAAAAACAAAAAAAATTGACAAAGTTTTTCAAATTTTTCTTTGTCTTTCAAATAATTATAAGTACCGCCACAAAGTTCTGTCGCCGAAAGGCAAATTATACAAATGTTAAATAATGTTTAGCTTAGAGCGTCTGCGAAGGACCAGTAAGTTATTATATAAGATAATTAAGCTAGAATTTAAGCATTTTTTGTCTAGCCTTTAATTTAGAAACTAAGAATATAAAAAGAAAATATAAAAATGTTTCAAAAATGAAAAAAATGGCAAAGATATTTTGTATACTTTATTGCTTCGTTACCATAGAATTGTTCTTTGTTTTGAGCAGCACATTATTTTCTTGGTGCCGTCATAGATTTTTCCCAGATGTGGTATCTGGATTCCATGATTTGCCCGTATATCCATTTTGTATCTAATGCACTTTTACAGGTACTCATTGGATTGGATATGTTGACTTGGAATAATCAACATATGGGGCTTCACATGAAGGTGTTTCCTGTTAAATGGTGTGGGCGGGGGGGGGGGGGGGGGGGGGGGCGAAAGGGGTGGGTATTAGGGGAGATTAGGCGTTGCGTGTAACAGGGAACTTAATAATGATTACCACAAAAGCAATTAAGTGTTACGTTGTTGAAGCGAAAGACGCGCTCGGTCTGGTACAACTGACAGAAGTAGAGCGAGCGCAATAAGGCTTTTACTTGTAATAGCCTTTTACTTGTAATAGCCGGTCCGCCGTTACAGTCGCATAGAACACGCGGCTTAGAGCGGATCCACAACACTCCCTCTCGATTGTAGTGCTAGGTCGATCCTCCGAAGAACCCCCGACGCCGGTCAAATCCACACACTTCCGATGTTTTTCTTTTGTCAATCCCTTCGTGAGAAAATCCACGGGCATCTTATCCGAAGGAAGGTGCTTAATATCCAGTCGACCTTCGCGCAAGACGTCTCTGACGAAATGAAGCCTGATGACGATGTGTTTCGATCTCGCGTGGAACGTGTGATTCTGGGTCAGTAGTTGTGCCCCTCGGTTGTCGTTCATCACCATAACTCTTTCACACTCAAACAGCTTGAGCTCCGACAAGAATCCCTGTATGTATAGGGATTCAGTTAATGCCATGTACTCCGCCTCAGTGGATGAAAGCGCGACGGTGCGCTGTTTCCTCGACTCCCAGCTGATGGCGGCACCGCTCAGGTTAAAGACGTATCCGGTATACGACCTTCGATCTATCGGGATCCCAGCCCAATCGGCGTCAACAAACCCTTCCAAGGTTTTCATGTTCTTCGTGTACGTGATTCCGAAGTCGGCGGTCCCCTTCAGATATCTCAGGACGCGTTTCTCCACTTCCAGTGTGCCTCGCCGTGACAAGTGTTGAATTGACTGAGACAACTGACAAAATGCGAAATGTCCGATCTTGTGGCAATCGCCAAGTAATTCAGAGCTCCGACGAGCTCGCGATAAGGCCGATTTCCTCCCGGTGATCCTTCTTCTTCAACGTCCTTTTCGAGAGTCGAACCCGATTCAACGGGACTACTGACGGTGTTACAGTCCTCCATCCGAAATCGAGAGAGTAGTTCCCGAACGTTATTTGATTGAGAGATGGTAATCTGATTTCTGCTCCTGGCGATTTCGATCCCCAAACAATAGCGCGCTGTTCCCAGATCTCTCGCCTCGAATTCCTGCGACAAACCTTCACGGATGAAATCAAGATCCTTCTGGTCTCGGTAGAATATCAAAATGTCGTCAACGTAGACCAGTATAATCAACGGTTTTCCCCCTCGTTTGAAGCGATAAATGCACGGTTCCGCACTCGTCGGTGTCATATTTAATTCTTCGAGTTTCCCATTCAGCCTCTTATGCCATTGCCAGCCGGCCTGTTTAAGGCCGTACAAAGCTTTTTTCAAACGACAAACCTTTTCGCCACCCTGAAGCTGTTTCAGCACTTCCTTGGCGTGGCTCTCGATATCGGATTTGCCTTGGGTCGCGACGATTTTCTTCAAGCATCCTGCGAGTAAATCGGGCAATTCCATGTATGTTTCCTCTTCGATCGTACTGTTTAGGTAGGCGGTCGTGATGTCCATCTCATACACCTTAAGGTTGTGCTTGACCGCCAGTGCAAGTAGCATACGAATGGATCCCAGGCGAGCGATCGGAGCGTAGGTATCGTGAAAATCGATCCCGGGTCGCTGCGCGAACCCCCTCGCCACGAGTCGTGCTTTTCTTCTCTCGACCTTGCCGCCTGAGTCGTACTTGTTCCTGGGAACCATTCGACATCCGACCACGTTGCGATTCCTGGGTCAATTCACGATCAGCCATGTATCGTTCTTGATTAAGCATTTGACTTCTTCGACGATGGCGTCCAACCATACTTTGTCCGGTCCGTTCAATGCTTGCCGATACAGCACCTCCAAGTGAAGACTGGCCAAATTTGCCACCAGGCCGTCCGAGATGCGCGACTCCACGTCGCCAAGAGTTCGGTCGATCTCATCCCAGCTCGATCCGCGAGGGTCTTCGTCTTCTTGCGTGAATCGATACAATTTTACCGGGCGACCGGGTCGTCCCGTGAAAATCTTTCTAGGTCTATCCGGATCTCTTCTGATCGTTTCGGTGATCTCGTCCCTTTCTCCCACCGGGTCGCCGTGTTCCTGCGACCCATTTCTCGATTCCTCGTCGTGGTCCCCACCTAGGTGGGGTTCAAAGAAATTCGGCGGTGATACTCCCTCGGGATTGTGATTCGTATCTCGATTCAGATTTGACGAAGACGATGACGATTCGTTATGCATTTCCGTTTTTGTATGTTTGTTTGATACTCATACTCGATAGCCTTGAGTCGATTTGTCGTATCCGAGGAAAATGCGTTTCATACCTCACGGTTCCAGTTTCCCTTTTCCGGGAGTTTTATCCAACATATATGCCGTATCTCCGAAAGTTCGCATGTTCTTCACGTTCGGGCGTTTTCCGTGCCATAATTCGTAAGGAGTTTTATCTCCTAGCGTCTTCATAATGCATCGATTTCTTACGAAGTTTGCCGTGGCGATCGGTTCTGCCCAAAACGAGGTTGAGAGCTTCGGTTGCGTCAACATGCAACGCGCCATTTCCAAGAGCGTGCGGTTTTTCCTTTCCGCTACTCCATTTAACTGGGGAGTGTATGGCGTCGTGAGTTTTCGCGCAATTCCCTCCCCCTTCAAGAATGTGTTGAATTTTTCGTTACAGAACTCTCGTTCGTTGTCGGATTGCATACATTTAATTTTTCGTCCTGATTGATTTTCGACGAGAGCCTTGAATTCCTTGAAAAACTTCAAGGCGTCGCCTTTCTTTTGCAAAAACCTTACTTCTGTCCAACGAGAGTAGTCGTCGGTTAGCGTGAGGAAGTACCTAGCTTTGCCCCTTGATTCGCCTCTCATCGGTCCGCATACGTCGGCATGGACGATGTCCAATAATTTTCCGCTTCAGTGCGATTTCTTTCCGAAGGGCAGCGCGATAATCCTCGCTTCCGAACAAAGCTCGCACGTATTTGTGGTTCCGTCGTCTTCTAGGTCAAGTCCGGACACTATACCCCTTTTGCTTATCTCCAAGATATCGCGCCAGTTGAGGTGGCCGAATCTCTCATGCCAAACGGTTATTGAAGGCTTACGCGTTCCCGTCGACAGGGCGCAGATCGATTCTTTTCCGGATTCGCGGAGAAAATAGAAATCTCCTTTCCGATCTGCTATTGCGATCGTAGATCCGTGGTTGCTTTTGATTGTAGCTCCTTCGCGCGTGAACGTCATGCTGTTTCCAGCGTCCATGATCTTCGCAACCGAGACGAGACTGTTACGCAGGTCGGGTACATGCAGTGCGTTTTCCAGACGTATGAGCAGAGTCATGTCTCCGTCAGATGGCGCGATTTTTACGGTTCCTTTCGCTTTTACGTCGGTGGAGCCATGATTTGCCAGATTAATTTTTAAATTTCCAGCACTTGCGATTTGTTCGAATGCGTTCTTGTCGTGGCATAGGTGTGATGTGCATCCACTATCGAGACACCGCGTATCGTTTTTCTGAACGTTCCCTGCAAAGCAAGAATCTTCGTCTGTGTGGGAGGTTAAGGAGTAAATGTATTCGCCGATGGCGGCTTTTTCTTTATTTCCGGGATGTTTCGCATTTCATTCGGCTTTCTCCGGACAATTTATGGCCTTGTGACCGATTTGGCGACATCTATGGCATTTGTATTTGAATGGTCCACCGGTACGTTGATCATCCGATTTATCGACGGACTTGTTCGACGCTTTGTTCGTAATCCTTTTCCGATTCGGCGTTCCTTTTCTCGCGAACATTGCTTGGTCTTCGGCTTGGCTGCGTTGTCTTCTCGTCGCGCTTTCGTCGAGGATTTTAATTTTCAGATGTTCTGGCGAAGGTAGCTCGTCTCAACTCGATGGCGTATCTAAAATTCTCGTAGCTCTCCGGCAGACTGTGTAAAAGCATGATCGATTGTAATTCAATGCTGACTTGTACGGATAATTCGGACATTTTGTCGACCATATCGGAGAATTCGTCGACGTGTCGTTGAACATCTCCGCCTTCGTTGAGTCGATGATTCATTCGTTTCCAAAATGATGCCTTTTTCGCCGGTCCTTTCGATTCGAAAATTGGTTCCAGTTTCAACCAAATTTCTCGGGCTGTTTCGCAGTATCTAATTTACCTGATTTCGTCGCCAACAGCCTTTTCGTCCTCGTCTTTCCACGCTTGCAAATTTTCGGCTGCTTCCGATTTCGGGGTTTCACCGCTTGCGTGAGCCCACGTTTTGTTTTTTGTCATGAGTGCCTGCAGTCTTAGCCTCCAGGTATCACAATTTTCTCTGGTCAGCATTTGTATGCGCATTATGTTCGTAGCTTGACCGTCCATTTTGTTTGCAGTGAGGTTATATTTTCGCGTGTATTTTCCACGTTGTCTTCTCGTCTTTTTGGTTTCCAATTTCGAATGTCCAGACGATGTTTAAACCTGGGCCCATAACCTGTTGTAGCAGGATATGAAATGAACGGGTGACTTCTCGTACGAAAGATATTATTTATTAAAAGGGAACTTAATAATGATCAGCAAAAAAACAATTCAAGTGTTACGTTATGTTGAAGCGAAAGGGGTGCTCGGTCTGGTACAACTGTCAGAAGTAGAGCGAACGCATTAAGGCGTGAATTCATTTGTCTTTTACTTGTAATGCCCGGTCGGGCGCTACAATCGCATAGAGCACGCAGCTTAGGGCGGATCCACAACAAAACTTATAAAACTTTAGTATAACAAGAAAAAAGTGAGAAAATTTAATTCTTAATTTTTTGATTTATTGATTTCTTATATTTTTTAAAAATTGTTTTTAATTTTTTTGGATATGGTTTGTATATTTTGTTTGTAAATTGTGTTTATTTTTAGTTTAAAAAATATTATACTTTTATTTTTGTTAATAAGTTTGTTTATATTAAAATTGAAAGTAATTACAGGGAAAAAATGCAAAATAACTCTTTAAAAAATCAAATAAAAGAAAAGTGTTCTTTATCTTACATGGTATATGGTTGGATCTGTATCATGTAGAATATAAAATTGACCTACTGGCTACAGAATACCAATCGGTCCCTAGAGGTAGGTCATATATAGATATCTTGTTTATTGACTCACGGCTAAGACTACTTAGTACTAATAGACGAAACAGAAACTGCTTTCGGACAATTGAATATGACAGTGACCACTGTGTATAAAGGGCAGTAATAAAGCTTCCAAACGAACTGGTAGAACTGGAGGAATACGTGATCCTACAAAAGCCACAACTTCGGGGCATTGCGATGGCCACGTTCGCCAGATCAATAACAAGCGAACTTCGTACGAATGACATTAACCTGCCAGCAAACAGAAACCTGGCAAGTGACGAATCGACAAATACATTCAACAAATGGGTGAAACTAAAAAACAAACAATGGACAAAACAATTCCCAAAACAACAGATACGAACAATATGAACTTGTATAAGAACACAGTATTAAACGCACTTCACAGGAAAACAACAGACTGCTAACAAAAATAAAGCAATTATAGAGAGTTTATTGACAGACACCTCCAAGAGATAATATCACTGACATCTAGATTGAAAAACCTTCAAAAATTACTAAAAGCTAATATTGGAAAAACAAAATCCGATCTATAAATTCTAACAACCTGAATATTTTCCCAAAAATCAATAAGATATTCAGGAGATATAATCAAAATGAGATTCAGTGTCTCTACTTACCACGTAATGACGAAAACAAGCAAACAAAAAAAGCGTAGACATAGATACAAAGAACGCTATCCTCAGTTATGAGCCCTACGTGATAGAAGATCCTCTAGAAAAGCCCAACACTGTGGGGCTTGTCTTTCAGGAAATGTACAGGGTGAATGAAAGCATCCACAGAAACCAAGATCTGGAGGATAGAGATCTAATGAATCACCTTTACCTTTGGAGTGACCTGGCCATCAGAGAATCCCGGTTTCACCGAATTCAGTGATGATAATTTGTCAAATAACACCAATGCCAAGGTTAATAACCTTTTAATAACGAACGAGAAAAGAAATCCGGGGTCCCTTCGATTCATTGAGAAACGAAAAGTCAGTGGAAATAGATGGAAAACCAAATACCTTAGTGAAGTATCTACCACCATTGGAAATGGACGTATACACAGCCCTGTTTAATAATGAGCCGAATAATGCACACTATCCGACGCCTTAGAAAACAGCAATCATATAGCCCATACCGAAAAAGGGCAAAGACTGTACAAACCCAATGCACATGTGTTCGATAAGTTCACGTCCAAGCATCAGTAAAGTATTCGAAAAGACATTTAAAAAAGCTCTGCTCCAACAGGTAGATGACAACAACATTACTTCGAATAACCAGTTTGGGTTTAAAGTGGGTCATGAAACCACACATGCCGCAGTTAAAGTCGTTCCTGATATACAGTGGAAAATTTAACAAGCCTCAGGACTTTCTAAATAAGGCCAAGACCGGATCCCGGTTGTAGTGCCGATGATGATGATGATGATGATGATGATGATGATATACAGTGGAATAAATTTAAGAACTAATGCACAGCTGCCTATGGGATCGACTCGGAAAGAACTTTCGATACTATCTGGATCGAAGGGTTATATTACAAACTGGACAGACAAAGCATATATAAGCTTTTACTATACATACATAGGTGGGCTGAAAAGTTTCCGACCTAACGAAGATCCAAGACTTTTTTTTTTTAATTTTTTTTTATTTTTTAAATAGTCTCCTTATAACTTTACACACTTCTCACACCGATGCTCCCATCTCCGTAACTCTTCCAAATAGTGCTCGGCGTTTTTCTCTGCAAAATAACTGTTCATGAAGGTGATTGTCTCCTCATTTGACGAAAATCTCTGTCTTCCGAGTCCAATTTTTAGATTAGGGAACAAAAAGAAGTCGCTTGGGCCTAGATCTGGTGAGTAAGGCGGATGATCAAGCAGTTCAAACTGTAATTCGCGGATTTTCGCCATGGCAACTACTGAGGTGTGAGACGGCGTTTTTCGTCTAACGTGAGCAAACGCAGCACCCAACGACCGGACAGCTTTCTCATGCCTAAATCTTGATTTAATATGTGACAAACACGTTGTTTGGACATTTTCATAGCCTCTGCTATCTCTCTCACTTTAATTCCGCGGTCGTCTAGCACCATTTGCTGAACTTTAGCGATATTATCGTCAGTTTTTGCAGTTTTTGGACGTGCCGAACGTTAACCGTCTCCCAAGTTCGCACGGCCACGTTTAAATTCAGCTGCCCAACATTTCACAGAGTCCTCATACACAGAGTCTAACTCATATTAGATTTGCGTAGGCGTATTGCCTTTCAAAAACAAATATTTAATGACAGTGTTACGGCCACAACCACCCATCCCATAAAAAATTACCATTTTGGAGCTAGTCTCCACCACTAACGGCGATAAACGCCAAAAACATCCACTTAAAGGATGTGACATATTTAAATAAAAAACATTAGCCCAGACAACAAATGGTCCCACATAAATGGATAGCAAGCAAATCGAACTAAACGTTCAATTTGCGCTAATCAATTAAACTCCAAGCAAATTGAACTAAACGTTCAATTTGCTCACATAAAAAAAACTTGAAAATATAATCAGTGAACCAAGGGTTCCTCACACAAAACTCCTAAAAGGCAAATGTGCGGACCAGATGCCGTCTTTCAAACAAAACCACTGAGTATAATAAAAAATTGCGCGCCAGCAATTTTACGAGACCTCAGAAAAATGGTTATCTAAACCAATTAAAACAACCAACGCCAGTTTTCGTTTTAACAAAATTAAGTTAAAACAAACAAAAGGAAAATATTCGCCTTTGTATCGATTCCCCACGGAAAAGATCCTTGCCCATTCGGCTACAATAAACAACATAGAAAATCAGAAATGCTCATTAGCACAATGCTCTATTTGTATTCCCTATCGTATTCTTACAAAAGGGATCCTTGCCGAGTCGGCTAGAACAAACAACAGGCACCATAAAACGAATTGCACATTCGTTTAGCGCCTATCAACATAGAGGATTATAAATGTGCATTCGCACGATCCTCTGTTGATTTTTCCCTTTGTGTTTCCGCTTTTGATCCCAAGCCGGGAAAGATAAAGAAAGAAATGAGATATCCTTCGACCTTCAGGATGAACAAAAAACAGGTCTTCGTTTGAGCAGTTGGTTTTTGAATCTCGACCGAGACTTGAGGACTTGAATTTTGAATCTCGACCGAGACGGTGAGATAACGAGGGAGTTGTGTTTGGAATTACGACCGGGACGGTGCGTTCAGGGTTGGTTGACGAGAATTGATAGAGACGGTCATCGAATGAGGGTACCTTGTTTTCGTCTAAGGGTAGTGCGGTTGTGATCTCTGGGTATAATTTGTCAAGATTATCTGTAGAACTTTTACCGGAAAAGGTGGTGTTAAACTTAAAATAAGATTTGATTTTGCCAATTGGCTGTTTAGACCGGATATGTGTGACGGAGACTAGGAACTAATTTAAGTATTTTTGGATTGATCATCTAAGTGGATTAACAATAAAAACTAGTGTATTAATGAAACAAAGAAATGTGTCCAAATGTGTCTCAAAATGTGTGCTAAGTGTGTGTTATTAAACAAATATAACCACAATACGGAATAATTTGTGACTTTAAAAGAGTTTGACCCCAAATAAACATAACATTACATATATATTGTTTAAAAATTAAAAACCAAGACAGTGTTTTATTTAAAAGGGTGGAAAAAAAGATCCTTACAACAGCTCGATACTGAATTTTGTCCATTTTCACGAAAACACTCACATCGACTCACTTAAACGACTGTCAAATAAAAACTGCTTGTCCAAAATGTCTGAAACGTGGGTGGGTAACTGTCAAAAGATGCACAACTACATCATTACCTTTTATTGACGAGTGCTGCTATCTTCACACGTTGAGGTCAGAAACTTTTCAGCCCATCCTCGTACTTATTGATATGTTGAATGATTCGTGAGGTTCGTGGTCGAAAGTGGCAAAATGACCTCCAATATAACGTATAATATCAAGAATGGTCTCAACAGGGAGCGGTACTTTCTCCGATTTTTTTAAACATTAACTTTAGTGACATATTAAGCGCACTTCCCCATTCATAAAACAGCCGTCGATTTAAGACGTCAAACGAGACAGCACGTGCGCTTCTGCCTCGTGATACGTACCATCGTGCAATTCGTTTTGGGAATCTTAAATACCATATACACAAGATACCCAATTGCACTATTGGTTCCCGCGACGAGTCTTACTGTGGGATCCTAAGCAAACAAGCGGATCTTCACACACGCGCCCGAGTGCAGCGCAAAGTTATCTGTGCAATCCAAGGCAAATAAACGGATCCGCACACAAACGTCTTAGTGCTGTGAAAAGTGGTAGTATATACACGCGAGTGATGTGCAGTGCAGGAAAACCCTCTACTCATTCCATCCCTTGTGTCTGTTTTCTTCGTTTTTGCACCTTTGTTTGCGTCCCTCAGGCATCGATACAGTCAATTGATTTATAATCTTTGGAGAGTTTTTCGTGCCTGAGTAGCATAATGGTCGTCATGGAAGGGATGTGAGTTGGATTTCGGCACGGATCTAGTGGGGCACCTACTACAAGGGCATAACACCTGTAGTGGTTGCGTTCGCTTATCTATTGCTGGTTCCGACATGGATCCTTTACCGAGCCGGTATTGGTTTTCTGTGTAGGACCATTTCAATGGAGCGGAAATTTCGCGTTGATTTGTGTAACATTTGCGGCTTGAGATGCAATTTCTTTTTTGCGTCTGTTCACGTTTCTAACCAGAAACCATCTATCCTTGCAATTAGCGAAATCCAGGTAATTACTAATACAGATATTTCCGATTTTAATCTACCTGCATATAAGTTAGTGCCACTGTTCTGTCCACATAGTGGTATAGCCACATACATACGAAATGATAATGCTGATCGGGTTCTGCCACAATATGGGCTCTGTTCGAACCCAGAATTTAATTTCTCTTGGGTAACACTTCACGTCATCTTACATTACTGCTTTCTTCACAGAAGCCCAAACTTGGATAGAAACGCATCCTTTAACGAATTTGATGCTCTGTCTGATTCTATCGATGGGATCTTGGCCCTGTATCCGCACACTGAAATCGTTATTGCGGGTGATTTCAATGTACATAACTCTCAGTGGCTTCGTCACTCCGGACATACAACACCTGAATGTTAATATGTCCAGCTTTTTGCTGATTCAAATAGCTTAGCTCAACTTGTCAATGAGCCAACACAGGTACCAGATATATATGGCCATTTCGCCAACACACTGGACCTGTTTCTCAACTCCCACCCAAACAAATACAGAATTGAAATTTCTTCGTCCTTGGGCACTTCAGACCACTGTGTCGTGTCAGCTAAATTTCCTCTAACCAGCAGTAACGCTAATGACAAAGCTCCCAAAAGAACAGTATGGTTCTACGAGAAAGCCAACTAGGAAGGTCTGAACGACTTTATTGGGAGGTTAAATTAGTCGTTATTTTTTCTCAATAACGATATTGACTGTATAGCGGACACATTGACAGACACGAAATTACTTGGCATGCGAACCTTTATTCCACACAGAGTAAAGAGTAACAAACCCGAGAGAAATATATGGTTCGATTCCGCATGAAGAGAAGCCATTAAGAGTAAAGAGTTGAGGTTACGGTTGTATAAATCAAACAACACTGAGGAAAACCGGAAAAGATTTAAGAGAGCTAGAAATAACTGCAATGTGTATATTCAACGCGCCATGTTATTGCATGACCAGAGAGTGAGACAAAAAATACTACACTCTCCCACAGGTAGTAAAAGCGTCTGGGCATTCGTGAAACACATTCGATGACAGACCAGTCACCGCTGCAATAGAGAAGGCGAATCTATTTGTTGCACATTTCGCAGCTAGCTCAAGGCTGCCTGATACCACATCAGTTCCGCCTCAATTAGAGCATAAGCAGTACTCCACGAGCCAGGTTCACTTTCGAACGCGTACTGTAGCCCGCGCACTCAAAGAGCTAAACCCAAACAAATCGGCTGGTCCGGATGGGGTTCCCCCAATCTTCTTGAAGATACGTTCCTCTTCACTCGCAAAACCACTGCGGAAACTCTTCCATTTGTCTTATTCTACTGGTCGTTTCCCAAATAGATGGAAGTCAGCGTACATTCAACCAATTCCCAAAAAGGGCGACAAATCATGCCTTTCTTCTTATCGACCAATAGCACTAACTTCTATTCTCGGCAAGGTATTGGAATAACTTATCAGCCGTCAACTTTGGAAGTATCTGGAATCAAACGACCTCCTCCATGGCCACCAATATGTCTTTCGTAGCAACGGGTCTTTGGCGGATTTATTGTTGTCCTTTAGGTCGACTGTTGACAGCTGCGGTGTTCCGCCGAACAACGTCCGCAATAAAAGGAATTAAATCAACCGGAACACGGAGACCATCGCACAAATGAAAACTGCGAAATGTTTTGTTTTTATTTTTTTTTTGTTTTATTTTGGAATTACTTGTTGTAAATGAATGGGTGTACTAAACATTTTTAACGTTTTGTTCTCACAACGACTTTACCTAATCGAAGCAACTATATTTTTTCTATTAAACATGAATCTCACACAGCTCACACATCACGTTAACTCCTCGACACCGTTAAACTCGACTTTTTGTTTTTCGAATCGCGGATACCTCCTCGATGGGGCTCTCTAGACTTTACTGTTCGACTATCTCCTTTAGACTAAATTCCAATTCCCCATCGGCAAGGTAAATCTTCCCAGCGCATCTCTGCACAGAACTTCCCATCATCTCGGCTAACAGAATTTTCCATAGTATCTGAACAGCATAAATTTTCCATTTCATCTCAAAAGGAGAATTTCCCATAGTATCTGAAAAGGAGAAATCTTTCCTCATAATTATTAACATCATTAGCTGTTGGTTATCGGAATTTTGTTCCTTTGTCTTAAGATCGGATGCCGCCGCTATTCTCTGATCTTTTCCTTAGGATTTGTTTATACCGCACATCTGGCCTGAGAAGCAAAGCTTCTCATGCTATTTAGATGGGTACAAAGGACTATGGGATGTAATGCTTTGTTTGTACTTCCACTCATAAACATCTATCGTGGGTAGTGCTAAGAGCTTATGGCGGCATGACTGCTAATCGTCAGCGCAACGATATGCCTTGTTTGCACAACTGTGCCTTTAGCGTTAGGGTCATGCCAGGGATTTACGTGTTAATTTCCATTAGCTACCAGAATAGGCATCCGTTGTTCGGTTTATTTACCGACAATGGTATTTCATGGGAAACATCGCGTTGATGCTTAGGATGGGTGAGTGATTTACATACGACGCTTTCCTGCATGGCGCAGGTGCTTAGATGCGATGCTTTCCAGCCTTTTGGAATTGGGTTGAATACAATGTATTGATGCATTGAACACAATATTGGGAGCTTTTGAACGTTTAGTACCTTGCTTTCTGATATCGGGTTCAACGTCTTTGCATGCCCTATAACCTTTTGTTTCAGGTATGGTTACTGACTATTGGGACAAGTGTTTGTCGGCACGTGTGCTGAAAAAGGTGAGTAAAGTTCCTTGACGGAAAGGATACTTCAACCTATAGTGTTGTTGTACGGTTCGTAGAACCGCTACAGGTGCACAGGAGATCTTATGGCGCACCTTACCGAAAAGTAGAGCTATTCCATCCACCACCTCGGCGAAAGCAAGGTAGTCTATTGGATATTTCAAAAGCCTTCAACAGAGTTTGGCATCCAACCCTTTTGTCAAAATTACATTCATATGGAAGGGTCAATTTCCCGACGCAATGGATAAGAGACTATTTTGCTGGCCGTTAAATTTAAATGGTTCTCGATGGTGTCAAATCTGTCTCCCATCAAATTAATGCAGGTGTTACTCAGGGTTCGGTACTCTCACCCACTTTCTTCCTCATGTTTATAAATGATCTCTTGTCAATTACTCACAACCCAATTCACTCGTTTGCTGATGATAGCACGTTGGGTTTCTCATACTTATACCAACACTCCCGTCCAAAGTCTTCGAACGTCACAATCAACCAGCAACTTATGCTTGATACATTGAATTCAGACTTCAACAAGATATATCAGTGGCGATTATCTAACCGAGTAGAATTCGATGCCTTAATAACTCAGTGCTGCCTCTTGTCGTCAAAGGCGAAGCCCAAAATAAATATAGTGTCTATGAACGGCACTTGCATCACCGAAGCCAAGGAACTATCAATCCTCGGCACTTAAATTAATTCGACTCTTAACTGGAATGACCACATATTTGAAGCTGCGAAAAGTGCAGCCAAATGTATGGGCTTCCTTAAGAGATGCAAAAGATTGTCCACTCCATCCAACCTGGCCACTATTTACAAGGCGTATATTCATCCTAAAATGGAGTTCAACTCCTATATTTTGTCAGGCGCATCCGAAACTGCACTACACGTGCTCGACAGGTTGCAAAATGGATTCTTCTGTGATGTTAGGTCAACAGAAGATTTGCTCGCCATGGCCAGGGCTAGGATAAAGGTTGTTTGTTTTACGAAAAATATATCGTAAGGCATGATAATTGGAAATCTGGCTTGCAGATGTGCAAACAAGCAAGAACCCCGGCATGTCTTTTTATGTACCAACGGATTATTGGAACAAGAACATACAGAAGGATTGGCGTGTGTTTGATGGGCATGTGGTTGACCTTAGGAACCGATCGCTTCATGACAGATGAACCGAGATGGTTCAGTTGATGCCATTGGTTTTGATGCCGTGGCAAGATAGTAATCTTGCCGTGGACTTATGTTTCAGGTATGAAAATATTGAATAGAGCTTTGTACTGCTCGTATACAGGTAAGCTGCTTATGGTTGGTGCTGGTATTTGCAGGTTAGGAACGGGGAGTTGGGTTAGGACGATGGGTGGTTCTTCGGGCGCCTTAAAGAATTCCCACAATATCAAAGCCTCCTTGTCTAACGTTTGCAACATCCATGTTGTATTATAAAAAGCTTGTAACGACGCTGTTTTTGCATTTAACCTCAGCTTCCTATATATTGTGTCGAAGCGACTCTCTCAAAAATCATTTGAAATTAAAAACATAGCCGCAAAATAATTTGAATACCATAGACATTCAAGAATTTGCTTTTGGTGGTTGTCATCAAAATTGTGTATTAAAAAGTGATGAATGTGGAATATATAAGATTTTTGCCGTTATTCAGTGGGAAAATATTCCCAAAGCTGATATTACTGTTTGCTCGTTATGACATAAAAAAAATTAATATCCTTCCCCTCTGTAAAAATTCTTCGGAAATAAGCAAATGGAAGCCAGATTTACCCGTTCACCCGAATTAAATTGCCATGCCTTATAAAAACAACACGACTTCGTATGAACGAACTAGATTCGAATGTACAAACTCCTTTTCACAAGTGGCATGTATCTGCAGGGCCTTGACCTTGAATGGTTTAGATGTAGATTCATTGTGTGCAACACCAACAATATTCACTTGGTGCTCGTTTCACAAGGAATTTGAACTTCATTTTTCTCGGTTATAGACAGCTTTGCGCATCTGGGATCTGTGTGGTTCTTATATTAGAGAAACCATTTACTTATGTTCATGGCAATATTTCGCATCCTTGGCCATTTACCAAGGGACGAAGCGAAAAGGCAAGGACCAATGACTGTTGATGACATCAAAAGATGAAGCGATAGGGAGATGATTTTTGGCAAAAGGAGTTTTTGCTGATTTCTTTGCCGGCAAACTTAATTCCGACGCGAAATGTTTTTATTGTCTGTTTTGGTTTAATAGACTATAGAATGAATGACAGAATAAACGAGTTGTTGTTGTCATTGTTGTTGCTGATTGAGCAATTTTCTCCGTCAGTTTTGTATTGCTATTGATTTGAGGTTCGGAATGGCGAAGTAAACGAGAACAAGGACATGATTAATATTTTTCCGAAGGCGGAAAATATCTTGATTGCCACAACGTCTTAGGGGTACGTCTGATTGATGTCGTCATTGGATTTGTGTGGATGATTTTCAGGTGTTAGCAAGGGGTGGATATACCGTGTCCTTGCCATGCCACATAAAATGGATGATAAATCAAATCTCTGGAATGTACACTTTACTTAATACAAGTCAAATTTGATTTGCAATGATGACTGTCAGTGAAATATACGTGGAAATTAGCTGACGATGACAAATGGTGTTCCGCAAATTGAAGAAGCTCTTTTTGTTTTTATTCTAGAACACATGGGTTCTTTGTAATATATAACAATATATTTAGCCAAAAGTGTGTGGTTGGTTACTGTACTTGTTTACTTGTTGGTTTTGTTTTTAACGTATCAATTTTTCAAAAACGGCGAGGGAAAAAAAGATTGTGCACAATCGTCTGAGTGGTATGCTAAGTATAGATCGGGAGGAAATTTGATGCGAGTAAAGTGTAGTTAGGGAAAACTCCTTCTACTTTCCTATCTCGGATCATTTTTGCATATTACAAGCCTTGTGAGTAGGGCGTTAGAATATACTCACAGCTAGGCTAGCTTGTCGTCAGAGGCGACTAAAGGTCGAGTGGTATGTGGGGTCCCAACGACCTGTCGCCTGGTCAAATACCACCCCATCAAGCTATGCCTTCCATGAAGTGGTCGAAAGAAATCCCTGGTCATTTTTCGGAGCTTGGCTGATGGACCGGGTCGAGAAAAGATTGGTTTGGGTGGTAGTCGGTCTCAATGTGAGATGCCACCCCGTCATACATTCTGCGACATCGGCGGGAGAAATTTTCGACAATGTATGTATGGCTAATGTTACAAACAAACACGGAGATAGTCATGATGGTATCTTCTGAGATAAAAAATTCCGGAGGATAACTGGTTTCCCATTCGGATCGGGTGGGGTATGGGGGGGGGGGGGGGGGATATGTCAGGGGAACCATCATGCAAATATTTTGATAAATAACCGAACTTTAAGAAATTCGACATCGCATAATCGGGTTCGTTTTCGAACATCTGTCGACGTTCGACTGATAATGGCTTTTTGTAACATCAGGGCCATCGGTTTCACCAATATGAATGTCACCGCCGTCCACAAATATTTGCAAACAGCGAAACCTGACATCCCTGACACAACTGAGACCCAGGTAAACTCGTTAACCGGTTCGACATATCTTCGTTGCTCAGGATACGACTTGCAATCAACATTCTGTTTTGAGGGTGGAGTCTGCGTCTTCACGGCGTCCAATCTGGCTTAAAAAGGATGGAGGCGTTAGAATCCTATAACTTGGACATCATGTGGTTGAAGGCCGTGCTGTGGAATTCCGTTAAATTTCTTTGTTGTCCTTACCGCTCCCTGAATGATGATCGACCGGCGACACTCCTTGGCGATTTGAATATACACAACTCCGGCTGGTTGGTACATTTGAGGCTGGGAGGCTAGCCGAGATGTTCACTGTTAGCCGCAATTTGAATGCCTTCAGGATCGGTGATCAGATTACTCTCTTTATTCTTGCAGTAAGTGCAGCGTGGTGTTTACCGCGTCATACTGCGGATTATTTGGTAGAACTTCCGCGCCAGGTGCGGACCTCGTTCTCTACTTATCTCTATTTCACAGACAAGGTTTTTTTCTTGTTGTACCAACAAGAGAGTGATCCGAGTTGACGTTGGTACCTCGGCACGCTCGTACCGTCATCAGGCTCGAAGAGTGGCGGCGATCTATCAACACGTGGTCAATTTGGTTGCGAGTGGCTCCATCAGGTGATACCCAGGTGGCTTTGTGGACATCTTTACGCGGAAACAAGGTACTTGAAACGACCAAGTTTTCTGATGCTGCCAGTTCGATGACTCGTAGTCCATTGTCATTAGTGTTCTTATGCAAACTATGAGAACCAGCGTAGTGCCTGAAAACCGGCCTCCGACCTATTTTCGCGTTCAAATTACCAAGAACGAGTTTCACATCGTTTCTTGAGCAGGCATTGAGGGTCTGTGGGGTTCTACGTATGCGCCAGCGCGGACGCTTCACCGTACCCCCAACATGTCACTGGAAAAATAAAACCGACAATGTTCACCAACGGGGAAGAGAGAAAGGAAATAAAACGCACTGGTCCGGTTTTAATGTTAATGCTTCTCTTTTTATTTGCCTTCACTTATCTGTTTATTGATTAATTCCCCCTTTTTACTTAGGATTACTCCAGTACTATATTCTACTTAACCACGCTTACGGGAGCACTTAGTTTTGGTTAAGGTTTGATTCCCTGACCGACATTTTCGCAATTCGACCCGATTAACGACGAACGCGGACCCTCGTAAATAGCACCTCGCGTCCCTCGGGGTCTGGGGGTTGGGTAAGGCCGCGTGCTCCTAACAGTTGCCCGAGTCGCGCCGCGCTATATTCCAAAAGGCGGTTTGATACGCGAGGGTAGCCAAACGTAAGGTGGCCGAAACACACATCAGGTTCTGGTGAGCGACTCCCGAAATATACTATGTCAACACCGACTGGGGGGCTTGAATGGAAACATTTGTAATTAAGCAGAATGCTTGGAGGTGGCGATGCGCACTCGATGGTGGTTGGATATCGACTAACTAATGGAATGGGGAAAAAACCTATTCGTCGCGTCCGGTGATTAGGTCATAGCAGAAATAAACTTGCCGCCACTTCCGGGGAATTTCGACAAGAGATGCTATGCTTGCATAAGAACTCAGTTCCAGCGAATCCTCGCCGTACAACCTGAGTTGGATTCGTTGGTTGTGTATACCGGGAATTTGAAATTGCTTGGAATATCGTTTAGATAAGATGTTAACCGAAGTAATTTCGGGGAAATGTATGTGGCTTGGTATAGTTGGTGGCGATGGTTAATGTTCCGTTGTGGATTTGAATATGCGTTTTGTTATGGCATATGAATTTCGGGGAAATTAAGGTTGCTTGGTCACGAAGAGGGAATCTGAATTAAGTAGAGAATTGACCGAAGCAATTTTGGGAAAATGTATGTGGGGTGATGTAATTGAGGGATACGGTTAATTTTCGTTGTAGATTTGAATATGCGTTCTATTACGGCATATGAATTTCGGGGAAATTAGGATTGCTTGGTCGCAAAGAGGGAATATGAATTAAGTAGAGAATTGACCGAAGCTATTTTGGGAAAATGTATGTGGGGTGATGTAATTGAGGGAGATGGTTGGTATTCCATTGTAGGTTGGGATATGCATTTTTATTACAGCTTATGAATTTCCGGGGAAATTGAGATTGTTTGGTCGCAAGGAGGGAATGTGAATTCAATAGAGGATTGACCGGAGCAATTTTGGGAAAATGTATGCGGGGATGATTTAGAATATATTCTGTTGAATTATATTCTGTTGCGGGTTTGGGAGTGTGGCTATTGCGAAGTTAGGAATGTATGGTGTTACGGATTTTGCATGGGGAGCGCTGTTAGCGGTCAAGATTGGTTGGAATTGTGGGTTGGTTCTCCATGTGGTGTAGAGAACCCCCACAGGTCCGTTCGACGTTCTCATAGTATTCTTCCTTTTCGTCGTCTGGGGACTCCTCTGTAGGTCCGTGAACGTTTATGAGACTTACGTCTTACTTAAACTTGCCTCGCACGCTGTTATATCAGCCTTATATACGGACAGGACATCGGCTAGCTGCTGTGCAGCTTGAGCTCTGTATAGTGAGCGGACGTTCCATGAGAAAATTCTTAAATCGTTTAGCCATTTTCGTTTCCATGGTCGTCGTCGTGTATCCGGTCCATATCCGAGGCTTGTTAAATTTGCCATAATAATTCGTTTCTACGGGCATGCTTATTAGCCTTGCTCCAACCTTTCTCAGGATTTCGCAGCATGCATTGATTCACTACTTGGCGGGTGCCAAAGTAGCTACCCAGGGTGTCACGTGGAGATTGCATGCCAACCCGGATTGAACAGGGACAAGGATCGTCCTGGCCTTCGCCGGGTTGAAAGCAATCAGTAACTTTGCCCTGTAAAAATATCATCTATGTATACGACACATATCGTATTACTGTATTCGCGAAGAATATTATTCATCATCCGTTGAAAAGTGGATGAGGCATTCTTTAGTCCGAAAGGCATTCGAATGAATTCGTAGAGCCTTCCGGGGGTCGCAAAAGCTGTCTTCTCTATGCATTTCTCTGTCCACTACAATCCTGTATTTCTGTAATCCACTACAATCCTGAATTTTTGCACTCCTTAATTATCTTTCTTTTTCGGCATTACTATTATCGATGAACTATATCTACTCCTACTTTTCCGTATGATTCCCTGTCTCTCCATATCTTCCATTTGCTTTCTAACTTCTGCTTCACGAGCTCGTGGGTATCTGTAGAACCTTGAGTTTATTTGTTCATCAGTGGTTGTTCGAATTACGTGGACGATTGTATTCGTTTTTGTTAAAATATCCCCTTCTCTGTATAGCAAAGTATTAATTCTTTAATTAGAGGTTCTATGGTTCTCTTTCCGTGTTCCTTTAAATGATTTAACTAGGTATCTCGTACTTCGCTTACTTCGAGTATATTGACTTCTTCACCAATAGACTTTGTTCCGAATGGAAGGCTCACTCCATTAGTCATATAAACTTCCTGACTCTATGCAAAGTTTTTCGACATATTTACCTATCCAGTCCATGCCTAGAATAAAATTGTACGGGTTTCTCATTTTTAATGCTACCCACCTTATTCTTGCATTATCCGGATATTTGAATTCTACCGGTGAGATCGATGCTACCGTTTTACTTGGCTCATTTACTTCTCCCTGAATTGTTGTTATTGCTGTCGTGTTTGTATCTAGTACATCGTATTTAAGTTTTGGGGTGTTGCTCTCATTTAGGATACTTGTCGTGGACCCTGTGTCTAGGAGTGCTAGATATTTTTCTTTTGCTATGGTTAGTGTCAGTATGATTCTATTTTTCGAGGCTAGTTTGTAAAAAACGTGTCTGCTATATCTCTTGTTTCTTGCCTATTTATCATATCCACTAACATGTGGTCTGGCCTTTAACCACGTTGTAAACTATTACCCGAATGTGGATGCCTTTGCATAGATCTTTCGTTTCCCTGCCTAAAATCATTCGGTCCTGTTCTCCAATTGTGGTTATCACTTAAGTTTTGCCTTAACCCGTGGTTTGTCCTGAAGTTAATGCTTGCCTTCTTGCCTTACGATATTACTTCCGCTCTGCCTATTATCATACCTGTTCGGTTGGATCAGACTTGTGGTTTCTATTAAAATGTTGGTTGTTTCTCATGGTTAGTCTGTGTTCAACACTATTAGTAGGATTTAAATTAGTCCTATCCATTCCAACTAAAGAAGCTATTATATTGCTTACCTCTGTTAGATTCGTCTTGTCCAATATATTATATGCAAAAGTACCTGAAACTAAGCACTTTGCTTTCTGAACCAGCATCCCACTGAATATATCTATCATTGTATTACTATCTGTGCAAAATACAGCATATTCTGCAATGTCGTCTACAAGATACTTCAATTTTATGCTAAGGTCGAGGATCGAGTTTACCCTTAATAGCATGATGTCCCTTGTTAGGACCATTTGGTCTCTCTTTGGTCTGTAGTGCAACTTCAATATTTGAGGAGGGTTGACTCTTAAAATCTATGAACGATGACAAGGTTCCTTTCGCCCCATCGAATTCCCTAATATGCCGAATTTCATTCTCTAGCCTCTGACTGGCGCTTTGCTGTTGGTTCTGAACCATGAGCTGAGTCAGTGCTGCAATACATTGTTCCATTTGTTGAGCCATTTCCCGTCTTTGATCTATCAGCGTATTCCTCGCTTCCGTTCTCCGATCAATTTTGTGGGCTAGATATAACCGTATTAAATCTTACTTCTTCGAGGAACACGATGATCGTTTTTCTTCTTTTATTTAGCGTAACTATTGTTCTCCCGACGCAACCAATTATAAATTTCGTTACCACTCCTTGGTTCGCTAATACCCTATAACGACTATTCAAATACCAAACTACCAACAACTACCTCTTCGAAACAGCGACCAACGTAGCAAGGATTATTCCTGTATCAAAATAATTAAACAAAACAGAACGACTACTTATAAAAAAACAGAATTTCAATTTCGCAATTACAATTTCGGTTAAATACTTCCTTCCCTTTTTGCTTCTCTTATAATTGTACTATTGACATCGTTAATATTGCTGATTTTTAAGCAGCTTCAGTAACTGACACGACTTATTGCGGTTATTTGGGAGTCTGTTCGGCTAATTTTGTCTGTTCATAGTCTCCAGTTTTCCAGTACTTTCTAGAATATTCTAGTACTTTGTTTTGGACTTTCTATAGTATTCTAGTTCTGATTGTCATATGCGTCACACTACCCTCCGCCTAGATTAGTTCGTCCCGAACTAAGTTCACTGGTCTTCTGAGTTAACAAAAGTCGCCAGTCGGTCACGATGTACCAATTTCATCTTGGCGTTCGGTCTTCGCTGAATCCTATAGACAACGACGTTAATTCTTGTGAGAACCTTATACGGTCCTTCCCAATGTTGCTGCAACTTCGGGGATCTTCCTCTTTGCCGATGAGGGTTATAAAGCCACACGTTATCGCCTGCATTAAATGCGGATGCGTTGGCTCGAACGTCGTACCTTGTTTTCATCCTATCACTTGATACCTTGATTTGCTTACGCACCAAATGATGAATCTCATCGAGGCGATTTCTCCATTCGGCTACATAGTCTTCAGTCTTATCTATGGCGTCTGGAGGTATTTCGAATCGCAGATCGGCTGGTAATCGTATCTCTCGTCCAAATATAATTCTTGCTGCAGAATGGCTCGTCGTATCGTGATTAGCCGATCTATAGCTCATGAGAAATGTTTGTACATATTTGTCCCAATCTCGTTGGTGATCACTAACGACCTTCGATAAATGCTCTTTCATTGTTCGGTTGAACCTTTCAACCATTCCGCCTGACTGCGGATGTAAGGGTGTGGTCCTGGTTTTCCTTACGCCCAGTGCCGCACAGATGACTTGAAATATCTGTGATTCGAAGTTTCGGCCTTGATCGGAATGAATCTCACAGGGAACTCCATATTTGCTGGTCCAATTATTGATAAGCTGCTCGATGACGGTTTTTGCTTCTTGGTTTGGATTTGGAAGTACTTCCACCCTCTTGCTGAAGTAATCCATGACGAACAATATGTATTTGTTGTTTTCGTTGGGTTTTGGAAATGGCCCTGAGATGTCGATCGCAATTCGCTCGAAAGGGTCACCCACGTTGTACTGCTTCATAGCGCTCCTTGGTTTTGCTGTTGGTACTTTGGTCGCAGTGCAAGTTGTGCACTTCCTACACCAAGACTCGACGTCATCTCTCATGTGAAGCCAGTAGAATCGAGATCGTAATTTTGAAAGTGTCTTATTAACTCCCAGATGTCCACCGGAGGCCCCGTTGTGCATTGCTGTTAGTACATCCTTCACTTTTGATGGTGGGACTAGAATCTGCATTCGATGGGATTTTCCGTCCGCGACTTCCCATTTACGCTTTAGAATTCAATCTTCCACCAGCAAGGAATTCCATTGCGCCCAATATTTTTTAAATGTTTCACTCTTGTCTGAAATACTGTTGCAAGTTGGCCGCTCGTTCTTTTCTTTGTGTTCCAGGAGTAGCGACATATCTTCATCCTGAAGTTGAGCTGCGCGTATAGCATCAGTCGTTCACCCATCTAGTACTTCTACTTGCACCTTTCGGAGGTCGTACGCCTCTTGTTTTAAACGATCAATTTCTACTTCCGAATCCTAAAGGCCACGCTTTAGGGTCAAAATTTCAGTTTGCCTCTCTGCTAGATCAGTTGATAAGCGATTGTTCTCCTTTATGACCTTTTCTCGGCTGGTTTTAAGAGCAATTATCTGTTGATGCAAGGATTTACATTCGGTCGTGGTGCTGTCCAAGTCTGAATCACGCTGAAGGCTTCTCTTGTGATTAGCGCATGAACAACAATTCTCACTTGATGTTTCATTCATTCGTCGACGTTTCCTACAGTCAACAGAGATGTGGCCAACTTCGCCGCATGTCAAACACTTCATATCAGGTCTTGGGGTTGTCCGTTGTACATGGCCGATTCTTTGGCAGGAACATTCTTCGACGGACATTTCTCGGACTCTATATGTACTCCTAGTAGCCATTTTAGCAGATTCATATGCCAATGCGAACGCCAGTATTTCATTAGTCGTCTTCTTTCCCACCAAACGAACAGCCTGTTGCAAGTCCCGATCTTGGAGTGCGTTTATAAATGCATCCATTGCTACCTCGTTGAGAAATTCCTTAGTCATATTTGAATAAGACAAGTTTGCCAATCGCTCAATGTCTGCCTGCAACTGTTGAAGATTTTCTCCAGGTTTCTGCGTTCTGCTCCGCAGTTGCATGCGGTAGACCTGCTGAATGTGGTTGTCTCTATACCTAGCTTCAAACCGTCTCTTACCGCTTGGAAATCTGTTTGCTTCTCTGCTGGTATGGCTTGTAGCAATTCTGCAGTCGCCCCACGGAGTGACAATATTAGTGATGTTGACTTTTGCTCATCCGACCACTTATTATAATTGGCCGCGGCGTCAAACTGACGTATAAATACGGGGAAGGGTCCCGTTCCATCGAAGGTTGGTGATTGCATCCTTGTATCTGTAGCGTTCTACGAACGCACAATTCCGCGCAGGTAAGGTTCCTACGCTTCAAGGAACTTACTTACCTGAGAACGTTGCACGCGCCCACAGACGCGTGTCCCAAAGTCTCACCATAGGGCCTGCTACTCGCAGCCAACGTTGAGCCCGACACCAAAAAGCAAGGAACTGAACGTCCCCAAAGCTTTTAATGTCAAGCTCAACAATCATAGTTCTTCATGCCTGAAACAAAGGTAAAACCATACATTCATCCTGTTCCTAAAAGCAATTCACGAAAATGCCAGACATTCAGCCTGAGCCCAGGAACACCTCATCGAACCGACAATTCCGGGTATCGATACAATGAATTGCTATTACCAGCATATTAGCCGACCAACAGATGCACGTGCGGGTGGTCTGCCACAAAGACCATCAAATCCATCGGCAAACAAAAGAAACCGCAACCTCATGCAATAAAGCATATCGCCTATCCGCTGCCAAATTGTAGGCATCCATAATTATCTCAACGAGATAATTCGGGAATATTTATGAGGATAAAACCAACAAAAGGAACTACTCCAATCCCACGGTTCCTTTTTGAATTTCACACCAGTAGAAAGATCTAATGGATTTCGATTTGTAACTACAAGTCAAACAAGACCCACGGACTGTATGCCCAAACAATTACCGAATATCTTCGGCCTGCGCGCCAGATGTTCTATGTAAATAATGCGGCACACAATCGACAACCGTCGAACTGAATTTCGATCACCACCACGGATGGTGATAATGATGAATGTTATGCTGCTAACAGATACGTCGAGAAATTCTGTTAGCAGATTTAATGGGGAAATTTTCCTGCAGTATAGATATAGAGCGCAGATATTATGGGAAATTTCCCCCTGTGCAGATACCGATCGGAGATCTAAATCGGGATATTTTTTTGGGCAGACAGTTGGTCTTTATCGAACAGCCATATCGCGAAGTCTATTTCGAGCATCCGAGGAGGTCGAGAGTAAATAGAGAACACACTCGAGGACGTGTTAATTTGTAAACTCAAAACGTACGTTGATAGAAGAGCGAGTGGTGTTATAGTGTCGTCGAGAGTGCATGCGCGGCGAATACCAGGAATAATACAATCGGTGTTGAGTGTCTCATTACGACTTGGTAACCTACTGTAAAATTTACAAACCGTGACAATAAAAAAAATAAAATAAAACCACAGGTTAAGAACAAACATCCTCGTGTTTCATTGGTGCATCATATCCTTCACTCTGGTTTCATTTCGTGTGTTTCTTTAACGAACAGTGTTCAGGCGGAACACTGCGTCAACCTATAACATAGACAAACATCGCCAGATATCTTTGTAGTCATGTTGATTGCTAGGCGATATCTTATTTCTCTCAACACACTCAAGTCTCTTTTCGATTCGCCTTATTTCATCGGTGACTTTTGGTTCCAGATTTTCTACTTCGGGTCGAATTTTTGACTGCATTTCTTCCTTAAAGTGTTGAAAATTACAATTCATCCACTGCGTTTGGGCATCCAACTTTGCATTAATATCTGCAGTTTGTGCGTCCAATTTTGAGTTAATATCTGTAGCTTGTGCGTCCAACTTTGAATTTTTGGCGTCGTATTTTGAATTAATATCTGTAGCTTGCCCGCCCAATTTTGAATTTTGGGCGTCGAATTTTGTATTAATATCTGTAGCTTGGGCGTCCAATTTTGTCATCATCATCCTGAGCATCTCCGAAATGTCCAACCGTGGCGAACTCTTCTCCGTTACATTGGCACCATCTTGACTTGCTGTTTATTCTCCATCCGGACAGTCTGGCCCAATCGTAAAAACATATGTGTCGACATCAATACCCTCTTCCTCTATTGCTGCTTGCAGACGCTGTCGAAGAATTTTCTTCTGTCCTCTACTATCCAGATTCCGGTCCTCAAGTTCCTTCTTCAACTCAGGAACGCGAAGATCCTCAAAATGTCGATCTGACACCGTGACAGCACACTTTCACAGACTTATTTACTTCACCAATAATTAATCCCACTTCTGACACCAATTGTAGCGAGCTTAGGGTTCGCTGGATTAATTATTTTTCATAAATAAGAGCCGTTAAATCGATTTTGAATTAATCTAACACTTTATTAGTCCCTTAATAACAACCGTTACTTTTACCGTACACTTAACGATTTCTTGACTTATCGCTTCCGTACTTATCGCGTCTTTGACTGCTTACCTCTTACTTCTTCTTGGAGACGGAGCAGCACTCGATGGCAACACTGATACAGGCACCACTGAAATGCTGTCATGACAAACAAATGTCAGCAAACAGCTGACATTTCAATTATATTAAAATGAGCTGTCATTGCAAACCGTTTCTACTTTGTCGCGTGTAGCGTAAATAATAAACCAAAACATTAATTAATATTCGATCAGTGTTTGTTTCTCACTCTTGTGGTTGTTATTAATGGTCAGTCCTTTGGTTAGCAACGTAACAGCCTTTCCTCGTGAGTCGAGCAACATCTGGAAACCCCAGAGAGTCCAAGAACTGAGGGACTACGATCGAAAGAAGAATTGTTCGATCCAACCAATTGAGGTAATTCCTTTCAGTTTCAACCACACTCGGATTTGCCATTGTTTTCAGTCAACGGCAAAGACCACAAACAAATTTAGCGTTTACACTTCTTCTCCTTAGATCGTATTTATACCGTTTCCCCATTCTGATTCGGCGTTTCGTTTCCGCCCGTTCCATAACGTCGAATTTGCTACTGTTCATAGTCTCCAGTTTTCCAGTACTTTCTAGAATATCCTAGTACTTTGTTTTGGACTTTCTACGGTATTCTAGTACTGATTGCATATCCGTCCCAATATGTTAGATATACCTATCCGATCACTTTCCTCTAGTTCTACGGAATAGTTCTCACCACTGAAACATCCTCAAAAATAAAACACAATTGAAATATTTCCTTTTTTATTTTTTATTTATTTATTTATTTGTCCTGAAGTCCACTTACTATTACAGTTGTCTTTGTGCCTTTGCCTTTCTTTATTTATCCATTTGCGAAATGCACTTCTCGAGGATACAATATTTGTTAGATCGTTTCCAAGCACTTATTCCAAGACTGTTATTCCTATTCTACTATTACAGTCACGTTTTTGTTTATCTGTTTTTGAATACACAGTTTATCATTTCCGATAACTTTTTACAAGACTATCATTCTTATACTACTATTACAATCACCGTTTTGATTTATCTGTCTCCAAACACTTTGTTTATTGTTTCCAAACAATTTTTATGGAATATTATTCTTATAGCACTATTATAATACAATCACGTTTATTGTTTCCAAATACTTTGTTTATCGTTTCCAAATCCTTTTCACAGGACTATTACTCCTATACCACTATTGCAATCACCGTTTTGATTTATCTGTCTCCAAACACTTTGTTTATTGTTTCCAAATCATTTTTATGGGAATATTATTCTTATAGCACTATTATAATACAATCACCTTTTTGGTTTATCTGTTTCCAAATACTTTGTTTATCGTTTCCAAATACTTTTCACAGGACTATTACTGTTATACCGCGCTATTGATCAGATTTCAGAGGAACAGCTTTTTCCCAGACCAAAATACCTACTCCCCTTTCACAACAAAAATCAAACTGATTCCCATTTTTCTTTTACCCCGTCTTGTAACCGTGTGGTCAACACTTAACGATGTCGACAATGCAAATTCGCTCCCCATCGACCTACTTCCTGATTAGCAATTTCAATTTGCAATTGCCTTGAAATGCGACGTCAGCCGATATACTTCCATCGGTTTGCGTCACAGTTCAACTTCCGCGATTGCAAAGTGACCCCATAAATTTTAATGTGCAATTACACAATTTCTATTTCAACGGTTGTGGCGAAATGTGGGGCAATTAATTGCATTATCGCTCCGGGGGTCATGTGGGTTCAAAATCGGTTGGCGGTTTTTGGTTTAAGTGCATCAATGGCAATGTGGTCCATATCATTATGTAGGTCGTCACTGATACACTTAACACTCGCAATAGAGCAATACAATACTATGCAAACATTTTTTAAACGTGTGACTTATGTTCCTTTGACACGTGTTGCTACAACAACAAAATGTCATTTACATCAAATCTTTCTACTTCAATGTTTGTTGTTTAGTTACAACTTTAATGTTAGGAAAAATCTGCATATTATACCTGATAAAAGTCAAACCATGAACTGGTCATATTGTACTTCCGTTATAAATACCTACCGTTTGGAAAGTTTCGCAGTTTCTATTTAGATTATGTAGTTGCTAACTCTCCCTCGCTTATGAGTTTAATTCCTATCTACTCGGCAGAAGATTGATTAAATTGCAATGAAACGTTACTAACTTGTTATATCTGTGATTCGGAATGTAAATCCTTTAGGATTTTCTGAAGGTCTAAGGAATGCATTTTTACATAGCCTTCAACAGCGACAGATTGAATATCCTCTTGCATCACGTTATCTACGATAGGACTGGCTACTTTTTTGGGCCATTACACCCTCTGATATCTGACTAGTTGACATCTAGTTGGCAATGAAAAATCATTCTTCATCGCATGATCTTGGTGCACAAATAAACCGTTGAAACATTCTTTCTGTGTAGAAAAAGTCTGCACTCCAGTTGGCTTTTTGACAAAATAAATTACCAAAGACAACACGTTCTGCATCCGGCTAGGACAACGACAAACGCTTCAAGTTTGGCCAACGCCAGAAATATAAACGAAAAAAAAGAAGACTTACGTATCCACACTGCTACAACAGAACACCAAACGATGAAAAGCAAAAAGATTGAAAAATAAGGCGAAACTATTTAAACACTTCGGTTTTAAAAAGTGAGTCCATATTCCATGACCAGACTCACCGAAGCTTTAATGCTAAGCTAGAGAGTTTTACCCACGCAACACAACCCAACTGGAAACACTATTGTCCTACAGGACCAAGGAAAATGACACCCAATAATAATACACGAACCGAGAATGAGAAGGAGAGCAAAGAAGAAAGATTTCTGGGACAGAGCGTCGTTAGACTTAGTGGCAATCGTCAGGACGAAGCTGGAGGTGCTGTACTGTAATACATGGTAGATGTCCTTGTTTTATTTATGGGTTTAACATAACCTCGTGTGACATCACGCGCCATATTATGTATGATCCCGGAGGAATAAAAAGCTTCATAATTCTTCCTGTTTTCATGTTGAATTGTGGCATTGTGACTGAACGCTGTCTGCGCCTTGTGTCTGGACCTTTCTGGAATGTTGATATGTTTTCATTTACACTCGCTGGTCAGAATGTCCTTTGCGTTTGTCTGGTTGATTGGCGTCTTTGGAAGCTAGATTTAGTACAGACTAAGTGCGTTGAATGAAATCGGCCGATGTTAGAATGGCTAATGGTGAATCACTGTGAACGGAGGTCTTGTGTACTCGGGTGTACATCCCCATTAATTCGTTTAGTCTTATAGATTTGCTTGGTCGTTTTTCTTAAATGTGCTTCCTTTTCCTCTTTTTTGCCTAATTTTGTAAATGGTTTGTTGATTTACAGTAACAGATAAGAAGCAATTTATTATTTTTATAGCTGCGGCCGGACATTTTCATTTCTATATGATAATGGTACACCAGGCAAATTTGTTTTACATGCCATTTAGGCAAAGGCAAATGAGGGGATCTATTTCGCGAATTAAAGCATATCTCTGGGAGGAGTGAATGTAATGCCAGTTGGTTAAGATATTCATTCGCACAATTAAGCAAGTGACTAAAGATCTTTAGATTAATGGTCTGCAATAAAAACAGATAAAAATATCCACGTGCCTAAATAAATTTCTTTCTCTATTATATGTAATGAAATGTGTGACGAGTGAGTCAATTATATGCTCAACTGAACTTTCAATTTGGCTGCTTCAAATAGATTATTTGCACAATAATTTGCTCGTAAATGTGCAATAGAAATGGGCGTCTATTGGGCTAGTGGCAGATTCCCTAGGAGCACTGTTAGCAGGAACGCGCTTCTTTATTTCTCCGTAGTCATTAAATATCACTAAAGTACCACAATCGTTGTCAAGTATTTTGCTTTTATATGTATTTGTATACATTTCCTAAACCTATAATACGAGGGTAAGCTAGTGACAATTTGAATAAAATATATTTTTTTCGGCAAATAATTAATTCTCCTTTTAGCTCGATAGATTTAGTCCGGCGTTTACCAACTTTTCTTTTTCCCTAAAGATCCTCAAAATTGGCGTTCGTTTTTATGATGACCTCTTCATTCGGCCCAAATCTCTTACTGCACAGCCATTTTTTCAGGATTGGAAACAGGAAATGGTCACAGAGGGTTAAATCTGGAGAATATACTGGATCGAGTAGCAGTTCGTAGCCCAATTTATGGATGTTGCTTGATTAGGTGTTACGGCCACAACCACCCATCCCATAAAAATAACCCCTTTGGAGCTAGTCTCCACCACTAACGGCGATACACGCCAAAAACATCCACTTAAAGGATGTGACATTTTGCTAAATCAAAGCATTACCCCATACACCTCGTCCCGCATAAATTGATAGCAAGCAAATCAAGCTAAAACGTGCAATTTGCGCTAATCAATTAAATGCCAAGTAAATTGAGTTGAACGCGAAATTTACTGACATAAAAAATCCGAAAATATAATCATTGAACCAAGGGTTCACCACACAAACCCCTAAGAGCCAAATGTGCTCGCCAGATGCCGTCATCCAAACAAAATCGATGGGAGTCATAAAAATACGCGTCAGCAATTTTATGACTCCTTAGAAAAATGGTTACCCGAAACCATTAAAACAATCAGCGCCAGTTTTCGTTTTAACCAAATTAAGTTAAAACAAACAAAAGGCAAATATTCGCCTTTGTATCGATTTCCCACGGAAAAGATTCTTGCCCATTCGGCTACAATAAACAACATAGAAAATCAGAAATGTTCATTAGCACAATTCTCTTTGTATTCCCTATCGTATTCTCACAAAAGGGATCCTTGCCGATTCGGCTAAAACAAACAACAGGCACCATAAAACGAATTGCACATTCGTTTAGCGCCTAACAACATAGAGGATTATAAATGTGCATTAGCACGATCCTCTGTTGATTTTTCCCTTTGTGTTTCCGCTTTTGATCCCAACGCGGAAAAGATAAAGAAAGGAAATAGCCGCTGGCAAAAGGGCCAAGTAAAGAAAGAAAAAAAATGAGATATCCTTCGATCTTCAGGATGAAGAAAAAAAGGTCTTCGTTTTCAAGAGTTGGTTTTGGATTTTTGACCAGGGCGGTCGGGAGGAGGTTGCTTGTTGGTGTCATACCCATCATACGTTTTAATAAGTGTAAACTAAATAAAATAACTCTGAAAATAGATCTTGTAACAATACGTTTTAATAAGTGTAAACTAAATAAAATAATTTTGAACAATACGTGTTTAACAAGTGTAAACTAAATAAAATAACTTTGAAAATAGATCTAGTAACAATACGTTTTAATAAGTGAGAACAAAATAAAGTAACTTAGAATAAAGCAATAAAGAACAAAAAGTGTTTTATTTAAAGAGGGATTCCAATGTGTGTGTGATGTTTAAAGTGAGTGACAAAAAGTTCCTTACATAGGCTTAATCAGCTAAATTCGCTTTTTTACATTTTCGTTAAAATTCACGAGGTTGTCGGTTTTCAACGGCTGTCAAACACAAACTTAATGACGCAGCATGCTCAAGGTTTGACACTAGTCTATTTATGCATGGTAGTTGATGGGAGCAGTGTTGCATTTAAAGTTCCTGTGGGGGAAATTCATCATCATCATCATCGGCACTACAACCGGGGGCACTACAACCGGGGGCCGGGGGAAATTCATAACTGACTTATTATACTGCCCTCGTGTCCTCCTGTCGTTTATAGAAGGACAAGTTTCGTGTTTTTAGCAACGCTGTAGGTGAAACTCCCTCGTTCCCATCAAACATATAAATGGTATCGGCGTTGGTTTTCGGCATTTGTTGTATTATTTTGTGTTATTTTCTTGCCTTCTTTGAACTTAGTTACGTGGGTGTTAGATATTTTATTTGTAATGTATTTGCAAAGGACTCTTACCTTACGGTTTCGGCGTTGAGACTTCGTACCCCCTGTTTAGAGGGTTGGGGGATGCGTTCACCTTGTGCTTCCTTGATCGCTTTCTGATGAGGGCACCACAAAAACACACATTTATCTTTACAGTATTTATTTCCGGGAGAGGGATGGGAGTGAACATACAAGGTAAAGTCTGTGCTTTCAACCCGGCGAAGGCCAGGACGATCGTTGCCCCGTTCAATCCAAGTTGACATGCAACACCACGTGAGACCCCTGGATAGCTACTTTGGCACCCGCCAAGTAGTGAACCAATGCATGCAGCGACACCCAGAGAAAGGTTGGCGCAAGGCTAATAACCTTGCCCGGAAAAACAAATTATTATGGACAATTTAACAAGTTTCGGATAAGAATCGGATACCTGTGGAGAGACTTGCTAAATAAGGCCAAGACCGGATCCTGGTTGTGGTGCCGATGATGATGATGATGATTTATTTCCGGAACTATGTCTTACTAATTAATTGATATTCTATTACACGGTACTTGTTTGATATATATTTCATAAATACTTTAAAGTTTATTACACGGCTCTGAGCTTCAGCATTATATTGTCTCACGGTTGTTTAATTTATTTCACGGTATTTGTTTGATCTATATTTCATAAATACTTTTTGTTACTACCCGGTTTACCAACATACTATCGTCGAAAACCATTCCGCGACCGCCTTGGGTAACCACTAGAACGAACGTCCCGGTCAACTATCTCGAATCAACATCTCTGTAGTTTTTTTCTCCTTCGCAAACGAAAACTTTTATATTTCGTCCTGCAGATCGAAGGATATCTCCTTTGTTCTGCATGGCCCTTTTTCTCCGCCGCCGCTTCCTTTCATTATCTTTTTCGGCGTCGGTTCAACAGGGAAACACAAAAGGCCAATCAGCAAAGGATCTTGCTAATGTGCATTTATGATCCTCTCTGTGTGTGCTACGATAAAACGAACGTGTGGTTCGTTTTTATGATGCTAATTGCTTCGTTAGCTGAAAGGAAAGCGAGGTTGTCTGTGGGAATTGTTTTGGGTTTCCATCCTTTACAGAGTCATAAATTTGCCGCTACGCGTGTTATGATTCTTACCAACTTTACTTGAGAGTTGGTCATCTGGTCCGCAGATTTGGGTCCGGGGGAATTTGCGTGTTGAACATCTGATTCGTATTTCACGTCTTGGATTATGTTGAATTTAATATGGGCAAATTGAACGTTTAGTTCAATTTGTTTGATATTGAATTTGATATGGGCCCGTTTAATGTATGGGAGAATGCTAGGGCTTGGGGAGTGCTTCATCCTTTTAGTGGATGATTTTGCGTGTACTGCAATTAATTGGTGGCGACTGGCTTCAAAGGGGTATGTATTAACTGGTGGGTGGTTTTGAAAACGTAACACATTCACCATATCGTTAGTTCAAAGAATGTTGTTATAATATTTCCTTGGTGCACCACCGTGCTTTTGGTTCCCGAGTGGGCTACCGTTGTTGTCCTTAGTTGATGTGTCGAACTCGTATGTATTTGTCTTTTCGCGCACTATCGAAGGTGTTGCTGCACGATTCCACTGATTAATAGGCGACGCAATTATCCTTACACACGCGAGAAAATAAATACTGTTTTCTACAAGTCACTTTTATTAAACTAGGGAGAAACAACCAAATCACTGGTTTAGCAAATGTTGCTCAATTCTTTACCCTTAATGGCTGGCTTCTCTGCCTGCGGAATCGAACCACATATTTCTCTTGGGTTTGATACTCTTTACTCTCTATGGAATAAAGGCCCGCATGTCAAGTAGAATCGTGTTTGTCAATATGTCCGCTATAGAGTTATGGGATTTTATGGTGGTCTTGGTAGGGTGCCGGCCCGACACAGGTTCACCAAGACGTTCCCAAACTCCGCAACAGTTTGTCCAAGCTCGTGCCCGTCAGTTCCGTGAGAAAAATAGTCGGTACCTTTTGTTATCCTAACTCGAACCTTACTTTATTGTAAAACAAAGGTACACAGAGTCTTATTGAATATAGTATGGTTACTTCTTGCAAGGAGTAGTATTTTATATTCTTACTAATTTATCTTATTTCTACACAGGAGTTTAACGAATCTAGTATGGTTAGTTCTTACAAAGTAATAGTATTTTATATTCTCACCAATTTATCTTATTTTGTATACGGTGTTTCATTGATTTTTCTATAACTTATTTTTTATGGTAAAACAAATGTGTACAGTATCTTATGGAATATACAGTATTTTATTGGATATTGTATTTCTAATTCTCAAGCGAGAATTGTTTTATATTGTACACGATATAATCTTATTTTAGTTTAAACGTTGTATCCTAACTTGTAAATCACTTAATTTAATTTAAACCTCGTATACTAATTCGTAATTTACTTACTTTAATTAAGACATAGCAGTTTACTCGTAAATGGAAATTGTTTTCATTGTACACAGTATGAAACTAATTAATTTAAACGTTGTATTCTATTTTAATTAGTAAATGGAAATTGTTTATATTGTACACAGTATGAAACTAATTTAATTTAAACGTTGTATTCTATAGTTTGCATTGTACATAGTATGAAACTATTTTAATTTAAACGTTGTGTTCTACGGTTTTCATTGTACACAGTATGAAACTATTTTACTTTAAACGTTGTATTTTACGGTTTTGCATTGCACACAGTATGAAACTCTTTTACTGCCTGGTTGCTAGCTAACTGATTATCTCTTGGGACGCCCATGAGAGATTTTATTTTGATTAACGTGCACGACCTGCCCTCACGGAATCCCAGACGCGATTAACTATCGCCACCGAAGCGACAGAATTACCAAAATTCTTTCATCGCCTCGATGACCATATATGGTAATTTTACCATTCTGAGTTTGGTTCCACTAGCAGAAGGGTTGAAACGCACACACACACGATGATCCCCTTTGGTTGCTCATCGCGTGTGTCGCCCAGCATGCGAACCATGAACATGAAATTAAATAAAAATAAACAACCTTCGCAGCTGGGGCAAGTCATGCTTACACGATCAGCGGCTATACGAAAGATTGTCGCTGACCGTGTGTGTGTTGTTGGCATGGTTGCGGCGGGTGCGCATACATCATCGCATCACTCTTAATGTTTACACGATCAGTGCCAGCGTCCTGCATTTTTTGCTGATCATGTACTTATTGGCGGTAACCCCCAGCAAACGAATTCTTGCTGGTAAATTTCCATTTCAAGAAGTTCGACTTCCTGGGGTGATGATCGCCATATGCCACCATGTGCATGTGTTTGTATGACCGACCGATGTGGGCATAAAGAAAATAACAAGAAATAGGGAATATCTCCCGTGGTATGTGACAGACACATTAGGAAGCACTTCTTTGGTACGGTTTAGGCGATGTTGTTTGCTCTATTTGCAACCGTATTGCCTTTGGTGTACATGGTGCGATTCGCACAACTATGCCCTTGTAGGAAATGTCTGTTGTTGCTGTTGTATTTTTCGTATCAGCAGACATTGTGCTCCACAGGTTTTTGGTGGTTATTGGTATGACCAATGCAGGTAAGTACATGCTTTTTGTGAATTAGAACGCGCGTAGAAATGGTGGTAGCTGAGCAGGTAAGCAGTGGCGTTTGCAAGAACCGCCACAGAGTCAACATCGTTATTGAGGAAAAATAACGACCTATTAGTGGTATTTACTATATACATTTTATGATATGTAGAATGATAGTAGGTTCGTGGTCAAAAGTGCCGAAGTGACCTGCAATACAACATATAATATCAAGAATGGCTTGCAACAGGGAACGGTACTTTCTCCGATTCTTTTTAATATTTACATTAGCGACTTATTAGATACACTTCCGCATGCTATCGCCTACGCAGACGATCTCATAATTTACAGAACACCTCTGAAAGTTGAGAACATAAATAGTTTACTACAGCGAGACTTCAACGAAATGCTATTGCGACGACTGGAAACTTAAGATCAACTTCCAGAAATGTGAACCCATGCTATTTAGAATCCCATTATATAAAGCCACGAACGACACTAGAAAAAACTGGCGAAAGTTAGATATCGTGAGACCGCATGGAGAAAAACTGGAAACGAAAAGTGTGGTTAAATATGTAGCATTCCAGAATACTACTGTCCTTATAATTATTAACTTTAACACTGAATCTCATTAATTATCTAACACATCCTTAAAACATCCTCTTAACATATCTAACATTCTCATTTAATATATATCCTAAATAAACATCCACTATATTCTATATCAAATCAGTTTCAGTACACTACATACAGCCCCCTTTTTTCACAACATGCCCCTTTTTTCATTTGAAACATGGCTCTTTGATTTTCGTTCAAAGTTTGTTCAAAATTAAAAGTCACAATAAATTAAATAATAATATGATAAAATTGATTTTGTTCAAGTAATAATTTACAGTAGATTAGAACACAAAGTTATATAAGAAGAGGGAAAATTTCATTGTAAAGTCAGTTGAGATTAGAGAGTCAGTCGAGAAGAAATAGAGATACAGTCGAGATAGAGTCGAGATTAGAGAGACAGTCGAGTAAGTTTGGAGATTAAAGATAAGAGATAGAAGACGAGAATAGAGTACAGAGTTGACGAAGTTATTAAAACAGAGTTGTAAATAGAAAAAGAACAGAGTTATAAAAAGAAGTTATTAGAACGGAATAAAGAAGAGAAATAAAAAGAAGAAATCAACAGATTTATTAATATTCGAGAAAGAAGACGGACAGAAAGACTGAGGTTGGAAATTTAAAAAAAGGTCCACGCTCTTCCCTCTGATGGGGAAGCACGGCGTCTCGGACGTACAACACTGGTGGCAGCGGTGGGATTCAACCAAAGGATCCCATAAATAAATAAAAACAAAATAAATAAGAAGAAACTAAAACAAAAAAAAATCAAGAAAAAAAAGTAAGCAGCAAAGACCAGGATGAGCAACTATAGGGCATGAAGTCTGCCTGGCGGTAATAAAAAAAAAAGGTGAAAAAAAAGAACTCAAAGACTATAAGCTGTGGAAAGACAAGAAAGACAACAATAAGAAACAAACAAGACTTCTATCAACATTTCGTAATAGTAAGACTTTTTTTTTTGTCAAAATATTTTAGTAGGAATAGGAATATTCTCGACTTGGAAATTTTCCTTTGACAAAAAAAAAAAATTTTTTTCTCGATAGACAATTTTTCTTTGAAAGTTCTCTTTTCAGTTTTTCCGACGACATTTCCCCTTTTTTTTTTCTCTTCGAAAATTTTCTTTCCTTGCAGCTTCTGGGACAGCAATTTATCTTTTCCATGCATATATATTGAATAATAAAATAAAGGCCTTTTATCATAACCAATATTATTAGCAAATTTTCTGCCATACATTCTTCTCAAATTTTCACAATTTCGAGTCCTTATTACACGAGACAGGCGGCTAGGCAGGAGGAAGAACAAATCCACTCTCAACCGATACACAATAACCCCCATGAAATGGCTCTCTCTGTCGGTATTTCTGATGTTTTCAGAATCGTCCCCACCTTTGACGGGAAACCCTGCGGCCTAAACAAATTTATTTCCGGAGGAGAAGTTTTGTTTAAATCCATTAAAAAGGCCGACCCTGATATATATGAAACATTTTTAGAGCTAGTCAAAAATAGACTAGAGAGTCCTGTGTGTGATCTAATTAGGTATAGCAAAATCACTAAGTGGGAAGATATTAAGGAAAAGCTGGAATCTGAATATAAAGAAGAGCAATCTCGGTCGACGGCACACAATGAGTTGATTTCTCTGAAACAACTCTTCAGAGAAACCGTTCGGAAATATGGAGATAGAGTTGCAAATGCGCTGAGGACTCTGAACTCTGCCACTTGAGAAATAACAGCAGACGCGGTAGTTAGGGATTTCTTGATTGAAGAAAACACGAAATTGGCCGTACAAATATTTTAGGACGGATTAAAGAACGAACAACTGAAGATAATAGCTAAAGTCCATGGGGGAAACAATTTAAAGCAGTCGATTGCCCATGTAGTAGCGCATGCTGCTCGAATGGATAACTCTCCCAGGTCGTACCATTATAATGAAAAGCCCCACCGATTTAATCGTATAGTCTGCCAAACCTGTGGTAAGCCAGGGCATTCACAGGACACATGTTATCGGAATATGCAGTCCAACACTTTTCCGAATAGACAACCCATAAAAAGGGAATACAACATTTCATGCAATTTCTGTGGACTGAATAATCACACAGATATCGAGTGTAGATACAGGTTATCTAGGAATGGATCGTCATTACCAAATTTCCCTCAAGGTACAACGCGTAACCCATTTCGAAATAATCCTGCAAACACCGAAAATCGTTTTGGTGAAATTTCTAGGACCACAAATAGACAAAATGATAGGCAAAATGTTCACTTTTCTCGGGTGCAAGAGTCGGAAAACGAGGCCTGACGCCAACCAAATTTTATAGAAGACAAACAGCATTTTTCAATTTATAGCATTAGACCTTTGGCAATAGATAACGACAATTTTAATTCATATAACTCTAGGAATGAAGCTCCTAGCCAAATTTACATTGAGCCAGCATATGATTATCCTAACCATATGACTAATTCCAGTAAAGTTAGAGATATAAAAGAAGATAAACCAAACACTAATATAATAACTCCGATTCAGACTACAATTCTGGAAAATAATTCTGCAACAAAGACTGAAAATTGGAAATTTTCAGCAGTAATACAAACTGAAATCCCCAATATTTCGGCTATCCCAATTGGCAACCCAGACACTTCAGCAACCCAGACTGAAAATTCAGCAATATTAGAGACTGAAAATCCAAAAGTTTCAGCAATTAAAATTGAAACCCAAGTCAGTTCAGCGGCTAACACTGAAGAACAAAACTTTTCAGCAGCAAAGACTGAAGGACTGAATGTTTCTACAGCAGATAAAACTGAAGAAATAGTTCAAACAGCAAATAAGACTGGGAACTAAGATGTTCTAACAGCTAATAAGTCTGAAGAACTATGCGAAACAATAAATAAGACTGAGAAACTAAATGGTCCAACAGCAGTGGATAAGACTGGAAATGTAAACGTTCTGACAGCAGTTAAGGCTATGGAAAATAAAGACATTAAGCCAAAAACATTAAATATTTTAAATAACGATAATAAACACCAACACTTACTCAACCACAAAATAATAAAAAATGAAAATAATAATTCAACTAAAATAAGTATTGAAAAGAAAAAATATATAAATACATTACAATTTTTTTTTAACAACAATACACATTTATTCAAACACAAAATACAAAAAAAAAATAAAATGTTACACAGTCATTTAAGATATTTGAGATCATTTCTTAAGAAGATTTTTGGTAATATTCATTTTTATTCAATCATCTTAGTAATAGGCCCAAAACGGTTTTGGAAAATTTTCCATAAATTTAAAGAAAAGGTACACGCCTAAGAAATGGCCTTTGTTTTTTTTTTATTCAATATATATGGAAAAATCAAACAATTGTAGGAAATGGAACAAAAAAAAAAAGAAAGAGAATTTTTAAAGAGTTAATATATCTATTGACATTTTTAACGAGTTATATATATTTGAAATTTGGAATATAAATTCGAATGAAAAAGAGAATTTTGAATGTACAGGAAACACACTTTTTAAAATATTAAAATTTTTTTGGATGAGAAAAGAAAAAGTTCCAAGGAAAAATATTTAATTTTAGTTAATATATATAATGTAAATAGACAATTTTTCTAGTGTTAAAAACTTTTTGAAATTTAATTATTGTAACCTTAAATGGAAAATTAATTTTGAAAACTTATTATTTTGAAAACCAATTGTAATTGAACGAAAACCCAAGTCCTTAATTAAACTATAGTTACAAAAAAAATTATTCTCTTCAAGGTTAATTTTCTTTCTCGAAGAAGGGTGGGATGTAGTATTCCAGAATACTACTGTCCTTATAATTATTAACTTTAACACTGAATCTCATTAATTATCTAACACACCCTTAAAACATTCTCTTAACATATCTAACATTCTCATTTAATATATATCCTAAATAAACATCCACTATATTCTATATCAAATCAGTTTCAGTACACTTCATACATGCCCCTTTTTTCATTTGAAACATGGCTCTTTGTTTGTTTAAAATTAATGGCTCAAAGTTTGTTTAAAATTAAAAGTCACAATACATTAAATAATAATTTGATAAAATTGATATTGTTCAAGTAATAATTTACAGTAGATTAGAACACAAAGTTATATAAGAAGAGGGAAAATTTCATTGTAAAGTCATTCGATACACAGATCTCGTGCAGTGCGGACGAGAATTACAGTACGCAGTACGCAAACGTGCTTACACGTAAAAAGTGTATAACTAGATTATCAATTTGTGTAGTTTAAACACCAGAAAAAAAAATCTTAACAGCAGGTAAGCCGTTACTTACTGACAAAGCCGATGAAATGCGATGACCCAGGCCAGGCACTGGAGTACATACAAGACCAAAACAGGAAAGCTCTAGACATCCTACGGAACGCACCAAAAAAGTCCACAAACATGGAGAGATCAAGGAGCCCCGACGATTATAAACGAAAACTCGAGGAAGCCCTGGAAACAATAAACCAACCAACACAAAAAGTGAAACAACTACAGGAACAAATTTATAAAAGAGATTCCATCAATAACACCGATGACATCCATATGGAAGAAACGTCCCGGCAAACCCGCAATTCGAGCAACAGCCAAGGCGAACTACCAACCAAACTTCGCACACCAACAAAGCCATCATCAAACCAGATACCTGCTCCTACCAGAGTAGAAACAACGAAATCAACCACGAAAAACGAAAGACCACCGCCAATCTACATCAGAAACCCGACCAGCACCAAAGCACTAATTCAAACCCTGCAAAATGCCTTGGGTCACCGGAATTTTAGCACGAATGCAAAAGGATCGAGGACTTCCATAACAGTCAGATCATTAGTGGATCATGACAGGGCAGTTAAAAAACTGTTAGAGGAACAGTATCAGTTCTTCACCTTCCAGCATCCGAACGGCAAACCAGCTACCTTTATTATAAGGCACATCGATACCGAATGGACCAACGAAGAAGTGGGACTGGAAATCGCTACGATATGTCCACAAATAAAAATCAATAAGCTGGACTATTTCCAAACACCGTACATGAGGACAAACAACGTAAAAAACCTCCGGATCATACAAATCCCACCTAATCAGGACATCAAGCAACTTAAACAAATTAAATATTTGTTTACCCAAAAAATCGCAATCGAAGAGCCCCACAAACAAGAAATTCTTCATTGTAAGCGATGCCAAGAATCAGGACACTTGGCGGTCTCATGCCACCAGCAAAGACGTTGCGGCAGATGCGCAGAGAAACACGAGCTCGAGGAATGCAAGGTAAATCCACAAGGCCTGGAACCTGAAACAATACAAACCGTCAACGCTGATGGATCCATTACCAACAAAAAGATCACAGTTAAATGCTGTAACTGCGGAGGCCCTCATCCGGCAAATTTTTCCCAATGCCTTCAGAAGCTAAAACTTCTGGAAAGACGGAAATTAGCAACAACTATTAAATCAACAACAACAACAACAACGAAACCAACAGTATTGCAGGAAACGAAGTCAACCCGACCCGGAACATCGTACGCGGAAGCAGCAAGAGGAAATCTCAACACTACCACTCCCCCTAACAACAATACTGAAAACTTCAATCTGGACATCATGGGATACATCCAAAGCTTACAAGCCATGCTACCTTCGCTGAGGAAGATGTCAGAAATAGAGAAAAAAGGTCAGATTCTTTCACTAATAACTTCCCATATTCTTTCCAGCTCTCTCTAAACTAACCATTATCTCCCTCAACACAGAATCCATTTACTCTAACATACGTAAGCAACACCTCCGGTTGTTTGTTGAAAAGTTTTCCCCAGATATCCTCTTCCTTTCAGAGACCTGGCTCAAACCAAATTCCCGAGTTTCAATTCCCAATTATACTTTAGTTTCTAACCCCAGAACTAATGGATCTCATGGAGGTACCGGCATATTAATTCACAAAAAATTTTAATTCAGTGAAATTAGATTCACCTGTGTATCCAGCATTGAATACACAGCAGTAAAACTTTTCTGTGAGAACAATAAAGTGCTCGTCTTAGCATCCATTTATATTCACCCTTCACGACAACCAGATTTCCCAGATACTGACATTTCGCAGATTATCCAACAGTCCGTTCCCGCTCCATTTATAATCGGAGGAGACTGAAATGCTCGTCACACAGCATTCAATGATAATAAATGCAACAAATATGGTCGCCAATTGCTAGCCCTCCTCCAGTCTTATCCATATACTTACATTGATTCCCCATTACAGCCAACTCGTGTCTCTAGCTCAGCCAGGTCAACAATCGACTTCTTCCTTAAGTCCGACGATGTTTATTCAGCGGGTCCACCTACAGTCTCTTTTATATTTCCTTCTGATCATGGTTTCGTTCACACCACGATCCAAATCCCCTCTCTCGATCCACTATACTCGTCAAACTCTGTCCCAAACTTCACCAAAACAAATTGGAGAAAAGTCAATAGGGACATAGCGATAAGTTTCTCTGACTTGTATATCCCTGAAGCATCTAACTTACTCCCTACTGAAATCAATCAAGCATCTTTAAGAATAGAGCAAATTCTTAAGGAGGCTCTCAGCAACAACACCCCGACAACCATTCCTCATAACTATTTAGGAAAGCCTTTGCCCAGCATCCTAACCAAATGATTGCGCCTTAAAAAGCAGCTCCGCCGTAAACTTCATACAAGATACTGCCCCTTTATTAAAAGCCAAATCCAACTCCTATCCACTCTGATAAATGAGCAGTTGAAAAAATTCGCAGATGAAAACTACATCTCCACACTTAAAAATATCAAATCAAATCGGGATCTTTTCAAAAACATCAATCAATTAACTGGTCGTAAATATAAACCCCGAATTGACCATCTCATTAACCCGATCAGCAATAATATTGCCCAGTCCGATTCGGACATAGCAAATTGCCTCGCAGAACACTTTGCAAAGATCCATGAGCAAAATAATTCTCTCTCAGCTCCTGGCTTCGAGAACACAGTAAACGAATACATCTCAAACAGATTATTCCCATCTTTTACTCCTTTCATCGGTGAATTCAACAACACAAACATAGCTTCACACCCCTTAGACAGTACAAATTTTCTAACTGCGGACGAATTATCCGAGATCGTAAGATCAGGAAATAACAAAAAGTCAACTGGATTAAATGGAATCCCACGTCTTCTATTTAAAAGGCTACGCCCACCGAATCTACTTCCAATCCTCATTCTTCTTAATCATATAATTAATGCATCGCACTTCCCAGAGAACTGGAAAACTGCGGTAGTAGTTCCTATTAAGAAGCCCGGTAGTAGTAATAGCCCTTGCAATTATCGTCCAATATCCCTATTAAGTACACTAAGTAAGATACTGGAACGCAAGATCTACCAAAATCTTCTCTCATTTGCCAATGAGAATGCCCTCATCCCTAACTGTCAGTTCGGATTTCGTAAGCGACAATCCACATGTCATGCTCTACTAAAACTCACACACGATGTTACAACTGGTCTCCAAAACCAAAGCCCTACTGTGTGTATATCTCTCGATATTTCTAAGGCGTTTGATTGCGTCTGACTCTCAGGGTTTCTGTACAAACTGCACTCCATATTTAATCTAAACTCTCACACAACAAAGCTCTTAGCCTCATATCTTTCTGCCAGAAAATTCGTTGTGAGAATAAATTCTTCTGTCTCAGAAACCCACACCATAACCGCGGGTGTTCCCCAAGGCTCCATTTTAGGCCCAATTTTATATCTGTTATATACCTCAGATATTCCCCAACCCGTATCTTCTAATGTTGTGATGCTGAATTATGCTGATGATACATTAATTTACTCTAGCAGCAAATTTGTTAAGGCTGCAAGAAACCGCATTAACAACTTCCTCCCTAACCTATCAACATACTTTAATAAGTGGAAAATCCACCTTAATCCAAATAAAACGCAGCTCATAGTGTTCAAGGACAAAAACGAGCACTGTACAAACAACACTAGACGCTGCCACAACAAAATTAAGATTCAACTGAACAACACTCTGATAAAACCCTCCAAAACCCTAAAATATCTGGGAATCACTTTTTCTAATAACTGGTCTTTTTCCTCCCACATTAAAAATTCCCTTCAAAAAGCCACAATTCAGCTTAATCTCTGTAGAAGAGTAATGTGGAAACCTAATAGTCTCTCTCACAAAGTCAAACTGCTCATTTACAAACAAATTATCAGGCCCACACTAACGTACGCGTGCCCATTGTGGTACCATATCACTCCCTCCCAAATGGAGAAATTACGAGTATTCGAAAGAAAATGCTTTAGGTATGTCTCTGGGTTACATCGTCGTCCTAACTCCATAAGTACTAAAGTAACGTCGAACTCTACAATACCGCTGGTATCGAGCGCCTCGATAGACGATTCCTCGAACTGTCTATCAAATTTATCGAAAACCTACAAAATAATCCCAATCCCATAATAACCTCGCTCTTAGAGAACCCTCTAGATATTCGAACTAACTACCCCAACTGTCTCCACACCAGAGCTATCTTCGCCTCAGGCAGACTGGTAAATGATTCAAATGGGATCATAACCATAACACCGAAGTTACCCCTAACCAGTTCAAATACTGTAACGTCCAACCATTTTCCAACATCCTACGCTTTTCCGACGAACAACCGGAGAGAAATACTCTACCTCTAACCCATAACTAACTTCATTCCACATCCTTTAATTCATAACATATATCCCATTAATTATAAAACTTTGTTTATGGCTTTATGAAAATCATACTGTAATCAGGCTAAATTAGGTTAAGTTATTTATATAATTAGGATTAAGTTTAGATTAAGTAAAGTTGAAAAAACAAATTCCTGGTTTTCTGACCTTTTCCAGGAAGATAATACTATTAAATTTATAAACACACATCTATCTTGTATCTCATAAAATATTGTTTGGAAAATGTATATATTATTATAATAATTACATGTAAGCAATTGTTACGAAATTAATTTTAAGTCACAGTATTACTTAAATGTACGAATTCTAATTATGGTTAATAAATACAGTTTTGAAAAAAAAAAACATTGTAAAGTCAGTTGAGATTAGAGAGTCAGTCGAGAAGAAATAGAGATAGAGTCGAGATTAGAGAGACAGTCGATTTTTTTTTTCTATATTTTGCATTGTACACAGTATGAAACTAATTTAATTTAAACGTTGTATTCTATAGTTTGCATTGTACATAGTATGAAACTATTTTAATTTAAACGTTGTGTTCTACGGTTTTCATTGTACACAGTATGAAACTATTTTACTTTAAACGTTGTATTTTACGGTTTTGCATTGCACACAGTATGAAACTATTTTAATTTAAACGTTGTGTTCTACGGTTTTCATTGTACATAGTATGAAACTATTTTACTTTAAACGTTGTATTTTACGGTTTTGCATTGCACACAGTATGAAACTCTTTTACTGCCTAGTTGCTAGCTAACTGATTATCTCTTGGGACGCCCATGAGAGATTTTATTTTGATTAACGTGAGGGCACGACCTGCCCTCACGGAATCCCAGACGCGATTAACTATCGCCACCGAAGCGACAGAATTACCAAAATTCTTTCATCGCCTCGATGACCATATATGGTAATGTTACCATTCTGAGTTTGGTTCCACTAGCAGAAGGGTTGAAACGCACACACACACGATGATCCCCTTTGGTTGCTCATCGCGTGTGTCGCCCAGCATGCGAACCATGAACATGAAATTAAATAAAAATAAACAACCTTCGCAGCTGGGGCAAGTCATGCTTACACGATCAGCGGCTATACGAAACATTGTCGCTGACCGTGTGTGTGTTGTTGGCATGGTCGCGGGGGGGTGCGCATACATCATCGCATCACTCTTAATGTTTACACGATCAGTGCCAGCGTCCTGCATTTTTTGCTGATCATGTACTTATTGGCGGTAACCCCCAGCAAACGAATTCTTGCTGGTAAATTTCCATTTCAAGAAGTTCGACTTCCTGGGGTGATGATCGCCGTATGCCACCATGTGCCTGTGTTTGTATGACCGACCGATGTGGGCATAAAGAAAATAACAAGAAATAGGGAATATCTCCCGTGGTATGTGACAGACACATTAGGAAGCACTTCTTTGGTACGGTTTAGGCGATGTTGTTTGCTCTATTTGCAACCGTATTGCCTTTGGTGTACATGGTGCGATTCGCACAATTATGCCCTTGTAGGAAATGTCTGTTGTTGCTGATGTATTTTTCGTATCAGCAGACATTGTGCTCCACAGGTTTTTGGTGGTTATTGGTATGACCAATGCAGGTAAGTACATGCTTTTTGTGAATTAGAACGCGCGTAGAAATGGTGGTAGCTGAGCAGGTAAGCAGTGGCGTTTGCAAGAACCGCCACAGAGTCAACATCGTTATTGAGGAAAAATAACGACCTATTAGTGGTATTTACTATATATATTTTATGATATGTAGAATGATAGTAGGTTTGTGGTCAAAAGTGCCGAAGTGACCTGCAATACAACATATAATATCAAGAATGGCTTGCAACAGGGAGCGGTACTTTCTCCGATTCTTTTTAATATTTACATTAGCGACTTATTAGATACACTTCCGCATGCTATCGCCTACGCAGACGATCTCACAATTTACAGAACACCTCTGAAAGTTGAGAACATAAATAGTTTACTACAGCGAGACTTCAACGAAATGCTATTGCGACGACTGGAAACTTAAGATCAACTTCCAGAAATGTGAACCCATGCTATTTAGAATCCCATTATATAAAGCCACGAACGACACTAGAAAAAATTGGCGAAAGTTAGATATCGTGAGACCGCATGGAGAAAAACTGGAAACGAAAAGTGTGGTTAAATATGTAGCATTCCAGAATACTACTGTCCTTATAATTATTAACTTTAACACTGAATCTCATTAATTATCTAACACATCCTTAAAACATCCTCTTAACATATCTAACATTCTCATTTAATATATATCCTAAATAAACATCCACTATGTTCTATATCAAATCAGTTTCAGTACACTACATACAGCCCCCTTTTTTCACAACATGCCCCTTTTTTCATTTGAAACATGGCTCTTTGATTTTCGTTCAAAGTTTGTTCAAAATTAAAAGTCACAATAAATTAAATAATAATTTGATAAAATTGATTTTGTTCAAGTAATAATTTACAGTAGATTAGCACACAAAGTTATATAAGAAGAGGGAAAATTTCATTGTAAAGTCAGTTGAGATTAGAGAGTCAGTCGAGAAGAAATTTAGATACAGTCGAGAGACAGTCGAGTAAGTTTGGAGATTAAAGATAAGAGATAGAAGACGAGAATAGAGTACAGAGTTGACGAAGTTATTAAAAGAGAGTTGTAAATAGAAAAAGAACAGAGTTATAAAAGGAAGTTATTAGAACGGAATAAAGAAGAGAAATAAAAAGAAGAAATCAACAGATTTATTAATATTCGAGAAAGAAGACGGACAGAAAGACTGAGATTGGAAATTTAAAAAAAGGTCCACGCTCTTCCCTCTGACGAGGAAGCACGGCGTCTCGGACGTACAACAAATAACTTGGCATCTGGCCAGATCAGTATCTGTATTTCAACAAATGTAGAGGCTGCTTTGGCCAAAGCTAGAAAAAGACACTCAATGTAAGGACGCTCGACCTTAGAAGATGGCTAAAAACCGAATGCCACTCCCAAGAAAAAAACATGGCAGACCTTTAGATCCACTAAGTGATTGTTTTCGAAAGGCTGTTATAATATTTTATACTATTGTATAATAAGCATTTTTTTGGGAAATATACATTACATAAAACTCATTATCATTTTACCATTAACCCAATGTGAGCTTTGAAGTAAAAAATTGATATATTGCGTCGTTACAGTTGGAAATCAACTTTACTTATAATAAATCCTTCAATGTCATGTTTAATATTCGATTTAACTGCCCCGGTTGTGTTCAGCAATGCATTCATATTTATGTTTCTGTTGGTAAAAAAAATGTAAAAAATTATTGCAATCACGAATTAATTAACCATTGAATTCAAAAATGCAGTTAAGCGAACCGTTGCTGGAGTGTCTGAAGCACCAGAATGAGATAGATTTGTATGAACTCATTACTTAATCGCGATTGTGTGGTTTGCCTGTTTTCGTTTTTATGATAATTCTACTGTGTTTCATATCAAAATTCCATAGTAAGTGGTAGGATGCTTCCTATGGCTAGAGATGCTCGTTTTTAACACATCATTTCTCGGGGGAATTCCTGTGGAGTGTAGAGATCTACATCAGTCCCTTTTCACCCTGGTTGTTCATTTACTTTTGATATTGCTTTATATTAATATTTCCTTAAAACAGATTAAGTATATTTGAATTCGACATGTTAGGGTGTAAGTAATATACAGAACATAATAAGTTCTTATTGAATAATTTTCCAATCAAATTGCAACTTTTTTTATGGTTGCGCCAAAGGACATATAATCTTCTAAGGCTCGAGTCTCTGACATGGACGATTCACTGAGTTATACAGTATCTAACAACTTTGCGTTTACATACCTCTGCATCTCGTACTAATCCCTGGCGGGACTAACTTTGGGCTTTCTTTTAGATTTCCTATAACTTTCTTATACTTTCTTTTCTTATACTTTCCTATAATTTTCTGCGATTGCTCGTCTTGCTTTTTTAAGTTCACGTAACTTATTCTGCACCAGTGTTACTAGAGTACAGATTTCGGTCCAAAATTCCTCTAACCGCATCACTTAACGTACGATGTGCCGTGGCATCGGGAGGTCGTTTCTTTAATGAAAGAAGTGAAAGAAATACAAACATTTCTTGCTCAACATACTCTTCCCACTCTCGCTACCGTGGAAGAGGAGATGGATTGTCGTATCCGTAACAGTTTAGGTATTTTCCGAAACCTGATATCCTAGCTCTAACCGAGACCCATTTCGATACGTCTACTCAGTCAACACATTTTCGTTGCACAGGATACGATTTACACTCGATACTTCATTTTAAGAGTTTTCACTCGACCCGATTTCGCTTGCCAAAGAGAAGAAGCATTCGAATTCAATAACTTGAACATCGTTTGGATGAAAATCGTGCTAAAGAGTTCTGTTCTTTGTTGTCCCTACTGCTCCCTAAATGACGATCGACCAGCGACACTTCGAATATGTTTCACGTACCGACGACTGGATACAAATCAACCAATGGGCTTCTGAGATTGTCATTCTTGGCGTATTTAACTTATACAACTCCAATTGGTTAGTACATTCTAAGAGAACTGATGAGGCTGGGAAGCTGATTGGAACGTTCGCTGTTAGCCGCAATTTGGCAAAATTCGTAGAGGAACATAAGTGAACGCCGGATGACCTAGGTGATTTTGCGAAAGCTCTGGATGTGTTTTTGACATCCGAGCTAGGTATTTATACAGCGGAAACTAATGCGCCATTGGGAAACTCAGATCACTACTTGATGTCGGTTGCATAACCACTTACATCTCAGACGAAAACCCAACCCAAGCCACCTCGCTAATATTGAGGTATGGAGCTGCTAACTGAGACTATTTGCGAGATTTCTCCATATCCTTTCTGTGGTCGGAGGTCTACTTTGGAGACTCCGAGGGTAGCGCCTGCGCATTCCATCAAACGAGATTCATCCGATAAAGGTTGGTTTGATAAAAAGTACTATCGGATTACAGTGACAGCAAATAGAACTTCTAAACAATGACACTACGATTCCACAGAGTTCAACAGAACGAATTTTGTCAGAATCAGAAACGGGCGCAATCAGGCTATTGATACCATGAAGAAAATTCACAATGACAAAGTGAGTAATAACTGGTTGAGTACCCACGTTGTTCGCGTCCCTTTCGGTCAATGGCAATGACTATCAGCAATAACTTCGCTTTCTCCTGTTTTACTCTGTTAATGATGGGCAGCAGAGCACTAGTTACGACTTAAAAATATAAAGTCAGTGTGTACGCGAATTTAAGCCTTGAAGCCGGCCTTTTGAAACCATCTGTTATCGTGCCGATGCAGTCTTCTATGCCGGATGTGAAGTTCCGTTCACGAACTATTCAATGCTGTAAGAAAGCAACCTGCAGGGATGAAATACCAGGATAGTACTTGAAAACGGTGCTCCAGAATTGTCGCTGGTTAGGAACAGATAATACTCGCTGATTCAAGCCTGAAGAATATGGTGGGTGTGCAAGCAATTCAAATCGTCTTGAGGACTCTCTACGTCCAGGTGCAGTTTTCGGACGAAGAACTTGAAGTTTTAGTGGATCAGATCAAACTCAAGAAGAGCTTGCAGAACAGTCTAGAGTTTTTCACCAACCAATATCAACCAATCCTAGTATAGGTATGTTTCCCAATAATGATTATATTGGCAAAAAGCCAAGTTTATACTTGCACACCTACTACCTCTCGCAAAATTACCGAGCGATAGCATTATTGTCTAAGTTTTCCAAGGTGATGGAAAACGTCATCAATGCTCAGTTGATTGGAATGCAACGGACATCTAGATGGTCAATACAGATTACATAACAGGTGGGTTACGGGAGACCTTTGTAACTAACAATTTCCATTCGAGAGATATACTGGATCAAGGCGGTCGCACTAGATATCTCCAAGGCTTCTGGCTACGTTTGATTACTTCAAGGTTCTATTTCGGCTCTGATCTTGTTTTTTGCTTTACATTAATGGCTTTGGTGAAATCAACTGGTAACAAAATATTCAGTTTTGCGGATGATAGTACGCTTGTTTCCTCATTATCGAATGATTGGCCGATTAACGCATCAACGTCACACCAGCTGAGATGTAGCCAGACTGACTTCCTGAATCGGGATTTGCATAAAATCCTACAGGGGGGAAAGGCCAACCTCGTCGCCTTCAATGCGACGAAGACTATATTTGGTTTCATAGCTGATGATGAATGGTCAGGCCATTAATTAAGGAAAGAATGAATTTGCTCGGGATCACGGAATGGGAATGTAGCGAGGTATGAACACGTATCGAATATCGCCAAGTCTACCTCCAGAATATTGAGTTATCTTTTTAGACCCAAAAATAACACTTGGGCGCCAACTTCGCAAATTAGATTCGCACTGAAATATTGTTCCCATGTTTAAAAGCTTGCTCCTGCATACTCTCGACCTACTTGATAGCATTCAGACGCGGGTGATCTGCCGGAGAGAGGACGTGTCGTCTACATTGGGACTACAGCCACTATCACATCGAAGGCTCATAGCAGACCTTAGTCTGTTGAACAGACATTATCAAGGGGGTTATTCCTCGGACACTCGTAGTATTATCCCGCGGAATTCGGTTTATTTGTGCTCCAGAGGACAACCCGATGGAACCCATCAATTTACACGTGTCGAACATCGCCAGGAAAACTGAGTCATCTTTTTTAGAGGCAAGAAATATTTTACTTTGGTCCAGCTTCTTCTCTTGTCTAAATTCCGAATTTGACCACCGCTCGAATATTGCTCTCGTGTTTGGAGTTCTGCATACTCTAAGCATACTGTGGCGTTTATAACACATAAGCAAATAGTGAAGAACACCAGAAGAAAATCGAATAATAAACAAGCATTAGCCGTATACCAAGCAATAACATAGTAATTCCACATCATTTGAGTGTACTTGAGTTTAGAAATCAAATTCGTGCACGCGGCAGTGGCCTGCTGTGTTGAGCATTGGTTCAATCTTGTAGTGATTTTAACCGCCATGGCGTCGGTTCGAATCAAGCGTTTTCCACTCTTGTCGCAAACGTTATAATATTTTCAAATTACTTGAGAGCTTGCAGAGACGAGTGATCCGCCTGATCGGGGCCACGGCGCTGACGTTGGGACTACGCTCGCTATCATATCGAAGGCGCGTAGCCGACCTCTATCGGGTATACAGGTATTATAACGGGTATTGTTCTCTGGAGATTCTTGATTTAGTTCTGCGCAATTCGGTTTATATGCACTCCACGAGGTAATCCAACGGATCGCTCCAATTTGCAGTTCATCTCCCGACGGTGCCAACATCTCTGCACCAGGACTCGCTCCATTACAGAGGGAACTGCAACTGTTCAAAAAGAACTGCAACAGTGATTTGGTAGTTTCTCAGCGGGCCGACTCGACGCTATAGGTTTGCCTCTCCTGAGAGAAGTATAAAAAAGATTGCCGTAAAGAGGACCCTCTTGAAGATGGTTACCTGTTTCCAAGTTTTACTGGTTCAATATTATAGTTATGTATTCAATAGTCGAAAAGAGGAGCCTCTTGAAGGTGATTTTTGTTAGATCGTGGGAGCCTGCAGATATCTTTTAATAATAAAGGCAACTATACACCCTGGATATAAGTTCGCCTTTTTCACCCGAGAGAAGAGAAAAAAAGCACGGTTCGTAACATTGCAATAATAGGGTGCCAACTTACTTAAACACTCCCAGGTATCTCCTATAACTTTCCCCATGGGACGAACTTTCGGCTTTACTTATTGACCAACCCAAAGTATGTCTCATTCTTCCACACATGTTAAGTGTGGACTGTGTTCTCGTATTCGGTGGCGACAATCTTCTATTGATTTTATACAAAAGCTTTTAAATGGCAATCTATCATTTCGACGGTCAACTCCACAATCCCTGCTCTAGATCGGTCTTTCTAATTTAGACCAAAAAAACTTCCATACTAACTTTGAAGTAATCTATAAATAAAGCTAATCTTTGCGTTTTCAACATCCAAAGCTTTACATATAGCTGAATATCCACCACAGGAGATGTGACCGTATCTTAGCCAGCATTGGAGATACGAGGGTTGCCTTTTATATTTCGGGATTAGAGAACAAAAACAAATATTGATCATCAAAAATCACTTTATTGTTTTTCAAAATATTCCCCATGAAGATCTATACACTTTTGCATGCGTTTGAACCAATTGTCGAAGCACTTTTGCCACTCTGATTGAGGTATCTCCAACACATGCATTCTGAATGCAGCAGCCGCTTCTTCAGGTGTTGAAAAACGTTGACCTCTCAATTTGTTTTTTACGTACGGGAATAAAGAGAAGTCATTCGGTGCCAAGTCAGGACTATACGGCGGATGACCCATCAAATCGATGTTTGTTGGGTGCTCAAAAATGCAGTTGTCGCAGCCGATGTGTGAGAGCTCGCATTGTCGTGGTGAAGAGTGATCCGTCTTCGGCGGTTGGTTTTCCTGATTTCTTGGAAGACAACTGGCAAACAACTGGTTGTGTACCACTCAGAATTGACTGTTCCGCGTTGTTCTAGTGGTACGGTTGCGACATGTCCAGTTTTTCCGAAAAAACAGGCGACCATTTGCTTGGAAGTGCTTCGTGCGCGAACAACTTTTGTTGGATTTGGCTCATCTTGAAACACCCAGACTGTCGACTGCTGTTTACTTTCGGGCTCATACGCGTAAATCCACGATTCATAGACGTGTTTCGAAGCACCGCGACCGTATTTTTTGAGCATTTCTTTCGACCAATTGACACGAGCCTTTTTTTGGGCGATTGACAAATTGTGTGGCATCCAACGCGAAAAAATTTTTTTGACAGTCAAATGTTTATGCAATATTGAATGTATGCTGGTCCCACTAACGCCTAAGGTTGTCTCAATCTCACGATAGGTCACATGACGATCTTCCAATATCAGTTCGCGCACAGCTTCAATGGTTTTCGGAACAACAACTAATTTTGGACGACCTTCACGAAATTCATCTTGGAGTGAACTACGACCACGATTGAATTCACCATACCATCGATAAACACTGGCCCTTGATGGAGCTTCATCGCCAAAAATTGAATTAAGTTCATCCATGTACTGTTGCTGAGTTAATCCACGCCGAAAGTTGTAAAAAATAATGGCACGAAAATGTTGACGATTTAATTCCATTTTTGGGCCGGGATATGAATCTTTTAAGTTACTGTAAACAACACAAATAGCGCTCGTATGTCAAAATGTTCTGAGTGCGTATAACCTCAAAAATGTCCAATTTTACGACAGAGCTGTCAATTGCCGGATTGCAACACTAGGGTTGCCAAATCCCGAAACATAAGAGGCAACCCTCGTATTTATATAAAATATTCTTGTCCTTGTCCCAAAATTCGTTTTATCACAACATAGTTCTCTGTGGAGGCAATGATTGTTAACTTGCATAAAGTTCTTATTAGACAAAAGGATCCTTCATCAACACTTTCTTGAAAGTAGCATTGTTAACTATTCCCGCATTCAGTATACAAATCAAAGACGTCATTCTTTTTAGCGCCCTATAAAATATATACCCTGCCGCATACCACACTTCAGAACTTTACACATATTTTAAAGTCATTTCTGTTTTATTTTCAAAGATATTACATCTGTTTTTATTGCTTTGCGTCAAACATGCTGCGGGAAACCACATCTATTTGAGTGGATCCTGGTTGCTGGTAATTTTTATGGCGTGACTCTCGATTGTACTTTCCTGCGCCGGGAGTTATGGAGTCAATGCAGACAGGATAAATCGTATCGAGTTTATAATAAAAAATCTTTATAGACTTTCGATGAGCAAGTGATATAATTTTGTCATGTTTGACAAATTCATATTCATTCTTTTGTTTTTATGTTGGGTACATACTGATGTCATGTAATCAAGAATGACGAAACTCACTGAGAATATCTTCTTACGAATCGGTAGTCAGCTACTACGATATAAAAGGGAGAAACCCCCACTTTTCAAGATTCGTTTTTCAGCTTATTTATGAGATAATACTATGAAACAATCGATTTTAAAAAATATGCGAGTATTATCTACAATAGGTACGTATCCACCTTGGAGACGTTTTAAGCACCCAAAAACCCGCTCATGTGATAAACATTCAGAGTCATGTCTCGTGATAAAAACTGACATTTGGTAGCTGGTTTTCCAAGATTTATATTTAATACATAGCCCTATTAACACCTACGGTTTTTTAACATAAAGAAAACGATCTCATGCAAATGAAGCTCATATTGCTCTTGGCTGTAAATCTCTGAAATACTAGCTATTTCATTAAAGTGGGAGGATGTTAGTACCACATCAATCTTTAAACTAGTCTCCTTGTTCATAATAGGTTGCCTCATTTTTAGTTTGTCGAAATTTTTTACGGTGGGCACCAGCCGGACAATTTTCATAAAGTGGTTTGCAGATAAGGTGTAGGGAGTTCCCATCGTCGGCAAACATTCGAATTATTGAAGACCAAATCCAGTAACATGGACCGTTAAGGAGTTTCTCTCCTACTCGAGCTCGCACGAGTGGTTGGAGCTACCGATAGGCTCTATCTATTGGGTTCGCAAGAAAGTAATTGCTGATTTTGTCTTCCAAATAAGACATAATTTTATATACGTAAAATGAATGCATTTTAATCGATGGTATAACTTCCATTTTGATCAATGACCTTTTGCCATTTTTCTGTGCGCCTCATGATATTTGGTTTTTACGGATGAAAAACTGAACCAAGAACCATTTCACAGAGTATCATCAAACAAGTCTTTTGCAAATGTTGAAATACAAGGTAATCCAATGGTGCAAGGTTAGGGTTATATCGTGGATGTGAAATCCCTTCCCAACGAAAGTTAAATACTGTGTTGGCGAATCAACAAAGATGTGTGTGGTCTAGCATTGTTATGGTGGAACACAACACCTTGCGATTCATTAATTCTGGTCGTTTTTCTTTGAGTATCAAATTTAGTTTGTCCACCTGGCGACGGCATACATCGGAATTGGTCGTTTGTTTGCTTGAAAGTAGCTCAAAATACCCAATACGTTTATAATCCCACCAAATTGACAGCATGAACTTCTTTTGGTGTAATTCAGCTTTTTAGCTTTCGGTGTAGTTTACACTGCTTCCTTATGCCTGGATCCGTGATCGTTTCCGATGGATGTTATCGTAAACAACCCATTTTTTATCGCCAGTAAAGATTGGTTTAGATTCATTGCGTTTGATATGCAATTCTAGATATTCATGTGTTTTGTTAATTAAATTTCTTTCAATTCATGTGAAACTCAAATACCGAGCTTCTTAACAAACCCAACACATTTTAAATGATTTTCAATTGTTGCGTCTTATATATGTAACCTCCCTCCAGTCTTTTGCACAGAAATATGATGGCTATCATCTACTTCAGTTGGCCGAGCAGAATGTTGGTCATCTTCTTTGGAAAAACATCAGAACCAAATTTAGCAAACCAATTACGCACTGTTTTTCTTTTAAGACTTCATCAGCATGCACATTACGTAACTCTTTATTTAACATTTAGTTATTTAGAATATTTCAAACGATTAGAAAAGAAATAAACCGAAAGCACCTAAGGAGACAAAATCTAAGACAAGCGGAATGAAGTATCGCTTACAGCTTCTGCCTGATTGCGTCGTTGGGCTGGCAAAAAGAGGGACGGATAATGCATCCGCCAACAGGGAGGCCAACGTTATTCACAAGATTGGTATTTTACCATATTTCTTATAATCATTATTTTATATTGTTTTTTTATTTCATTTTTTTATTTTTTTTTATTTTAAAGCTTTTGTTTCTTTTCCTAGAAGATCAAGAGTGTCCTCGATCAAGAGGAAGAGAGAGAGAGAGAGAGAGAGAGAGAGAGAGAGAGAGAGAGAGACATATATAGATATAAGCAGGAAGTTCGTGACAACAACCGAAACAGTGCTAGGATTTAGTAATATGAAAAAGCGTCTATCCGAAAATCGGCCTTTAAATAATTTATGTCGATAATATTCTTTGTGTTGAATGTATATGCATTCGTGTATAGATGAGTGGATTGCGATGGGCACGATGGTCGTGATTTTGCTACGTACTTGAATGGAATGGGAGAACTTTACCAACAATCTCCTACTAAACTTGGAAGTTAAAGCATACAAGGATTCGAGTAGTTCAAGGGTCTCTGATCGGAGGTTACATTTGGGTTTGGATTGAAATCAATCGATGTTGTCGATGCTATTTGGGTTGTCGTGCTGTTCACATTGCCATCATCGATGTCTGGAATGTGGATTTAGAATTTTGTCATGTCCCTTCAGAGGAGTATGTGATGTGGTCGGTAGTTATAGTCGGACTTTGATTGGTCGTATTCATGTCACTGTAGCTTCGGCGATGTGTCATAATTGGAGCGTTGCGCGAGGTGCTTTTAGGTAATTGGTCAAACTTCCGGGCTATTGCCTCGGATTTGGTGTCCACTCCGACTACAGCGTTTATAAGGATTTTTATGTATCTTTACAATACGCGACCGTTTTGATCGTCACATATTTGGATGAAATGGAGTAGAAGTCGCAAAATCCCTTGATTATTTTCAGCATTTTTCATGACATTCATCAAGTGGTTGGCTAAGGGTTTTGTTAATTCCACCTGCTAACTATTTACTATAACTATTTATTGACCTGCAGGAACCCGGAAGTTCATAACCTCGCCGACTCGACCCCACCATGGTTCCCTGTCCTGTGCGCTCTCCTTCCACGCTTGACCAGCCGATCCGATCTCCTGAACGTCAAACCTAACATTGTCCTCCCATTTCAGTCACGGTCATCCTGTCGGTCTCTTTCCTGTTGCTCTACCGTCAAGAATTCTACGCACGGTCCTATCGTTGCCAATTCGCGCCACATGTCCCGCCCATCTTAATCTTCGCGAACTGATTACTTTCACCATTGTACGTTTGCGGTATAGCTCTTCCATTCATAGTTGTGGAGTTTCCTCCATTATTCTGCCTCTTCGTCATATTTACCGCTGTTAACGGCCACAACCACCCATCCCATAAAACCTACCTCTTCGGAGCTAAGCTCCATCATTAGTCGCGCATACAGTAAATATCGCGATATCAATTCAATATCAAACAAACTGAACTGCACGTTCAATTTGCCCATATTGAATTTAAATTGAATAAAAGACGTGAAAGAACGAACCATATGTTCAACACACAGAATGCCCTGGATCCAAATCTGCGGACCAGATGACCAACTTTCAAGTAAAGTTGTTGAGAATCATAAATTGCACGTCTGCAATTTTATGACCCTTTAAAGGTTTGTTTACCCCAAACCATTTCCCACAAGGAAAATACTTGCCCATTCGGCTAAAATAAACAACAGAGAATCATAAATGTACATTAGCACAATTCTCTATTTGTATTCCCTATCGTTTTCCCACAAAAGGGATGTTGCAGCACAAGCAGCAACAGTTAAAAAAAACAAGGACTAAGTCGATCTCTCAGCAATACAACAAAGGAGAACGAATCAGGCGAATATTCGAAATTTTAATCCACCTAACCTCAGAATAGACAAAATCCACCACGAAATATTTAGATTACGACCTAAAGGTATGCACGAGAAATCGCACCATAGGTTGTCATCTATGCTAATTGGTTTGCACTCACATCCCAGTACACTCAAGGTGGTATGATGACTGGATCAACGGTGACTGGCAAAAGCGCTGATTCCATAGAACAGTTTATTTTGTTCTACGGTAATTCCCTTTTGTGATACGGTGCTTTTGTTGGTCGAGATCTGATGATCCCAACGGCCAAAGAGGAAAACCGTAAAAAAGAAAATGCAAGGCAGCATATAAGAAGGCGCAGGAATATGATAAAGTTTCTTTTTGTTTAGTTTTTTCAGCTGGTGATAGCGATGCCAAGTGGCAGTTGAAACGTAATTGAAATATTGTTTAAATTGTGAAGTGAAGAATAAAGAAAAAAAAAGAACCAAAATACCTCAACTTTGCCATCTTTTGATTCGTGTAAAAAGTTTGTTGCTGGCGGTTTGGCAAGAACATCTTTGCTATCTTTGATTTGTGTAATTCTGTTGCTGGCGTTTTTGGCAACACAATTTCTGGTCCGAGAGAGGAGCGAATCCAGATCTCCATTGGATATTCCCAGTTGGCGAACCACAACTGGCAAGGTAACACTCGGGATCTCATTTGGCTATTCCCAGTTGGCGAACCACAACTGGCGAACTTATCAGGGATCCTTGCCGATTCGGCTAAAGAAAACAACAGCCACCATAAAATGAATTACACGTTCGCCTAAACCATAACAAAAAAAAGGGAATCAGAAATGTGCATTAACACGATGCACTATTGATTTTTCTCTTGTGTTTGATCTACCGAAAAATGGACCAGGCTCGAAAGAGGAAAGATCCTTTTTTCTGCCGGGGGAAACAAATGATTTCTATCCAAAGGAAACAAAATGAGAAAACCACTAGTGTTGCGGATTCGCACTGGACACAACCAGCGAATTCGCAACTGAATGTTACCCGTGACAACCGAATGACAAATGTCAGCAACGAGCTGAAATAATCAATTGTTTTGGTTGTCAAGCAACCAATAACAAATCTTTCTTCTTCGTTAACTGCTGAGAGATACAGGTGGCAAGAATTGTAATTCATATAAATCCTATTAATCTTAATAAATAAACTTAAAAATTAAGCACAGTAAAACGAACACTGAATTGTTATTTCACTCTGGAGGAATATTGCTGGAATTGATCAGGTATTCAGGTCATTTTTTCGCTCAATAGCACAATTTGGTTTCAGGCATCATCTTTGCGGCCGCCTTTGATTCTTGCACATCCAGTCCCTCGTGTTTGTGAAAACATCGGGATATTCCCCATCGACATTCATCAGGTCAGGAGACCGCATTGTTCCTGACGCCAGCCCACAACACAACAAGAACCCGGTGTTAGTGGAAAGTGTGTTTCACGCTTGTTGGACACACAACTAGAGATGGCGGGTTTTCAAGATGTTGGCCGAGACGGTCAGATAATAGAGTTGGTATTGGCCATACAAACGTGAAGGTGGGTTTTCGACTTTGTACGGAGTATAGTTAAATTTAATATGTTGTTGAGTCTAATTAATTAAAAAAGTCTAAACCATAAGGATTTTGTTTTTAAATTTCAAAACGAAATGAGTTAAGTAAAATAACCAATAAGTGTTGGGCGGTGATGACAATAAACCAAGAGAGGATAAAGTCTACTCCAAGTTAATACAAAATAGTACAGTGTTAAATTATTATTTGTTGTCAACAAGGATAATGACTACTACATGTTAATCTAAAATAGTACAGTGTTCAATTATTATTTGTTACCATCAAGGATAATGTCTACTACATGTTAATATACAATAGTACAGTGTTCAATGATTATTTCCTGTCATCAAGGACAATGTCTACTACATATTAATATAAACTAGTACAGTGTTCAATCAGTATTTGGATTATTAAATATTTGTAACATGAAAAGCGTGTGATTGCAAGGGAATATAAATACATACTTTAATATCTAAAGACCAAAACTAACAAAACCGTGTTTTATTTCCAAACTGTGTGTGTGTGGTGTGCAAAGTGGGTGGTGTTGAGAAAAAATACTACACCGCCAAAGATACTTCTTAAAAGTCTATTCTCAAATACGCGGAATTTGTTTTCTTCCTGTTTTGTGAGAGCCCATGTTTCCCATCCGTATAAAATAATCGGCATGATTATGGTTCTATAGACACGTAGCTTTATATTACGTGATAGCAGTTTGGATTTCAGCAGTTTACCGACTGCGTGCCAACTAGCGTTGCTGGAATACTGTCTTTTGTTAATTTCCTTCGACATTTCGTTACTGGCCGCCAGTATCGTTTCCAGGTATTTAAATTCTTTAACTTTTTCGAATATTTTGCCTCTGACGTTTATATGTGTTCCCCGAACTGCACCTGCCCTCGCCATAATCATGTATTTTGTTTTGTCTTCATTTATTTCTAGGTCCACCTATTCTGCTGCTTGCATGATGATTTCACTGTTTTTACTTACAGTTTCTAGATGATCGCCCAAAACGGCGATGTCATCCGCATATGCGAGTATCCCTATTCAGGAATAATCCGGCCATGTTGTCGTCTTATACCTTTCTGATGACATACTCGAGCACAAGGTTAAAAAGACATGGTGAGAGACCACCCCCTGTTATAGTCCGTCGCGGATTTTTAATTGTTCTGAGAGGTGGTTTTCTATTCTAACTCGCCCTTTATTTTCGTTCATGAAAATTTGAATGAGGGAGGTATATTTTTTCGGGATTCCCAGCTCAACTACAATACGGGTAAAGTCTTTGCCTTGCGACTGAGTCGTAGGTAAACCGTCTCCATATTCCCACTTCTTTTCCAGTAGTTGTCTTATTGTGAACATTTGGTCGCTTGTTAACCGCTTCCTGCGGAATCCGCATTGGTAGTCTCCCAGTATTTCTTCTGCGTATGGTGTGATTCTCGCCAGTATGACATTTGTTAGTATTTTATATGTGGTTGGGGGCAATGATATTCCTCTGTAATTTTGCATTCAGATCTTTCGCCTTTTTTTGAAAATGTGGACGACTATTGAGGTTGTCCATTTTTCCGGATTGACTTCCTTATCCCATATTGTTTTAATCAGTTGATGGATGTTTCGAGCGGTTGTCTCTCCTCGATGTCTCATAAGCTCTGCGGGTATGCAGTCTACCCGGGAGCCTTGTTGTTTTTCAATCGATTTATTGCGTCTACAAATTCGTCGAAAGAGGGCTCTGGGATCTGAGGGTCGGCTGTGTGCGTTTATTTCTGGTTAATGGGTGCGCACATTGAGCAGGTTATCAAAGTACTGCTTCCATCTCGTCACGAGATTGTTTGTTTCTGTGACCAGACAGCCGTTCGTGTCTCGAATTATTTTGGCTCTCCCTCGGTAGCCATTTCTAATTGAGTTTATGCCGGCATCCATATCTCTGATGTTCTTTGCTCTGGCATTTTCTAGGATTTTTTCGATCCGAGTCTTCTCCCATTTGCGTTTTTTGCGTTTGATAAGTTTCGTCGTCTCTTTCCGAATTGTCGCGTGTGTTTCTGCGTTGACTTCATCATATCTTTCTAAGTGGATCACTCTGAGGCGTTTACGTTCTTCAATCTTCGCCCTGCACTCAGCATCAAACCAAAGTTTGGACTTGATTGCTTTCTTAAATACTAATACCTTTGGGCTGTTTGTTTGATTCTGTCTCTGATCGATATCCATTTAGTGTCCACACTATTGGTTTCCTCTTCCTCACTACTCCCATTCTCTAGGATGCTAAATCTATTCGGTAGTTCGTCTTGATATTCAGTCCTTTTGCCCAGGTCTTTTAGTTTATCAATGTCGAACTTTTTGCTCGTCTCCCGTGACTGCCGCGTGGATTGCCTGCTAGCCGAAACCTGATTTTGCCCATCACTAGAAGATGATCGGAGTCGCAATCTGCTCCTCTTTATGATCTTCATCACATCATCGGCACTATAACCGGGATTCGGTCTTGGCTTTATTTAGTAAGTCTCTCCACCAGTATCCGGTCCATATACGAGACTTGTTAAATTGTTCATAATAATTTGTTTCTCCCGGCAAAGTTATTAGCCTTGCGCCAACTTTTCTTAAGATGTCGCTGCATGCATTGGTTCACTACTTGGCGGGTGCCAAAGTAGGTACCCAGGGATGTCACGTGGAGACTGCATGTCAACTTGGATTGAACAGGGACAAGGATAGTCTTGGCCTTCACCGGGTTGAAAGCAGAGACTGTGAGCTGTATGTTCCTCTTGGGTCTCGTAGAACGTGTCCTACGTTTCTTCGTCGGTAGATTCTGTTGGGGTGTGTACGTTTAGAAATACATAATTGTACCATGTGCCCCGACATTCGGTCACTCATAAATTTCACATCTTTTACATGGGGCGTAATCTTCTTGCTTATGATGAAGCCGGTTCCAAGGTTATGTGTATCAGTACCCCCACACGCTAGTGTAAGCCCGTTGGTTCGATTACTTGATATGGGTGTCGCACTTTCTGAAGCGCGACGATGACTATTTTATATTGTTTCGCATTTTCTACGATCATCTGTATCGCGCCTGGTTTATATAACATTCGAACATTCCACGTGCCGACGCGTATATCGCGCTTTTTCGTTTTTCCCTGCGTCTTCGTCTACGCCGAGTCGGTGTTTTCTTGCTGATTTGTTCCCTTGTGGTAGTGTCGGCTCATCACACCTACGCCTACCGGGTTTTTCGTGGGATTGTTTTTTGTATATTGATTATTCAGTTCCCACTACTCTTGGGGTTTCAAATAGTCCGCCATATGAGAGCCCCGTTTAGATATAGTAAGGTCTGCTTACTGCTCTGATTCGACCCGGTGCCAGAGAGGCCCCGTTACAATGTGCGAGTGACTCCAGTACCGCAAAAGCTGCACTAACACCATCTGTTGCAAAAATACGCATTTAATTGTTTACTCAATCCAATATATTCAATTTGATAGTGCTCAGTTCCGAATCGTTCACAATAAATCGTAGAATAGTTAAGTGGTATTATAGATTATTGTATAAAGGTTGAGTGTGGTGTGTAAATATAACTAATATATATGTAATTATGACAGATGCATAGTAACCGTTAGTTGGCGCGACAACTGGTGTTAAGATTTGTTGCGCGGATCGTGTGCTTCTGTATAGGAATAACTTTAGTCTATTCTGTTTTTTAATGCTGTTCCTATTGGTAATATCTCCGTGAAGGCAACCCCATTAGAGCTGGCTCAAAAAGGATCATCAAATTTTCTTATGTTCAATGTCTCTTCCATTATGCTTTTAACTCCTGGTATTTTGTCCTAACCGAATCTGTTTACGCAACACATGGTTCGCTAAACAATTTTTGGTTGTACCATCATGTGCCACGAAATAGCCGTATAAGCTTGACCCGCGTATCACGAGATGGTCGTGGAGCGCGAAACACCGAGTGTGTTCGGAAGTTTCTAAGCCTATATGGGATTCGTAGATCTACCACAATTGAATAAATTATATTTAAACTTCTTATCATAAATTTGTCGTGAGAGATAGAACAAACTCTACACCTCATAACAATACCTTTTGCCCATTTTCGGATTTGAAGACAATCGATTCGTCCTTTTTTTTAAATCCTAGAATCATCCGCTTGGTTACACAATTCATCGGCATGCATTCCATTATTTATATCATATACATCATTCGGAAGATATTCTGAGGCCATTTCAACAGTGATTGCGCCATTACCGCATGTCTTGGAGTAAACAATATCATAGCGTTCACGCTCTTGTTATTGTTTTCGGAGAATCCTCTTATACAATGCGCTAGAAAATTCACGTAGCCTAGCTCCTTGTACATCGGAGTGATTGCCTTCAGCACGACCCCATGGAGGGCTTGTTTATTCGTGTAATCGGTCAGTTCGTCCAGATCTTTTGCTGCTCGGTGCATCAACTCTCTTCTCCATGTGGACAGTTATAGTGCTGTGGTTTTGTACCGGTCGACTGTCCGTGTTTCAATGTAGCCCTCTTCAAGTCCTTTGTAGAATCTGCATTTTTTTTTCGGATGAAACGTAAAAACATTTAGCTCATCGATGAGTCTCGCTGGCGCTCGTTTTCCTTTTTGTATATGCCCTATGTGTGTGCATTATTGTATTAAAAAAATATTAAATAAAATAAAATAAAAATTTCAACTACGTTCTCGGCAATCAATGTTTTTCTTGAACAGTGGTTTTAGAAATCAGTTATATACATAGTTTGCATGAGAACACTAATGACAATGGACTACGAGTCATAGAACTGGCCGCATCAAAAAACTTAGTGGTTGCGAATACCAGGTTTGCACGTAAAGATATCCACAAAGCCACCTGGGTCTCACGTGATGAAGGCACTCGCAACCCAATTGACCACGCGTTGATAGATCGCCGCCGCTCCTCGAGCCTGATGACAGTACGAACGTACCGAGGTGCCAACGTCGACTCGGATCACTATCTTGTTGGTACAGTTTTCCGAGCGCGGATTGCCTTACGGAGACGTATTGCATCCGTGGATCAAATTCGGATCAACACGGTAAATCCTGGGGCCAGAATAGCGGGCGTAGAAGAGAAATGGACACGCCTTAAAAATACTATCATTAGTACTCCCAACTCCATCTTAGGCAGTAGTCGTAGAGATCGGAGCGACTGATTTGATGATGAGTTCAAACTAGCGACTGCACGTAAGGATGCTGCATACCGGGCAATGCAGTAGTCTCATAGGACGCGGGTACATGGGGAAAAATACAAAAATCCCAGAGAATCTGAAAAAAGATTTCACAGACAAAATAAAAGTGCCTGGAAAAAAAACCTTGTCTGTGAAATAGAGAAAAGTAGAGAGCGAGGTCCGCACCAGGCGCGGAAATTCTACCAAATAATCCACAGTATGACGCGGTACACACCACGCTGCACTTACTGCAAGGATGAAGAGGGTAATCTGATCACCGTCCTTGAAGGCCTTTTGGAGCGATGGGGAGTGCACTTCAATGAATTGCTAAATGGGCCGCTCACAGAAGAATTGGAGACTCCACCAATGCAAAATCAAGACCAAATATTGCCGTCACCAAGCATTGAGGAAACATTGCAAGCCATAAGACAGCTCAAATCAAATAAAGCCCACGAAGCTGATGGCATACCAGCTGAGCTGGTCAAACAAGAAGGGACAGCGTTACATCACGCAATTCATGAGATCGTGGTGCACGTATGGGAGCAAGAGGAGATGCCGGGAGATTGGCGCCGTGGAATAATTTGCCCTATACATAAGAAGGGAGATATCACACTTTGCACCAACTATAATGGTATACTGTGGGGGTGAAGTATGGTGTGCCGGCGTACGGAACGGGTTCACTATCACCCACCGACAGAATCAAGGAACCGGCGAATATTTGTGGGTAACGGCACTGGTAATGGTAAGCTCGTTTGCACTTCGTGTTTTTTTATTTTTCTTTTCTTATTCAGAGCTCACAGCCAGGGAACAGTCACCACTGAGTCAGTTCAGATAGTTTGCAACGATTTTAAAGGTTCGATCAATTGGGTCATTCGTTGGTATCCGTTCACTAGAAGACCGCACTTCGGGCACCTTACGAGCACTTGAAAACCTGATGCGAAACTGTCATCCGCAAGGTGGAAAGACTACAAATAAAACGCCCCGAGTGGCTTAGTGATAATTGTTCTTTATTTCTTCAATATCCGCGCTTTGGGACTCAACGTAGTGTTACATTGTTTATTAAATTTTCTATATTTACGACAATTTATTTTAAGACTACTGTTCGCACACTACCACGGTTGGATTCTCTTCTTTAATTCCCTTTCTTTTGGTTAATACACTGGCGCGGATTTTCCACTCAACTCGACTGCGCTTGCGGGTGGCTGGGACTCGACTGGTGCGCGAGCACTTGCGTGGACGCGCCGCGGTTGCCGAAGTGGGACTGCCCCTGGTGCATGCGCGCGGCGGCGGTTGCGGAGCGACTACTAAAGATGAAGGCGAGAATTCATTCAGGGTGTCGTGGCAGTTGAGTCATACCGTATGCTCGCTGCCACTTACTAGGAACTTGAAAGGGGTTGCTATGCATGCATAGACAACTTAGTTCCAGGGAATTACTGCCGTACAGGCTGAATTGGGTTCCTCTGTCGCTATGTATACGCGGAAATTGGTTTTGGAAAGACGACCAAGTATGGGCATGAGTTGTGGGTTAGACAAAGGAATATGGGTCTTGGTCGTTGCGATGGTTGTTTCGTGGAAATGCAACGCATCGTGCTGGTGACTTACCAGCAAGGAGAATTGGTATTGTTTCAATTGGCTTAGTTGGGATGCGAGCCGAAATAGTTTTCGGGGAAGGTAAATTGTGCTTGGTTACAAGCGAGGGAAATGGTTTAAGCAGGAAGTGGGCCGGAATGGTTTCGGGGGAAATTAGTGCTGCTTGGTAGTAAGCGAGGGATATTGTTTAAATAGGAAATTAACCGAAGTGGTTTTTGGTAAAAAATGAATGCGGTTTGATGTAGTTGAGGGATATGATTAATATTCCGTTGTAAGTTTGAAAATGCGTTGGGGAATGGATTCTGGGCATATTGGGAAGTGTATTATTTGCGTGTTGCGAATGTGTGCTATTGCAGGTTGGGGTTATGGTGACGCGCTGTTACCGGTCGAAGATAGGTAGGAATTGTGGGTTGGTTCTCCGTGTGATATAGAGAATCCCCACAATACCATTGCTGAGTACCTCCTATAATATACTCTCCTCTATCCTACAAGATCGGATAGCCCCAAACGCTAAAGTCATCATTTGTCAATATAAGTGTGGGTTCATCCCAGTCAAATCAGCGATTGATCAGATATTCATAGGCAGGCAATGGAAAAATGTCTGGAATTTAATATCCCATTGTATCATCTATTTTGGCGGAAGGCTAATAACCTTGCCCGGAAAAGCAAATTATTGTGCACAATTTAACAAGTCTCGGATAGGGACCGGATACGGGTGGAGAGACTTGCTAAATAAGGCCAAGACCGGATCCCGTTTGTAGTCCCGATGATGATGATGTATCATCTATTTATAGACTTTAAGGTCGCCCACGACAGAATAGCCAAGGTAGAACTATATAATGCCATGAGAGACTTCGGAATTCCCAACAAATTGAAAGACTTTGTAGGTTGATAATGACGTAACTAGTCAAGTAAAAATAGCGGGATTGCTGTCCAAACCAATAAACATCTTTAATTGACTACGAAAATGGGACGGTCTGGCCCACCTCCTCTTCAACCTGGCGTTGGAGAAAGCAATCTGTGACCCTGGCGTTACAGCTAGTTACGACTAGAGGGATTATTGTCACCAAGTCCAGCCAGATATTTGTCTACGCAAATGACATCGACACCATAGGTAGATCCGATTCGGCTGTACAGGATTCCTTCATCTAGATCGGTCAGCCGGCACAAAAACTGGGATTGCACATTAATGAGGGGATAACTAAGTACATGGTGGCAAATTCTGCGAATAGAAGACCTAACGTTGGTCAAACTATCAGGGTAGTGGAACACGAATTTGAAGTAGCGCAATCCTTTAACTACCTTGGGTCAATAGTCATCATCATCATCGACACTACAACCAGAATCCAGTCTTGTCCTTATTTAGCAAGTCTCGAGGCTTGCCAAATTTTACTTAATAATTTAATAATAAGGTTATTAACCTTGCCGGGTCAATCGTATCACCAATAACAATATGGAGGAAGAAATACGCGAACGGCTGATCAAATCCAATAGAGCCTACTATGGTCTATCAAGGCTCTTTAAATCCCGAAATTTATCCAGAACATCCAAGCTACTACTGTGCAAGACCATAGTCTTACCAGTACTCATGTTTGGATTCGAGACCACTCTGAACTCTAGCCGCGTTCGAGAGGAAGGTTTTAAGGAGAATTGTTAGCCCCCGTGGAGTAGGACGATTCCAGAGAGTCTACAACCATGAGTTGTGCGCGATCTACCTTGAAGCTAACTATAGAAAGTGATTCTCAGGTGAGGACGTTTTTTTTTTTTTTGTTTTTTCGGTCAACTAGTGCAATTACGACCCCAAATACTCTCCTGTTTTTTTTTTTTTTTTCAAATTATCCCGTTCGCCTCCAAAAACACATTGTTTGATTATTCCCTTGTCTATGGTGTGGAGTCCATCGCCCGCCCATAGTTATATATCGTCACGCAAAGGCGTCAAAAGAGTCCAAGGTGTCGACCTAACGATCCCGTTTATTCAGAACTTCGTAATGATTGAGCATCGATGCTTATTTGTGAGTCATCTAGTGAGTAATGATGCTTACTAAACAGAAACCATTTTTGATACTACGAGAGCCACTTCATGGACATTCTAAGGACATATTGAATGACACTCGTATCACACTATGCTACCGCATTTCGAGAAAATTTGCGACTTTCGATGATACGTTCGAAGTGATCCAATACTGGTGTGCTTCTGAAAATGATTTTATCTTAATACTAAATATTTCTCACGACATCTTTTGTGTATTAGGGAAATTGAATGGTAAGTACCCTGTACCCGTTGAGTACGTAACTGTTTCGGAATAGCTCGGAGCACTCGGATAAAAGCTGGAAATATCAATGAAACAGTTTCGGAACAGTATAAAACGTGTTGTCCCTTATTCTGGATGTTCAAAGGATTTTTTAAATCAATAACTAAGTTCCAGTTTTCGAAATTCTAGAGTGGTGTAAACAACCAAGAATCAATTAGAGTTTTCAGATTTCTGACACAATTAACTTGATCTGTGTGTACTAATCCGGGTAAGACAGCATTTTTTTAATTTGATTTACATGTGTGTCCTATAATCTTCAAGTTTTAAATGCATCGTATGCTATATCATGTGTTCTTCTCAGCGTTGACTAAGCCATAAACACCCCATAAGAACTACTTCAAAACTCGAAAATCCCCTACCCTCTCCCTAACGCATCGCTAAATACAGATGTTCTGCTAGAGGTTTCGTATTCACTCTATCATCGACCGAGTGTGTTAATCGAATTTTCATAGAATAGTTCTGATTGTAGGCTTCTTCCCGAATTGACTCTATGCAGTTCACCTCACGTGTAACGCCGGAAAATGAGGAGATCATCTATGTTGGTTACATTCCAGTACACCAGGGAAATTTAATCATGAAAAGGTGGATCTAATTACTTTCCTGTGTAACACATAGTTTCGTTGTCCTAATGGAAAAGCTGACATACATAGCTTAGGGTTTTTACACGAACACCTCTACGTGCATTGTAGGCAGTGTGTATCTGCTGGCAGAAGGATAGGGGACATAAAAATTACGAACTTAATTTTGTGGGTATATCCTACGGTAGTATATTTACGGCAGTGCTGTGAAACACTTTTCGAGGAAATAAGCCCATTGGTTGGTTTGCTAATAATATTGGACTGCTAGTTTAACTAGGAACTTCGGAATTGGTGGGAAAAGAGCTGGACGTAATGATACTTTTGTGATGGCCAAAGTCCATACATCTTTGCATTATATTGGACTTAGGTCTAAAAGGCTTTTCTCGCTTTTACCGTGATTATACCTATTCAACACCTTATCGAAATGATTATGACACACCCCATAATGCGGCGTCTATGATGATTAATCTTTCTCTCTACGCGGATGTTCATGCTTTGGAGAAGACGACGATTACCTTTGGCATAGGCAAAATGTATATAAAGTTCGCAACTTCAGTTGTAATTATGAAATTTCTCTGAACTTATTTATGCGAGCAGTTATATTACGATATGCAGGAAAAGAGTACTTAGATTTTCTGTGAAAAGAAAGATTTAAGTGTTGAAGTTACTCGGGGAGATATTTCTCCGGGAGCGAACGGTTTTTAAAAAATTGCCCGATAAGGAATGCCATCCTTTATTTTTTAGTTCAATTTGATAATCCTGCTATGCCTTATGCGCCAACAAGCGACTCCTGTGACGTGTGCACGCTTTGGTGGTTGTAATACGACTGCTGTGAATGAATGCAAGAATCCATTCGGGGTGTCGTAGCAGTGGAGTCATTGCTAAGTAAACTCATTGCCACTTACTAGGAACATGGGGAATGGTTGCTATGCCGACATAGAAAATTTAGTTTAAGGGAATTTCTGCCGTACAGGCAGATACCGTCGAGATAGAAAAGGTCATCAGGTAAGCAGGAAATATTACCGGTCGAATGAGGGGGAAGAGAGAACAACTCGACGAATCTTTTTTCGGTGAGAATATTTTGCCGTCGCGAGATAGCATTAGTTAGTGCAAAATTAACCGAAACGTTGAGAAGACCCCCGAGCGGAAAAGTAAGCAAAAGGTTCCTCGAGTGCGGACCAAGGCGAGTGCCGTAAAACGAAAAACGAGTTTAGGAAAGAAACGAATATTGTAACAAAAACGAGAACAAATAAAAAAAAAAATCGAATACAAGTATAAACGTTCTTTATTTCTTTTTGTGAGAGGACTAGATTCGGCGGAACATATGGAATCAAATTCGCCAAAAGGTCGCCCATCGTCACTTCTCTCAACAATGCATTCATATCCACCATCACCAGCTTCATCACCAGCACCTTCATCACACTCTTCGTCAAAAATCATATGATATGACCAAATCGGTCACTGGACCGAATGGGGATCGAAAGGCAGATGCAGGCTATGTCACATTGGGTATGTGGCGTTTGTAACAGATACACACACAATACACAAGCAAATAGTGAAAAACACTGAACGAAAATCGATTTAGAAAAAGTAAGAGCCGTATACCATAGCGATAACATAACAATTCCACATTAGTTGGGTGTACCTGAGTTTAGAAATCGAATTCATACCCGCGGTAGTAGCCTGATGCTTCAATGCTTCACTTCTTACCCGTTTCATCGTGTTATCAATTCACCTTCTTTACTATCCTTCCTTAACGCTATAGGTATCCCCGCTCAAAGTGCTCTAAATGCAGGGTTTATTTGTGTTCAAGCCCACAAAAATTGTTTTGTGTCATATCACACTTAAATTGTATTAAAAATTAATAAAAATATTGTGACGCATATGACAATCAGTACTAGAATATTCGAGAAAGTCCGCAACAAAGTACTAGAATATTCTGTAAAGTACTGGAAAACTGGAGACTAGGAACAGTAGAACATTCAAGGCAATTGAACGGGCGGAAACGAAACGCTGAATCAGAATGAGGAAACGGTATAAATACATCGCACACAGAGTAAGAAGTAGATAGTAGTAGTAGAAGTGATAAGTGCGAAAGCAAGCGATAAGTAAGGAAGCGATGAGTAGGAAATCGTTAAGTGTATGGTAAAAGTAACGGTTGTTATTAAGGGACTAATAAAGTGTTACATTAATTCAAAATCGATTTAACGGCTCTTATTTATTCAAATAATTAATCCAGCGAACCCTAAGCTCGCTACAATATCAATAAAAAACAGAACTTTAAATGTGTGTGTGTTTTAAAATTTTCCACTATTGCCCAATGTTGCCTATAGGCAACATTTCATAATGGCTAAACCGGGATACCCTAAAAATTATAGCTGTGAATGTAAATTCACTAATCCACATCGAAAGAAGGGATAATTTAGGCAATCTGCTCCAAGTCGAATGCCCAGATGTGCTCTTGGCTAGCGAAGCTAAGCTAAAACAAAGGCACAAAATGGGCTACAAAAATTATAACATAATTAGACGAGATCGACCACACTCTACTCGAGGGGGTGGGGTCGCTATCTTAGTTAAGAAAGGTCTTCACCATAAGGTCGTTTACAGCACGGAAGTACACAAATTCCAGGTGCTAGAGGCATGCATTATAGACATTCCGCTAAAAAGTCAAAGACATCTATATATAGTCACTGCTTACGCTCCTGAATCTGTTCAAGGTACCCAATTTATCAGTGAAATCGATACGCTTTTCCGAAGTCTCAAGTTAGATTCGGAAAACAATTACTTTTTAATGGCAGGTGATTTTAACGTCAAGCACAGCGCCTGGGGCAATCTGACCTCGAACACCAGAGGCAATGCCCTGTTTGATTGGTGGCAAACAAATGCGATCGATCATAAACTAGAATTGTACGCTACAAGTACACCGTCTTATCCAAGAGGTAACTCCTTCCTGGATTTACCTATGACAGATGATCGAATTCAGTTACCAGATACCGAGGTAACTACTCGAAATTGTCTTCGCACAATTGAGTACGATAGCGATCATTACGGACTTGGAGCCGTAATACACGTGCCAAACGAGTACCATCTACTTGAGCAGTACGACCAGGTACATTCTTTCGATTTCCAAAAAGCACATTGGTCGCGTTTCGATCGCGTAGTAAAAAGAGAAATATGCAACATTGGCATAGACCCACCGACTAATAGAAACCTCCGTAATGATGAAATCGATCATTACCTCCTAATTATGAACGATATTGTTACTAACACAATGAATCGTTCCATCCCCAAAGTAGCTCATATGGATGGCTATATCCACCGATGCAGAAATGCAACTATCGATGCTTTGTATAGGCAAAAGAGCACCCTGCTCTCAAAGCTGAAATTGTGCTATAGGCAGTTCAGTGACCCAAATAGCAATGAAATCAAAACTATCAAGTCCTTGATTAAAAATCTTCAAAAACTGATTCGGAATAATTACCGAGCAGTAATAAATGAGGAGTGGAGCAACAGAATTCGATCTGTCCAAGCAAACGGACCGAACATGTTTTCACAAATCAAGAAAATATGTCGAAGAAAAGATCACAATGACATTCCCTGTCTCCGAATTCCATGGACTCCCGAGAATTGTCAGACAATGCTGAACGCAGGACTCACCTTAGAGCACATCAACTCCAATGATGAAGTAATAGTAGTCGAAGATCCGCAAAAGAAAGCGAATTCAATTGGAGCCTGTTTCGAAGCAGTGTACAGAGTTAACGAATCGGTTCATGCTAACACTGAAATTGAAAGCAATGCCCGTCAAAGACATTGCTCACTGCGCAATCAACTTCACAACTGGCGATCCGAAAACCGTAGTTTCATCACATTCCCGTCAGAAATGAAAATACAAATATGTTTGTGCGCAAGGATGAACTTAGAAACATACTTAGCTCAATAAAAAATAAGAAATCATCTGGAATAGATAGCATTCCAAATGTGCTTCTAAGGCACTTGCCTCGCGAAGCAGTGAACATATACACTACTTTGTTTAACAACGCTCTAAACAATGCACACTATCCAACCCATTGGAAGACTGCAGTAGTCCACCCTATCCCCAAAAAGGGTAAGGATAAGAGCAATCCAGCTAATCTGCGCTCGATCAGCCTGCTTCCCAACATCAGCAAGGTATTCGAAAAAATTATAAACAAAGCACTGATAGGTTGGTGTGATGAAAACGATATCATCCCCAACAACCAGTTTGGCTTTCGAGCGCGACATGATACAGTTCATGCAGCGACGAAACTTGTTTCCGATATACAGTGGAACAGGGCAAAACGACAATATACAGGCGCCTGCTTGGTTGACTTTGAAAAGGCTTTCGACACCGTATGGTTAGAAGGACTTGTCTATAAGTTAACAAACCTGGGTATGCCGCAATATCTGTTATACATCATTTATATGATAATGGACAAACATTTTGTGGTGAAATGCGGGGACATACTCTCCAACAAGACCTTCCAAATTAAAAATGGCTTACAGCAGGGAGCTGTGAATTCTCCCATTCTATTCAATATTTACACTAGTGATCTAGTGAGTTCTCTCGAAAACGCCATTGCGTACGCCGATGACATAGTGGTGTACAGAACAGGAGGACAAATAGACGACATCAATAGGCACCTCCAAGATGACTTCAACAAAATAAAACAATTTTGCGACGACTGGAAATTAAAGATTAATTTCCAGAAGACCGAGACTATCCTTTTCAGAACGCCCCTATCCAGGGCCTCGAGGGATACAAAATACAACTGGAAACACTTCTCTATTGTAGGTAACAATAACCTTCCACCGCAAGTGAAAACTGTAGTTAGATACCTTGGTATCTGGCTAGACCAGTATTTATATTTTGACAAGCACGTAGCAGCGTCCCTCTCCGCAGCTAAAAGCGCATATTCTATGACAAGAAGTCTATTCTGGAGTAGTCTTCTTGACCCCAGAGTCAAAATAATTTCATACTCGGCATTCATCCGACCAGTTTTGATTTATGTCTGTCCAGTATGGTATAATATATCTCCACTTTATATGGAGAAGTTTCGTGTGTTCGAACGGCAGTGTTTGCGTTCCTGCCTCGGACTTTATAGAACACCAGAGTCGCAATACAAAAAATTCTATCCCAACAAAATCCAGTATAACAAATCAGGGTTAAATAGGATAGACAATTTCATAATTAAAATTATTCGTGGTCACACAGCAGGGGCAATGTGCAGTGACAATAATGTTATCTCGGGAGCATTCTATCCCAATGATATGTATCTGGAGAATACCCTCCAGAATGGGCTTATTCCCCCAGAAGCGTTTCCTTTCTTGGATCAAAAAGGCCTTATCCAAAACATGCATGGAGTCCCGATTATTTACCACGCTCTCCGTGGTGCCAGCGACAAACGTATTCTCCATTATAGTGATATCTCCTATGCCCCAGACCGCATGCGTTTTAGCACGGCGATCAGTGAAAAAGATAAATCAGCCAAAGATCGAACATCTCCCAAATGGTGGTGGCTTCTCAACGAGGAGAGGACTTCACTTCCTCAGATATAGTATGCCTCTCAAGAGTAACGCTCTCCTTCTTCTTGTCCCCCCTCCCCCTGTCCGCCTTTCCCAATTACTTTTGTGTAGCTATTTTATTTTATTTTTTATTTCTTATTTTATGTTATATTTGTTTTGTTTTGAAGTTTTGTTTGTTATAATAATTAAAAAAAAAAAAAATTGTAATAATAATATATACATATAGATGTAAACGAGGAGTCCCTCTAATATATGACTTATTTCATATATATATATATATATATATATATATATATATATATATATATATATATATATATATATATATATATATATATATATATATATATAAGAAACAAAAAAAAATTGATGTACGCCGAAAGGCATATATAAAAATCAAGTTGCAATGTGTAATTTAGAGAGCTCGCATAAAGCCAGTAAGTTAATTTAAGGATTGTGATTCTAGAAAAGGGTTTAACACTTACCCCTAATATTATACATGTAAAAAGAATTAGGAAAATAAATGTGGTTTAAAAACTAAAAAAAAAAAAAAAACTAAACCGGAATACGTAGGACTTTGAAATTGATATCAGTTCATACTAAGGTCCAGAGTAACAACTTTTTATCCTTAAAAAAGTAATTCGGCCATGGGTTAAAATCACCCACAATTACGATTTCATGGTGTGGTGATTGGGCGCGGGTCCTATGAATTGGTATGGATAAGCCCAAAAATTTGTTAAAGCATGCGGTACTAGTCTACTTATATATAATACCCAATAATGTATGCTAAGCTCACGAAGGGGCAGAGACCACACTGTGACAGAAGCTGATCATATTTATATTTGCTGATGGCAGATCCCCCATTTATTCGGCTTAGTCACTTTATAAGGTTTAAAATACACTTTAAATCTATCTTAAAACTATCTAGAAATATAATTGTTGAAATTTACAAATTATAATGTACATGAATAAATGATGAAAAAAAAAAAACGAAAACTGAAACATTGAGTACAAGGATGGTGGGTGGTTTTAGAGGAGGGTTTTTGGGGAACACTGAAAAGCCAAAAATCCGTGTAAGGTTATGAGTCGTATGTGAATGGGCGTGGTCGAATCGGGGGGCTAATAAGACGTAGTTTTTGAGGAGAATTGTGGAGGCTAGAACACCGGAAAGCCAAAAATCAGTGTGAGGTTACGACTGGTATGTGAAAGGGGGAAGTGGAATCACAGGGGCTAATAAGGCGCAGTTTTGAATTCTACGCTCTGCAAGGGTGTTTAGATTAACCACGTGGGGATTACTTGTGCAAGGGGGCAGGATCAGCCTGTTTTCCCAACTCTGTCCAACGACTCTGCGAATGTTGGACATAAGAAAAGGGGATCAGATCTGGCTAGCTCATTCTAGTACAGGGCGGATAAAAGCAACATAGAGCGATCGGTCACCTACGAGTTATATAATTCCTTAGACCAGCGTTTCAGAAATCCGCGAGCAGAATTGCACTTAAGATGTATATTGTGGCGGATTCGCAACCAAATGCAGCGGAAAAATCTAGTACGTTCACCATCTGCCTGCCAAATGACAACTGCCACCCAACTGACGACGCGTCAGTAACAGAAGGGACGCCAGCTAGCGTCGCCAAATTTGAATAGGCGCAACGGCCATTTCATCCAGTCTGCGACCAACCACCACCGCGGGCGCATCACGTGCGATGATTTTTATCATTCTATCTTAGTACTGTATTCTTCAATACTATCAAATAAGCGCAACCTGTGGGACTCGCTATAGCATTATAGGATGGTCGTTGTTAGCAGTGACCATTAGAAGAACATAAAAAAAAAAGTTGCACTATTGGTCCAACTTAAAAGACAGTATATGACAGTAATCCGTAATCTCCCAACGAATGAATCGCGGTCAGATCGAGTTTGCAGATTGTGGAATTTGAAAACTATGGTCGGTAGTTGTAAGTAACCGTCCATTATCACATTTTCAGAACCTCCAGTAGAGTACAATTAATGCTTTTCTACAAATATATTGCAATTTATCTGCTGGTACATGGTGGGATTATCCTTTGTTGGTAATATTGTTCCGATTGACGCTTGCCTTTGTTCCTGACAACAATGCGAAAGTGGCGCAGAATAAAGATGCTCATGGAAAAGATTTATAATAGAGAGATAATTTTGAAATGCTGCCAGTTTCACACACTCTCATTATTGCTATCCTGTCTTCATTAATTTTGTATACGTGGACCGGTTGGAAGTTCCCTTTTTACTATTCAGCTATCAAACGTTTTAGATGTTTCATTCAAGATTCAGCATGAATAAGAGCTCCTGCTGTTTGTAATGTAAATGGAGGACTGCGTCGTCTGTGGGAGGTTTTATAAAATTCGCTTTCGTTCAAGGCTCGCCCATCTTGAAAAGGACAAGTCGTTTATTATGACCAGATACTATCGTCGTGACGAAGCACGAGAAAGTAATCTCATCGTGGGGGTGCTATTATAAGTGCAATTTCGTGGGTGTTTCGAAGAATAAGTTATTTGTCAAGCAGCAGGAATTCATGTGTTCTTAGATTTTATCCATAGAAACATGTTTCAGGATTTCTCCTTTCCATCGTTTTCCATTTTTTCGTCCTTATCTTTTGGTTGTGAAGTGTGAGTTTTGAATTGTACATTCCGGGAGCCGTTGTCATTGCTAGTCTGGTCATTGACTAGCTGTATGTCGTATGTAACAGTAGGTGCCGCTGGTTAATCAAAATCAACCCATCCTCTCTCGTAAATTTATTGTTATCTTGTTGTTGAAAATGTATAGATTAATTTATTCCACCGACGTGCACTCAATGTTATGCTTTTTGAGAAGTTCGTTATGCATTTTATATACCTAGTTCTTATTCCTAGTTTTGTATTGATATCGAGAGTTTTTCAATACTAATTTAATCTTACTCGTTCTATACATACATTTGTTAAGTTTGTATGACTGGATCGTTCACAATATATTTATAGGATATGGTTTATCCACATTCCTTGTTTTCTACCATAAGCGAATGGTAGATGTCGTAAGTCTCTATACAAGCAACTTGGGATAAAATATTGTAGAAAAAAAGCGAAATCTATTTATAATTTGTAGATGAAAATATTTTACCGGATATTCTGGAACATAATAAATTATTGGCATCAATGGGGAAAGCATGTACACTATGGTTAACAATGCAGTCTTGGCGTAGTCGTCATAAAATGCAAACAATGGACCCTATGGTATGTTGTCCCATGCCGAGATGTTATCCTTAAATGTACTGCTCTGGGTAATGGATAGATAAGACTCATAGAACAATAGGTTGATCCTGTGAAGAAAGGACATACGAGACCAACGAACCATTGGCTTAGTGTGTGACGCAGTAGCAGAGAAACAACAATTTACGACGACTTGTGGCTGCATGTGTAACGTGCAAAATTGTTTAGAATCCTAACGTATTTGCAGTAACACCCTTTCTTCCCTTGAGGCATAACTCCACTGCAACGCGCTGAAGAATTTCTCAATCCCTAGTGGTATCCTCGTTTTCCTATACCATTTTTCTTTTCTTTATTTTGTGGTTCCCCCACTGTTGGTTTAGTTCGCCTTTTACAAAACACTTTTAGGATCTGTTGTCTTCTATGGGAGATTATCGTCTCCTGGATGCAGATGATAGTGATGGCTATTACTGAGGGTATACTGCATGCACCATTTCTACTCTTGATGTTTTTTTGATGGGACACATAGAGAATCGCAGTAAATGATGTGCAGCAAACTAACAGTTCCCTTTGGAGTTATATTTACGCAATCAATTAAACGGCGACACTCGGTGTACCTTGCAATGACTAATTCAACCATAAAAACTGTTTGTTAGCAACTTCAATGTAATTGAAAGGGGTCACTGTGAGGTCTCTCACTAGGCAGATAAATAAGACATTTGATTGCAAATCAAATCAAATGATTTCAAATCATTCAAATGTAATCGTTCACCTGACAGCTGCCAGATTTTGTTTTTTAATCCTATAACATAATTTCGGAGGAATAAAATAAAACTTTCATGAAAGAAAACAAATTAGTGCTTAAACGACTTCCGTAAGAAAAAAAAAATTAGCGGAGAAATTGAAAATCACGGGGCTATTATATATATAACGAGACATCCAAATCGGTTTTTTTTTTTAGTTTGAAATCCACATTTATTTCCATAACAATTACATATTTTAGTTAAGGTTTGTTAAATTCTATTTCATTGTATCATTGTTACATTAACTTACTGGTTCTTCGTAGCACTCTAAATTATACAATTTTTTTTTTTTTTTTTTTGTAAGCCTTTCGGCGTACAATTACTTTTGTTTGCAATGACGTTAGTTAAAATTCTACATATAAAGAGGTATTCTCTTTTAAAATTTGTGCTATTTTTGCATATATTCATTTTGCTTTCTTTTTTTTTTTTTTTTTTTTTTTGAGTTGGATGGTAAAAATTTAAAAACGAAACAAAACATGCAGACATAAAAAATAAAAATAAAAAATAATAGGGATGGGGGATCGGCAAGGAAAGCACTACGCCTGAGACGCATACTATGTGTGGGGAAGTCTATTTCCTTTGTCGTCTAATTATTATTATTTATTGGCCTGTAAGAACCCGGAAGTTCATGACCTCACTGACTCGGCTTCGCCATCGTTCCCTGTCCTGGGCACTCTCCTTCCACGCTTGACCATTCGATCCGATCTCCTCAAGGTCAAACCTAACATTGTCCTCCCATCTCCGTCGCGGCCGTCCTACCGGTCTCTTTCCCGTTGGTCTACCGTCAAGAATTCTATGCACGGTCCTATCGTTCCCCATTCGCGCCACGTGTCCGGCCCATCTTAATCTTCGCGACTTGATTACTGTCACTATTGTAGGTTTGCGATATAGCTCTTCCAATTCGTGGTTATGGAGTCTCCTCCATTGTCCTGCCTCCTCGTCATATTTACCTCCAAAGATGCCCCTCAAAACTTTATTCTCGAATACGCGGAATTTGTTTTCTTCGCGTTTTGTGAGAGCCCATGTTTCGCATCCATATAGAACAATCGGCATGATTATGGTTCTATAGACACGGATCTTTATGTTACGTGATAGCAGTCTGGATTTCAGCAGTTTACTGACTGCATGCCAACTCGCGTTGCCGGAATGCAGTCTCTTGTTAATTTCCTTCGACATTTCATTACTGGCCGTCAGTATCGTTCCCAGATATTTAAATTCTTTAACTTTTTCAAATATCTTACCTCTGAGGTTTATATGTGTTATCTGAGGTCCACCTGCTCTCGCCGTAATCATGTATTTCGTTTTGTCTTCATTTATATCTAGGCCCACCTCTTCTGCCGCTTGCATGATGTTTTCACAGTTTTTACTAACAGTCTCTAGATTATTGTCCAGAACGGCGATGTCATCCGCATATGCGAGCACTTGTGTGACCCCGTTCAGGAATGATCCGGCCATGCTGTCGTCTTGTACCTTTCTGATGACACACTCGAGCACAAGGTTAAAGAGACACGGTGATAGACCATCTCCCTGCTTTAGTCCGTCTCGGATTTCAAATGGTTCTGAGAGGTAGTTTTCTATTCTAACTCGTCCTTTGTTTTCGTTCATGCAAATTTGAATGAGGGCGGCATATTTTTTTGGGACCACCAGCTCAACTAGAATATGGTAGAGTCTCTGCCTTGCGACTGAGTCGTAGGCTTTTTTGAAGTCAACGAATAGTTGGTGAACCGTCTCTCCGTATTCCCACTTCTTTTCCAGCAGTTGTCTTATTGTGAACATTTGGTCGCTTGTTGACCGGTTCCTACGGAATCCACATTGGTAGTCTCCCAATATTTCTTCTGCGTACGGTGTGATTCTCGCCAGAATGGCATTTGTTAATATTTTGTATGCGGTTGGGAGCAATGATATTCCTCTGTAGTTTTCGCAGTCAGATCTGTCACCTTTTTTGAAAATGGGGATGACTATTGACGTTTTCCATTCTCCCGGAGTGACTTCCTTATCCCATATTGTTTGGATGAGCTGGTGGATCTTTCGAGCGGTTGCCTCTCCTCCATGCTTCACAAGGTCTGCCGGTATGCAGTCGACTCCGGGAGCTTTGTTGTTTTTCAATCGCTTTATTGCGTCTACAACTTCGTTGAGAGACGGCTCTGGATCTGAGGCTCGGCTGTATGTACGCTTGGTGCATTTATCTGTGGTTGATGGGTGCGTACATTGAGCAGATTTTCAAAGTACTGCTTCCATCTTGTCACGACATTGTTTGTTTCTGTGACCAGACAGCCTTTTGCGTCTCGAATTATTTTGGCTCTTCCTCGGTAGCCATTTCTAATTGAATTTATGCCGACATACATACCTCTGATGTTCTTTGCCCTAGAATTTTCTAGGATTTTTTCGATCCGAGTCTTCTCCCATTCGCGTTTTTTGCGTTTGAAGAGCCTCATTGTCTCTCTCCGAATTGTCGCGTATCTTTCTGCGTTGACTTCATCATATCTTTCTAAGTGGATCACTCTGAGGCGTTTACGTTCTTCAATCTTCGCCCTGTACTCATCGTCAAACCAAGGTTTGGACTTAATTGTTTTCTTAAGTCCTAATACCTTTTGGGCTGTTAGTTTGATTGTGTCTCTGATCGATGTCCATTTAGTGTTCACACTATTAGCTTCCTCTTCCTCACTGCTCACATTCTCTAGAATCCACCATCAAATGGGATGAAATCGACCTCTTTTAGATCTATCTCTTGCACTGATCACCATACTAAAACGTAGGTGAACTGAAGAACATTGGACATATCGCCATCATGGAAATTCTTTTAATAGGGAACGCGTGGTAAATAATAGGGATTCCATCTTTGTCTTGGATATGTTTTTCTCTATTCAAGAAAGAAAAAGCTTCAGTGAAGAAGGTGTGATCCGAACCGACGCTATGGCGGTTAGAATCACCAGAAGATTGAACCAATGCTAAACGCATCGGGCCACTGCCGCGTGTACGAATTCGATTTCTAAACTCAAGTACACTCATGCTTGTGTACTGTGTGTGTATCTGTTAGAAACGCCACAAACCCATTCTGAAAAGTACGCTCAAGATACATATTATTAGGATAGAATGCTCCCGAAACAAGAATATTTTTACCGCGCATTACCCTTACAGAGCCACCACACGAATAATCTTGATAATGAAATTATCTATCCTGCCCTGATTGGTCATACAGGATTTTGTTGGGGAACTTTGTTTTGGTTAAAAAACGAAACAAAATGTAAACATAAACAATCATCATCATCATCATCTTCGGCACTACAACCGGGTTCCGGTCTTTGCCCTAGTTAACAAATCTCTCCACATGTCCCGATTTCGAGCCGATAGGTGATTGACATTCTTATCATCATCATCATCGGCACTACAACCGGGATCCGATCTTTGCCTTATTTAGCAAGAATCTGCAGCGGTCTCGATTTCGAGCCGATGCCATCCAGTTTGGTACACCCAGGCTCTGGAGGTTTTGGTCTACGCCATCCCTCCATCGCAGGCAAGGTCTGCCGCGCTGTCTCCTTCCATACATCCTGCCTCAAACGACTTTCCGGGCAGGCTCCTTGTAGTGCTCTGAAAAGCAATACCATCTCCTTCCCCCACACATAGATTCAAATCCCTACACCCAAACTTATATTCACAAAATCCATTACCCCGATTCAACCAAATTCGCTATAAACGAATCAAATATTCGTTAATCGCCCTGATATCCGAATCCCCATAAATATCAGACAAAATCAAACGCATGGCAAATTGAACCAGATGTTCAATTACGATCCGTAAACAAAACCCGAATCCCACTCCATATCTTCATATGCACTACATTTCTGAGAATTCGAATTCTTATCTTAAAAACAAACACTTGGCTGCAGCCGAAGTATCTAAAGCGAGATTTTGCTTTCAATTCGATCTCCTCGAGATACAAAATCTTGATTTGGTTTCATTTATAAGGGTGATAAATTTCAGATTCGAAGATCAGTCTCAATTGGCGTCCGATGTGTGAGGACGCCAATAAATCAAATAAGTTACGAAAGTAATCAGTCTCGGTTGGCGTATAGTGTTAAGCAAGGATAGTGAAGAAGGTGAATTGAACACACGATGAAACGGTTGAAAAGCGAAGCAGTGAAGCATCAGACTACTGACCGTGTTTAGAATTTGATTTCCAAACTCGACTATATTCCACTGGTGTGAATTATTTTTATTTTATCGCTTGGTATACGGTTCTGATGTATTTTTCTTATTCGATTTTTTCGTTCGTGTTCTTCACTATTTTTGCTTGTGAATTTGTGTGTGTCTGTTAGAATCGCTACACCACTCCTGACGCAGTAACTTCGTTACGATCAGATTCGAATGCGGACGACGGACGAACGAGAGAAACGAGGAAACATCGGAGGCTGTGCTCTATGCGGAAGTCGTGACCGTGTGTGAAGTCCTGCTTTACTATGGGAAGTGTATGCTGCGTATGTGTTACAGATCACGTCGGGGTCACCAATTATAGTGTTAAGCAAGGATAGTGAAGAAGGTGAATTGAACACACGATGTAACGGTTGAAAAGCGAAGCAGTGAAGCATCAGACCGTGTTTAGAATTTGATTTCCAAACTCGACTATTTTCCACTGGTGTGAATTATTTTTATTTTATCGCTTAGTATACGGTTCTGATGTATTTTTCTTATTCGATTTTTTCGTTCGTGTTCTTCACTATTTTTGCTTGTGAATTTGTGTGCGTCTGTTAGAATCGCTACAGGCGTCCAATGCTTGTGGACGCCAATAAACTCAATTTATATTAATAAATTTAAATTTAAATAAAATATTTGATTTTTAATTGAGCCTGGCCGATTCCCAGGACCCAATTCAACAATCGGTCGTCACTCTTCCCTCAGGTCTGAGGAAGCATGGTGGCGACCGCAACGAGCTTTCTCAGGAGCGGTCTTGAGAGATCTCTCGTCCTTTTAAGGACAAGGAGACACGCTCCCTGAGTGAAATGTTACAACATCCTCTTCGCTCATTCTGGGTAGGTGTCCCACCCATCGGAATCTACCGAGCTTGATTTTTCTTACAACATTAGCATCAAGGTAGATTGCATACAACTTATGGTAGTAGCGTCTCCGGAATTATACTTCCTCGCATACAGGGGCAACAATTCTCCTTGAGATCTTCTTCTCGAACGCGGCTAAGAGTTCAGAGTGCTTTTTATTGAGCACCCAGGTTTCGGATCCATACATGAGTACTGGTAAGACCATGGTCTTGTACAGTAGTAGCTGGGATGTTTTGGATACATTTCGGGATTTAAAGAGCCTTGATAGACCATAGTAGGCTTTGTTGGATTTGATCAGCCGTTCGCGTATTTCTTTTTCCATATTGTTATCGGCCGATACTATTGACCCAAGGTAGTTAAGAGATTGCACTACTTCAAATCCGTGCTCCACTACCCTGATAGTTTGACCAACGTGAAGTCTTCTCTTCGCAGAAGTTGTCACCATGTACTTAGTTTTCCCCTCATTAATGTGAAGTCCAAGTTTTTGTGTCGCCTGCTCGATCTGGGTGCAAAAGTCCTGTACAGCCGAATCGTATCTACCGATGATGTCGATGACATTTGCGTAGGCAAGTATCCGGCTGGACTTGGTGACAATAGTCCCATCTAGTTATAACGCCAGAGTCACACGTTGCTTTCTCCAACGCCAGGTTGAAGAGGAGGCAGGTCAGACCGTCCCCTTGTCGGAGTCCATTAAAGATGTTTATTGGTTCGGACAGCAATCCCCCTATTTTTACTTGACTAGTTACGTTGGTCATGGTCAACCCGCAAAGTCGTATCAATCTGTTTTGAATGCCGAGGTCTCTCATGGCATTATATAGTTTTACCCTGGCTATGCTATCGTAGGCAGCCTTAAAGTCTATAAATAGATGATATAATGGAATCTTAAAGACATTTTGTCATCGCCTGCCTAAGGGTGAATATCTGATCAATCGCTGATTTGCCTGGGATGAACCCACACTGATATTGACCAATGATGGCTTTAGCGTATGCGCCTATCCGATCTTGTAGGATAGTGGAGAAAATCTTATAGCCAATACTCCACAATGTTATACCCCTATAGTTGCTGCACAGTGTGATATCTCCTTTCTTATGTATGAAGCAAATTATTCCACGACGCCAATCTTCCGGCATCTTCTCTTGCTCCCATACGTGCACCACGATTTGATGAATTGCGTGATATAACGCTGCCCCTTCCTTGTTTGATCAGCTCAGCTTATATGCCAATAGCGTCGGGAGCTTTATTTGATTTGAGCTGTCTTATGGCTTTTAGTGGTTCCTCAATGCTTCGTGACAGCAGCATTTGGTCTTGATTTTGCATTGGTGGAGCCTCCAATTCTTCTGTGAGCTGACCATTTGCAATTCATTGAAGTGCACTTCCCATCGCTCCAGAATGGTTTCATGATGAGTGATCAGATTACCCTCTTTATGCTTGCAGTAAGTGTAGCGCGGTGTGTATCGCGCCATACTGCAGATTATTTGGTAGAACTTCCGCGCATGGTGCGGACCTCGCTCTCTACTTTTCTCTATTTCACATACACATGCGCTTTTCTCTTGTCTGTGAAGTCTTTTTTTAGATATTCTGAGCTGTCTGTATTTCTCCTCGCGTACCCGCGTCCTATGAGTTCAGTCGCTAGTTTGGACTCATCATCAAACCAGTCACTCCGATCTCTACGACTACTGTCTAAGATGGAGTTGGCAGTACTAATGACAGTATTGTTAAGGCGTGTCCATTTCTCTTCTACGCCCGGCATTCTGGTCCCAGGACTTTCTCTCCCTCCAACGAGCTCTCCGAGGGCGAGTCCTAGCGCATGACCAAAGGTGTTACTGGTATTCTCATTGCGTAAGGCAGCCGTGTTGATTTGAACCTGATCCGTGGGTGCTATACGTCTCCATAAGGCAATCCGCGCTAGGAAAACTGTACCAACAAGGCAGTGATCCAAGTTGACGTTGGCACCTCTGTACACTAGTACCGTCATCAGGCTCGAGGAGTGGCGGCGATCTATCAACGCGTGGTAAAAAATAAGATTATAGGCTATTTTAAAAATTTGTCATCATAAAACGGGGAAAAAAATGTGTGCCTTACTTAGGTCTTGTTTTTGTTTTTGTTTTACACTGGTGTGGTAGCCCGAGGTACGCTTTTTATTAATTGCTTGGGTTTTTATTAATCTTTTTTAATTCACTCTTCCCGGTGTTTAGCTTCAGGGATGATTTTGTTATTGCTTGTGTGTTTTTTTTGTTGTGGTTTTGAGTTAATTTGTAGGTTTAATTGTAAGTTGTTGTTGGTTGACAGCATCGTAAGTTTACGAATCTTACTTTCGAAGCCAAACTCAGCTCCGGACGAAGGGCAAAGAAGTCTTCCCCAGTACGTCCGAGTAATGTTATTTAGAGGTCAAGGCTTTCCAAGCGCTTAGCTTCCCTGATCCTACCGGGTTATAGTAGGTTATTGGCGAATCAAGGTTTTTCAAACACATAAGTTTCTCAACTTAGGCTTCCCTGATCCTGCCGGCTGCGTCAAATGTAATACTATAAAAGAGTTATCAACATCAATTATCTATTTGGCACCGGCAATATGTATGCCGGCTGCGCCAAATAGTAAGGTTACTAATTACTTCCAAAATAATTAGAAGTAAGTAAACGTATGTTTTTTAGTTGTAGCCTTTATTTAAAGAACTGCCTTATTTACAGATAATATTACTTATTAGATTACTATTTAGTATTATTATATTTCCGGCGCAAGACTAATGACCTTGCCTGAACAAAAAAAACAGATCATTATGGAAAATTTAACAAGCCTCAGGACTTGCTAAATAAGGCCAAGACCGGTTCCCGGTTGTAGTGCCGATGATGATGATGATGATTATTATATTACTTATTATTTTATTTAGAGTAACAGGCCCCCTGTTTCAATGCCAAGCTGCATCCTGCTACTCTTAGTTTACGACAGCTCATGTGCCTCTAACAGAACCTTTTTTATATACCCAAAATCAAATCCGAATTTTACATTCCTTCCCACGATTCATCAGCTTGACACAGCCACCTGATGCTAGCCCCAGTCGAAGGCCACGCCAACGACGATGGAAACTGCAATGTTGCAATTTTGTCGCCATTCATCCTGAGGCGGCACCGTTAGGCCTACTCTGGCTGCAGCTCTACCTCAAGGCCATGGGAAAATTTCGAATCTGATTTGCCCATAGCAAATAGCATGCATGGGCATGGGTGGAATCTCCTTGAAGGTGATGGGGTGTCAGGTGATCATCAAGGTGATGAGAATTTTTGTTTCCTTATAGCGAATGGCATGCAATATGTGTATGGGCATGGTTATGGAGTTTAGTTATGGGAATGGAAAACTTATGTGTAGTTATCGCATATGCTATTGTATGATGGGAAATTGCGTTTAGCAAAAGGTGTGTGATAGGGTTTCATGGCCACACTGAAAGAACTCTGTCGGTTGTAACAGGGAATTCATTTTGATACTACACCGAAAGAATTCTTTTGGTTTAAAATGATTAAAACTGTAATGTATGGCCGTTAATGTCATATGTGAATGCAACATAATTCATGATTTAATTTTGTTTAATTTATGGCAGTTCATGTCATATGAATGCAACAGGGGCGCAAAGGGCCACTAGGCCCTTCCCACCACTGGATGTGCACTTCCAAGTTTTATTACGTAACAGTCGTCTTGCGATCTAAAACCAAACTGGTAGTTCGAAATGATACGATTTTCTTCACACCAGGTTATCAATGCTTTATTTTCTTGAAACGTTACTAATGTTTGCAAGCAAGCTGATCGAGCGAACATTGGGTGGATTGCTCCTATCCTTGCCCGTTTTGGGGACAGGATGGACTACTGCAGTTTTCCAACAGGTTGGATAATATGCATTATTTAGAGCGTTGTTGAACAAACATCCAATTGCCCAGTAACGAATATGGTACCATATGTCCAATCTATCTCCCAGGAGACGCAACAGAAAATTTATTATTTGGGGTGCCACTTTCATTAGTGATTTGCTAGTACCGGAAGAAGCAGGGGCATGAGGAGGAAGTATTGTGCCAAACACGGACACTCCGTTCATCTTCCTCCTCCATCATAAATGTTCCTACAAGAAATTGTTCGCCGAGTAAAAGAACGAAACGTCGCCATGTTTGTCCACAACCGGGAGTAAGGGAAAACACTGTCCACCAACTTGTGAAAAACTGCACGACAAACCGTCCCCCAGATAGAAATTAAAACACAAGTTGTTCTGTTCGTAATTTATTTTTATTTTATTTCACTTTCGTTATTATCTTTAAAATTGTGAAGGATAATTCGTAATTTTACAGACTGAAGTCGTAAATTAATCTAATTAGACAATGAAAATACGCGCACACGTCCACTGTAATGAACCAACGACTTGTATATCAAAACTTTACTCACGCGACTCGCGGTTAACTGTAGCGTCCCCGTGTGCACCGGGGAGCGGGAGCGGCAACGACCGTGGTGGTCGGCGGATGTAATAAGACTCAACGATATTAAATCGCTATCAATAGAAATTCGGCCAGTGAAACCGCCTCTCCTTGAATTAAGGTACACATGTATGTGTGAACATTGGTTCATTCGTGGGACGAAACCATGAGAACGAATCTAACAGAAAGGGAAAATGTGCATCCATGAGATGTGAATCTCATTGGATGCTAATTGGGTTTGTGTTTGCTTATGTGAGAAGGTCAATGGTAAACGGATCCAGGAATATGTAAGACAAAGGGACCGTTGATGATCGTTGTCTACAATATGCATAGCGGCTGTATTGACGGCCGCAATGCATCATGAACATTGTGCTAATTGGTTTTAGCTTGTTTACCGGAAAATTGTGTTTATGGCATCGCTGGTACGGGTAGGTATTCAATTCCTATTTGTATTTGCCTATGCTGTAGGATTTAATTGATGCCTTATGACGCAAGATGCGTATATTTGTTTTTGTCCCTTGGGTATAAGCCGCCAGCCAATGTGTATGTAGGTAGTTTTTATTGTACACATGTTGAGACTGGGATAAGCCAATTCAAGGGTAAGATTCCCTGATTATGCGGTTGTATTATATGTGACCCGATGAATTTTCTTGCGGGGAATTCATGATAAGTTAGGAAAGAATTCTTATAGGGAATTTGTATGCGAAGAGATGCATGCAGGTAAGGAGTTTTTTCTAGGGGCTTTTAGCTAAATAATCTTGATCAATTTGATGCGTGAAGCATTTAAGGTGCTAATGAGATTGTGGTAGCGAAAACCTATGCAGACTGGGATGAAGTTATGGCGGTTTTTCAGGTAAGTGGGCCGTGGGGTTTGGCGGAACCGCCACAGTGGTATACACCTTCTGGCTGTGAGAAAAGAAAAAAAAAATACTCCCCTTTAAACATGCTATCAGCAACCCATGGCTCGATGATGCTCTCTATTGACGTATCACAACAGCACCACGCTAGGTGTACTGTTCCATGGCAACATTTTCGTTTAAACCGAGGCATGCTGTCATCCATTAGAAAACAGATGTAAAAGCTACAGGCTTGCCAGATGCCGAAGACTTACATGGCCCGTAATGTAGTAATTTGTCTACTTAATTCCACATTGTATGAAAACGATGTTACTGGTTATAATTAATTTCATTCTCATTTATCGTTCTGTATGGTAAATGATGGGATTGTTTTTGGAGTCGTTCAATTCGGTCGACTAAAAAGGTAAGGAGATCATTCATGAGTAAATGGATAGTGGTCTGATTAGTTAAAAACCGTATATTGCAAAACGTCTGGCAACTGAATTTTTTTGACCCCCTCCCACGCGCTATACCTGATCAATAATCTTGTCTTCGCGTTTCTCGTTCTTGGAAAGACCTGTTTCAACAGAGACGCCCGTCTCTGAGATATCTCAATTTCATTCTCATTTATATTACTTACCCATAAGTATCCTTTTGAAAGGTGACCCAAACTACCCAACTGTAGGGGGATCCCGTAAAGTATTTCACCCAACAAGTGGAAGATTGATCTGTTGATTACCCTCCCCATCGCGCATTTCGGAGTAGCACTGCGACATCGGGGTTGCTCAATACGCTGATTATTAGTTCCCAGCAGCCGGTAGAAAGTTGAGACACCTTGAATGAACTTCACAGTGTCTTAACTGATTTTGATGAGCCGTTAAGCTAGTGTTCTTGTTATTCACTGTCGTCCTTTTTAATAGTACCAAATCGGTTTTCATCGAGTCCATTCATATCTGTAATATTCTGCGTGCAAAACGAATGTCGTCGTTTGAACATATTTCAAATTCGATTGCATATGGAAACCAAATAAATAATAGGCCTCAACCCCCTCTGCCGGCAAAAAGTACATATGTCGAACTGTTTCGTGGCCACTTGAAGCAATGAACAAAAAAGAATTACTTTGCCAATTAGTTGTGAAATATTTTAGGCTTTTCTGGAGTTGGTCAGAATTCTTTTCGTCTCATCATATCTCGTCGATTGAGTTCATTAAATGAAAACCATTAATTGACTGAAAATATGCGACCGATTGGGGGAGAAAGTTCAATTCGATAGGGCGGTTCTCTATGGCTATAAAGAACGGTGGATCCAGTCGCTTGTATTCTGCGGAAGTTTGTTAATCGGTCGTATCGATGGAATTATTCTTTGATGGGATGAGTTGGGATATATTCAGAAACCGATTTGTTTTTGGGGTTGCGTTCTGCCCTGATGGGTGGTGTAAATTGTGGTTAAGCTGGTTAACCACGACTGCGAGTGCTGACCTATTAATCAGCGAATATCGTGGAATAGTTACAAGGACGTGGTAGTCGTTTACAAATTGATTGGTTTCATAGTGTCAGTATCAGTTCGGGTTGTGGTTGTTGGTTCTGGCGATTCGACCGGAGATTTTTTCTTCAAATTAACGTAAAATTTAAATTTAAGCTTAAAATTCTTAACATTTATCTTACTACTTTCTCCTTTAATCACTTGCTGTATTTTTTGTTAGAGCTTCTAAATTTAGTAATTAACGTAATTTGGTCCGTTTTTTGTTCTGTAAAGTGCATTCATTGAAATGATTATTAATTCCTTAGCCCCATCGTGAAATATGATAAAGACTAAGGGAATAGTGCATAGAAATGCTATACACTCAGTAGTTTGATATTGCTAGGTTCTTGGAGGTAGAGGGTTGGTGTGGTCTCGGAAATGTTTTCTTTTGGGAGTCTCTCTTCTGGTGTGGTGGCCTATTCTGTGGTGGTTGTTTATTTGGTGGCGTTGGTTTATTCTGTGGTGCTGGTGTATAACGTGCACGGCAATCCTTTATGTCGTGCCCATATTCTCTGCAATCCCCGCAACACGGGGTATTTCGCCTTCTTAGGCACATGCCTTATAATTGTCCCCGTTTATGTGCAAAAGCTGTACGTCATGCGAGCAACTAGCGAATACGACTGAGGAGCGCGTTTGTCCTGGGTGGGTTGATTGTAGTATTTCTGGCCACTTCCGCCCCTTGTGGTACCGGGCCTCCAGGTCCTACTGGTGGAATTTATAGCGTTTGCGATGATAGTGAAGAATGTGTGATTTGAACCGAAGCTATGATGGTTAGAATCACTAAAAATTGAACCAATGTTCAACATATTAATCCGTGCGGCCACTGCCGTGTGTCATCATCATCATCATCTGCACTACAACCGGGATCCGGTCTTGGCCTTATTTAACAAATCTGAGGCTTGTTCAATTTTCCATAATAATTTGTTTTTCGGGGCAAGGTTATTAGCCTGGCACAATATTTTAAACAATTCTTTAAATTGTTGAACACTTCTACTGAGAACAGTGTTCAACAATTTAAAGACAAGACCTCCGATCCACGTCGTAACAAAAGCCTTTTCAATGTCCAGGCCCACGTAATGTTGGGCTCCTTATTAAGGAGCCGGACACAGACGTGGTTTACGTTGAGTGCCAGAGTCGTGCTGTGCGCTCTTCTACTCTGACTTCTCGAACTGCCCTCGTATCACGACGAGTAACATAATTAGAAAAAACCCGTATTATTAATAACTAATATGAATTTCTTCAGTAGAAGATCACTTAAGATCACACCGTATTCATAATAGGAGGTATAGTGTTTGCTACGATAATGAAGAACGCGTGGTTCGAATTGATGCTATGACGGTTAGAATCACTAAAAATTGAACCAATGCTCAACACATCAGGGCACTACCATGTGTACAAATTTGAATTCTAAACTCAAGTACACTCAACTGATGTGGAATTACTATTGTAGGGGTTGGTGTAGTCTCATATGCGTGTTCATTCTTGGTCCCTTAAGTCTTCCGTTAAATCAATAATGGAAACACCTTTTACCCACTAACATTACTCATTTATTTAATTAAACAACAATGGTGTAAACTAAACAAATAAAAAGAACTCACAATGCTTCATTCTTACTTAAAGAACTAAGGAGACTCCGCTGTTTGACTGGTTCTCCCTCACAAACTAGGTACTCAGTGTTTGGCTAATTGATATGAATCTGAACTGCATGGATTTTACTATACAGGATCACCGAGCATTCTCTCTGCGATCGTCGAAGTGTGTAGACGCGTCCTACTACTGCTTTCGAAAAATAAAAGTGAAAAGAAAAATTAAAAGAAAACACGTGTGCGCGTGCAGACATAAATGTGTGACCGTCATTAGGAACGGTCTGTGGCCGAACAATAGTGTATCGTGTATAGTGGAAAATTTTGGGAAATTTCTGCGCGACATTTTAAAAATTTAAGGAAAATTGGTAAACCAAAACATAAAATCAGCGACCGCATCCGGAGTTTGCGTTCGCAGATGCTAGTCAGCGGCCCCAGTACTGCCGAGCTACCTAAAAAACGAAAAAAAAAAACTACTCACAGTCCTCTGAACGCACCGAAGAAAGTAGCTACAATGGCTACTCAACTAACAACGGAATACCACAAAAAACACGATGACGCGATGGAAACAATAAGGATGCTAACAGCCCAAATGGAACAACTACAAGAAAAAATTCGCTCTCTTCAAGCGCAAACCAAAACCAATGTCGACGTCCCCATGAAGGAAGTTCGTCCCCAACCCAACTCATTAACATTCAACAATAACCCATCATCATCGAATACCTCGCCACCGCCCCAAGATACCCACAAACCAGAAGACCACTGGCAAACAGTTGGACAGAAATCTGCAAATAAGGTGAGACCACCCCCAATCTATATTAAAAATCCTAATAGTACCAAAGAAGTCATCAAGACGCTTGAGAATGCCCTTGGACACAGAAATTTTACCACGGACTCAAAAGGATCTTCGATCTCTATCAAGACGATGACTCTAACGGATCACGACATGGCAATAAGAAAACTCTCAGAGAACAAACACGAGTTCTTCACATTCCAACATGCCCAAATGAAACCAAAAACATTCATCATAAGGCACATTGATCCAGCATGGACTACCGAGGAACTTACACTCGAAATCTTGAGGATATGCCCGTCAATGAAAATCCACAGATTGGACTACTTTCAAACCCCACACATGAGGGAGAATAATATTAGGAGCTTGCGAATCATACAGATCCCACCGAATGGTGATGTCACCCAACTTAAACAAATAAAATATTTGTTCACACATAAAATCACGATCGAAGAGCCACATAAACAGAGCATTCTCCATTGCAAAAGGTGTCAAGGATCAGGACACCTAGCAGTTGCGTGCCACCTAAGTGCACGATGCGGAAAATGTGCCGAACAGCATATACCAGGAGAGTGCAAAGTGAACCCGCCTGGCACAGAACCATCAATAATTCAGCAAACAAACGCCGATGGATCAACATCCACGAAAAAAATTACCATAACTTGCTGTAACTGCGGAGGCCCACATCCAGCTAGTTTTTCACAATGCCCCGAAAAGCTACGGATTCTGGAGAGACGTTCGTTACATACGGTAACTAATACGGCCAAACCAGATGCAACGAAACCCTTATCACCACAACCATCCCATCTCAGGGGGCCAGGAACATCATATGCAGAAATTACGAAAAGTTCCCGTAGCTGCCCGAAATCTCAACAACCCAACCCCAACGTTCTCAACCTGGATATCTTGGGATACATCAGGAGCCTGGAGACACTACTACCAACCTTAAAACACAGTTCCGAATTGGAAAAAAAAAGGTCAGATCTTAAATTTAATAACTTCCCACATCCTTTCCCTTAACGTATAACTTAACCCTTATCTGCCTCAACTCAGAGTCCATTTATTCCCACACCCGTAGACAACACCTCCGACTGTTTGTTGAAAAATTCTCCCCAGATATTCTTCTGCTTTCAGAAACTTGGCTGAAATCCACTTCTCGAGTCTACATACCTAATTACACATTTGTGTCCAACCCACGAACCTCTGGCCCTCATGGAGGTACGGGAATCCTAATACATAAAAAATTCCAATTTACTGAGATTAGATTTGCTAATATAACTAGTGTCGAATACACGGCTGTTAAACTTTTCTGCCGAAATAATAAAGTACTGGTCTTGTCCTCCATATACATTCACCCTTCTCGTGAACCAAACTTCCCTAGTGCAGACATCTCACAAATAATCCAACAGTCTCTGCCAGCACCTTTCATAATAGGAGGAGACTGGAACGCACGACATACTGCATTTAATGACATCAAATGCAACAAATACGGCTGCCAACTCCTTGATCTCCTCCGACTTCATCCATATGTCTACGCAGACTGCCCGTTGCAACCTACTCGAATTTGCAGCTCAACCAAGTCAACAATCGATTTCTTCGTAAAGTCTACAGATAGCTATTCATCTAAACCTCCCACAGTGTCCTTCACATTCCCTTCGGATCATGGCTCTGTCCACACCTCGGTTCAAATCCCCTCGCTTGAACCACTCTACACTCTGAATCCTATTCCAAATTTCACCAAAACAAACTGGAAAAAAGTCAATAAGGATATTGCTGCTAGCTTTTCAAAATTTTCTTTACCGGAATCTTCTAACCTGCCCCCTACACAAATTGACCAAGCAGCGGCCCAAATAGAGCAAATACTGGGAAATGCTCTCTTCAGCCATACTCCCACTATCGTTCCTCATAATCACTTAGGAAAACCCCTACCCAACCTACTCACAAAATTATTACGTATAAAAAAACAACTCCGACGAAAATTGCACACTAGCTACTCACCTTTTATTAAACAACAGATCCAGCTATTGACCTCCCTGATAAATGGACAACTAAAAGTTTTCACTAATCAGACCTACACATCCACCCTAAACAGTATCAAACCAAATCGCGATCTATTTAAAAACATAAACAGACTAACGGGTCGCAAACTCAAGCCTCGAACAGATTATCTTATTCACCCAACTAATAATAACATCGTCCAGTCGGACACTGATATAGCAAACTGTCTCGCTGAACATTTCTGCAAAGTCCATAAGCAAAACGATACCCTCCCAGTAACAAATTTCCACGATACCGTGAACGATTACATTCCACGCTCACTGGAGCCATCCCTCACACCATTTATTACTGAATTCACCGAAACCAATAAAGCATCACACCCCGTAAGAATCGACACATTCCTAAGCCTTGAAGAACTATCCGAAGTCATTACTTCACGTAACAATAAAAAATCGACTGGCCTAGATGGAATCCCTAACCTCCTATTCAAAAGACTCCACCCAGGCAACTTGCTCCCGATTCTCGTTCTTCTCAACCACATAATAAACGCTTCACATTTCCCTAAAAGTTGGAAAACAGCGGTGATCGTCCCTATTAGCAAATCTGGGCCCTCCAAGTACCCGGATAACTTCCGTCCGATATCGCAGCTAAGCTCGCTTAGCAAGATTCTTGAATGTAAAATCTACAAAAATCTTTTCTCATTTGCCAGGGATAACTCCCTCATTCCGAACTCTCAATTTGGCTTCCGCTCACAACACTCCACTTGTCATGCTCTCTTAAAACTGACACATGATGTGACGACCCACCTCCAAAACCAATCCCCAACGGTATGTGTCTCCCTAGACATAGCTAAAGCATTCGACTGTGTCTGGATCGCAGGACTGTTATACAAACTTCATTCAATGTATGGATTAAACATCCACTCCACAAAACTTCTCGCTTCTTACCTCTCTGATAGAAAGTTCATGGTGAAAATAAACTCAACCCTATCGACACCTTATAGCATAACCGCAGGAGTTCCTCAAGGATCCATCCTCGGCCCACTACTATACCTTCTTTATACATCAGACGCACCGCAGCCACTGTTACCCAATACAACAATGCTCAACTATGCCGACGACACCTTAATTTATTCAAGCAACAAGCTTGTCAAGGAGGCAAGAAACTGTATTAACAGATATCTCCCAATCCTGTCAGCCTACTTTACCAAGTGGAGAATTCAACTAAATCCAACCAAAACTCAGCTCATAGTTTTTAAAGGCAGAAACGCGAGTTGTACAAACAACACTATTCGCTGCCATAATAAAATCAGAATTAAAATAAATAACAATATAATTAAACCCTCCAAAACCTTAAAGTATCTAGGTATAACCTTTACCAACAATCTGTCATTCTCCGCCCACATTAAAAATACGATTCGTAAAGCCACAACCCAACTGAACCTCTGCAGAAAAGTCATGTACAAACCGAATGGTCTCTCTCCCAAAGTCAAATCACTTATCTACAAACAAATAATCAGACCCACTCTCACATATGCATGCCCGATATGGTACCATATTACACCCGCCCAAATGGAGAAGCTACGCGTTTTCGAAAGGAAATGCTTCAGACTTATCACTGGCCTCAACCGACATCCTAACTCCCACAAATATTACAACAGTAGTTCGCTCTACTATGCCGCCAATATTGAACGTATAGATCGACGCTTCCTCGAGCTGTCCATCAAATTTATCGAAAATCTTCCCAATAATCCCAATCCGATAATAAATGCGCTCACATCGACTCCGTCAGACAACCGAACTGCCTACCCGAACTGTCTCCACACCAGAACCCTCTTCACCTTTGGCAGATTGGTCAACAACTCCAATGAGATTGTATACCACAATACTGAACTCTCACCTCACCAGTTTAAATATTGTAATATACAACCCTTCTCTAATATCTTGCGTTTCAACGACCAATCGGAAAGTGTTCCCCCCACCCATATCCCCGACTGATAGTACCCACCCTAACCCAAATCCTACCCATCGACCATTATACCTCCCGCCCCACCCTACTCTAACTTATTGTAATAATAATAGATTTAATAATTAGATAAGCTAGGCTAAGCTGAGTTAAGTTAAGTTAAGCAAATTAGTTATAGGTTAAGTAAATAATTATATCCTGGTTTTCTGACCTTTTCCAGGAAGCCCCACCTACTCCTATCTTGTCCACCCATAAAATATGTAACTTTATAATAATGTTTGAAAAATGTACTAGCAAGTATGTGTAAACGATTAAAGCTAAGCTAATTATAAGTTATCTGTATTACTTATTGTAACAAATCATTTATGGTCAATAAATACAGAAATGTAAAAAAAAAAAAAAAAAAGGATCACCGAGGTATGATTTAGTTTAAAGTTAATAATTAATGGAAATGATTTAAGCTGCAAAGAATATGTTATCCAGGATCACTGATGTATGATTTAGTTTAAAGTCAATAATTAATGAAAATAATTTAAACTGCTAAGAATATGTTATCCAGGATCACTGGTGTATGATTTAGCTTAGAGATAATAATTAACAGAACTAATGTACATGGCAAAGACTTCACAATCTATTGGGTTTAGCAGACACAGTCGAAATAACACACGGTTAGCTTTTAAATTGGAACTATTGAAATGATAGCTTTGGTTGCACTTCCACAGGTAGCTGGTCTCCGACTAAAAAATATCGACCGAAGCGACAGAATACCAAAAATTCCAACCATCGCTTCGGTGACCATATTCCCATTTATTGCTTGAGGATGCGCACTCAAGAGATGCATTTACCTCATACGCTCATGACTAGTGTCCATGAGCATGCGAACCGTGGACATTGAAATTCCTTAGAAGGAAATGTTTATCCGATCAGCACTGTGTGGAACATTCATGCTGATCGGGCGCGCGTTGCTGGCGTCCTCTCATATGACTTGCCATGCACGTGTGCTGGAAAAATTCTTTCCTCTTGTGTGCATGGACAACGTCAAGGGTTTATGTCGGTTACGTAATGTTGTACCGAGTTGTATTTCAGGGGCATTTCACTAGTGCCAATGAATTCGCTTGTCGATCGGGTGACCGATCGATGTGGGCATAAACGACAACAAAATGGAAGAAATATCTCCTGTGGTCTGTGGCAGACACATTAGGAGGTATTTCTTTAATACTGTTTGGGCAATGTTAGTTGCTCTATGTGCAACCAAATTGCCTTTACGGAACATTGGTGCGTTTCGTGCAACTATGCCCTTGTGGTAAATGTCCGTTGTTGCTGATGTATTTTACATCATCGAAAATTGTAGGTTTACCGAATTTCAGGTATTGCGGTTCTAACCATAGAAAGGCAAGTAAATGCTTTCCAGGTTTTTATGCTTTCTGTTATGCCCTAGGGAAAGTTAGGTGTTGTACCTAGGAAAAGCGAGCGGTGGCGTTATTAAAACCGCCACACTATGTTATTCCTTGGTACACGGCTGATGCTTTTTTGCTTATTCGGTCTTCTTTCTGTGTTCTTCACTATATGCTTTTGTATTGTGTGTGTATCTGTTAGAACCGACACAAACTCACCTTGTGGTTGGTACGGGTGTATAGTAGTCACAGGCTGGGATTGCTGTGTGTAGCACCTCAGCGCATACTGAGGCTGTCCTGTCAGTGTCTGGGTAGCGTCGACCAACCTACCATGCACATACCCAGCAGCTTAACTCGCCTCATTGATCGGTAGGTGTTGCCTGTGAAGTGAGTCATGTGGTAGCTGATTTTGACTAACGGGAGGTATAGTGGCGTAGAATGACTGTCCGCTAGAGTAAGGCGTAATTGTGCATTCACAGAAAAGGGGTACCCATAAAGAAGAAAGAAGTAACTTGCGGTGACTGTCCTAAAGGAGTGGCCCCTTGATTCTGAGTCGATGTGGTCGTCAGAGTCGAATTGCGGAGTTCCCATTTAGCTTTTTGGCGGCATTCTAAAACGCCATGGCCTTCTCGAGCACAAAAATCGCAGGTTATTCTTATTTTCGCACTTGCACTGACACCAATTATTTATTGTTTGGAGGTCAAAAGTTGGAGTGTTAGTCACGTCGGGGTCACCACTGTGGGGATTAGGAGTATTGTGCCAGACATGGGCACTCCGTTCAGTCCCGTCCTACCCGTCTGTCACTAAAAGTTTCGACAATGTCCCGCCAAACACTGTCAGAAAACTGTTCACAGAAAAAACTGATCGCCATAGCGGGGTAGAAAATGCCAAACACCGGACAAGTAAAAATTAAACACACTATTTATTTTGTTTAGTTTTATTTCTATATTAAAAGAAAAACACTACTATTGGAATAACTTGTTTGAATACATGGATTATAGTTTCCGTTTCATTTTCTTATTGGAAACTAACATTTTACGGTAGCACTGCGTGAAAGTTACAATGTGAAGTCAATAAAAACACAATCTTCGAAGACTGCAGCAAATATAATATTCGACATGGCGGTTGAAAACACTACACTGTACGTAACCGACTTCCGCGCATCTAAACCTTTATGAAGTTAAAACGCGTCTCCGAAGTGACGGAGAGTGGGAGATTGCGTGACCGTGCCGGTCAGCGGGTGGAAAACGACTCAGCGATAATCATCTCGTGCAGATCTGATTCGCTACGAGGGAAAATTTTAGGGGCATTTTCCCTGAGAGAGAAAGTATTTCCCTCCACTAGGGAAAAGATTTACCTACCACCAGAGAAACGTAAAGTCTCTCTTGTGGGAACATAGAACTAGATCTCGTAATGCAGATCATGGTGGTGTGTGTGAGATCGTTCGTTGAAGTCAGATTGTTGACATATGCGAGGAGGCAATGGCAAAACAAAGCATGCAGGCGGCAAGGACAAAGAGAACGAGAAGATCGTTGTCTATGAAGTACATCGCGTCTAAATAAATAGACGACGATACTTCGAAGAAATGTGGTAAGAGAAAAGACGAGACGAGGGCATCATAAAAGTCTTAGATGAGTGATGCCCTTGTGTAAATATACGAATAGACATTGGGAAAGGTGCTAATGGTTGCGATACTTTATACAATGAAAATTGTATGTCGTATCTTGGGTCGGTGGCCAAAAGGAATTGCTTGCATTTGTATATGCTGGATAATTAGTTTGGGGCAAAGGCGAGGGATCATGGTCGGGTATATGCCAGCTGAACAAACAAGCTGCCCGACGCTGCTTGGCAGTTGGACAATGAATCGATGTGTATCTAATACAAGTTGTACACATGTAAGGCCGGGAATATCCTACTCAAGGCTAAGATTCCCCGACTATGCGGTTACGTTATATGTGAACCGATAAGTTTTCTTTTTAGGAATATGCTGTTTGGAACAGAATTCTTAAGAGGAATTTTGAATTCAAATAAATGAATGCAGGTAAGAATTCTCTTCTAGGAGCTTTTAGGTAAATACGTTTCGTGCTTAATACGATTGCATTAGCAGAAAGTTGATACAGATTGGATGGAAGTTATGGGAGTTTTAGGCACGTGAACCGTGGGGTTTGACGGAACCGCCACAGGTCAATAGTGTCAGCCGATAACAATATGGAAGAAGAAATACGCGAAAGGGTGATCAAATCCAACAAAGCCTACTATGGTTTATCAATGCTCTTTAAATCCCGAAATTTATCCAGACCATCCAAGCTACTACTGTACAAGACCATGGTCTTACCAGTACTCATACATGGAGCCTAGACCTGGGTGCTCAATAAAATGCACTCTGAACTCTTAGCCGCGTTCGAGAGGAAGGTCCTAAGGAGAATTTTTGGCCCAGTATGTGAGGGAGGACGATTCCGGAGACGGCACAACCATGAGTTGTACGCGATCTACCTTGAAGTTAATGTAAGAAAAATCAAGCTCGATAGACCCCGGTCGGCGGGGCACCTAGCTCGAATGAGCGAAGAGGAGCCTGCCCGGAAAGTCCTTTGTGGCAGGATGTATTGAAGTAAATAGCGCGGTAGACCTTGTCTGCGATGGAGGGATGGCGTAGACCAGGACGCCCATAGCCTTGGAGTGCCAAATCGGCTCGAAATCGGGACCGGTAAAGAGATTTGTTAAATAAGGCCAAGACCGGATCCCGGTTATAGTGCCGATGATGATGATGAATTAAGCTAGAATTTATGCTTTTTTTGTCTAGCATATAATTTAGGATCTAAGAAAAAAAACGTAAAAAAAAAACATGGTGGGAAAAATGAAAACAAAAAAAAACCAGCATCTGTGTACCCATTTTTTATCCTCTACTCCTTTTCTTTCGCCCATGCCAAGCTTTGGCATCTAAGGTCGCTCTAAAATCCATTTTGTGTGGGCATTTTGTTTATAATAAATAAGTATCTATCTGGTAAACAAGAGGCTATACCGCAAACCTACAATATTGAGAGTGATCAAGTCGCGAAGATTAAGATGGGCCGGACACATAGCGCGAATGGGCGATGATAGGACCGTGCATAGAATTCTTGAAGGTAAATTAACCGGGAAGAGACCGACAGGACGGAGATGGGAGGACAATGTTAGATTGGACCTCGAGGAGATCGGATCGGATGATCGAACGTGGAAGGAGAGCGCACAGGACAGAGAACAATGGAGGAGCAGAGTCGGTGAGGCCATGAACTTCTGGGTTCCTACAGGCCAGTAAATAATAATAATAATCTGGTAAACAAGAAAGTTCATGCGGTTTTGCTACAGAAAAAAAGTAACAAATGTTTACATAATGTTTGTTCTGGAAAATATACACCATCCGTTTCTATAACCAGTTTTTGAAGAAATCTTTTTTCCGGAACTCAAAAAATGGTGCTACCGCGTTTTCACCCTCTCTTTGAGATCGCGCATATAATTGTCCAATGCCAAAAAGGTTGATAGTCCGACGGACCAACGTCTGATGAATATGGAAGATGGTGTAAAAACTTAGTGAAGACATCACTTCCAGGGTCATCCTTACAACATGAGGCCTCACGTTGTCTTGGCGGAAAAGACTTCTATTCATGAGTGCTGGATGTTTTTTGCGAGTTCTTCGACAACTTTGTGCAGATGTGGCTCTTTGTAATGATTTTCTCACTTTCCAAAAACTCAGAATGCAAAATGCCAGCAGTCGTACACCACGGACCCAGCATCACCTTCCCTTGATGAAGAGCAGGTTTAGCAGTCTAAGGCATTGAGTCGTGTGACGAAAGTCACGATTTTTTGTTGTAGTACCATTAATTAATGTGGGAGGAGGTATAATTTAAAAGGTATATATCGATTTAAATGGGTAAAAAACCGAGGAGTGCGCATAACTCCGTTGTGACAGTACGCAAAATATGTTCTGTATTCTAGTCCGGCCTTCAGCAAGGGTGGTTTGCAAACCTTTAGAACTTACGCATTTTGGCACACATTTATTTCATCCTGTTATTTTACCGCCTTCACGATCATTTCTATTCTCTACGCTATATATTTTCTTTCTATAAATGTTATTCGCCTTAGTGCGGCATTTATTAAGGAGATTGTGACATGCATGCATGCATGAGTATATACATTTTTTTTCCCTAGGGAGGTGGAAATTTTCAAAAGATACTTCTGGACTTATCTGACTCTTGCCGGATTTGTACCCACTTAAACCACCTCCCATCAACACGCATCCTTGTTTCTTGTGTGAATCTTCTTGTGATGTATAGCGCACTTTCACTTCGGTTGTGAATTCGTGTTTCAATTTTTTAAATTTGTTCTTGTAAAATTGTATGAACTTACTAGATATAGGTGCTACAATATTATTCTTTTTAAAGCTTGTTCTCCCTGTTTACCCTAGAATATTCTTGGTATACCATACTCTTGAAGTCCCGATTATCGCTTAACTTCTGAAAATCTGCAACTATGGTCCCTTTTCAAAAAAAATCTGATGGCATTCGGCTTTATGGCTTAGACCCAACGTTAGATTGAATTTAAACGTGACACCCTTGTATTTTAAGTAGCCAACATTGTGTGAAACAACAAAATCTATTGTGAAACTTTGTTTTACTTTGTTCCAAGTAATTCTATACAATTCTCCTATATCTTTGATCATGACTTTGAAACTCTCCTTAAGACCCTTGATCCTTAAAAGCGCCTTAAGCTTGGGTTTCAAATTCAATTCATCGTCAAAAAAAATTTTGTTTTCAATTAAATTTCCCCAAGAGTATTCCAATAGCAACGAAAATCGATGTCCTTTCTTCAAAGCCCTTTGATGAATCTATGGTCTGCTTTTTGTTTGGTTCGTTTCTTTGCTACACCTACAAACACAAATGATACCTGAAGCCGACTGCGGTTCCATACATAGTCACAAACTGTTACAAGGCGTCGTCGAAGCAACACCAATAAATGAACTTCAAATAAAACAGGATGAATTAATGGAACCAAGTCATGTGCGCCAGTAAATTTGAACAGTTTACCTTGCAAATAAAAATGCTCTTTCAATTAGGTCGTCTGTTAAGGTGAATTCAAGCAACTTGACCATCGCGGAGGATTACAATTTTCGAAGAGGGTCACCACTATGCTTAACAAGGATATAAATCTGAAAGTCTATTTGTCACGTACTACGGGCGTAGGTCATGTATCTCCTTGTGAAAAATAGAGTAAATTAATTGTGGGTTGGGCAGGGGCTAATGTCATCTATTTTACCGAATTTCCTTGACTATCGTTAGCAATAAATTTTAATTGTAGTGGTTGATACCTATTGGACCTAGTCTAAGAGCGATGAAAGTGATTGCAGACACCTGAAGCGGAAGTTAATGACACATATGTCGTTGCGCTGAAGTTGTAGTTTTTATGTAGGTTGTCCTTGTAGAGTGTTTGGGAGTTTGGTTATAATTATAAACTTTTTTAATATAAACAACCTCGACTGTGTCGAGTGAACTAAGAAGAAATAAATTATTTACACACCATACAATTAAATTAATGAACCATATGAATTTTCCGTTTATTCTTGCAACAAAATCCCATTCGTTCATTATAATTACGGATCTATTGTGCTCCTCAAACAGTATTAATTTCAGCTTAACTTTTAATGATTTGCGTTTGGCGTGTGTTAATAATTTAATCATTAATTATTGTTAAAGCACTACGGGAATATCGAATATGTGATAGTACTTTCAACGTTGAAAGTAAGGATGTGGATCGTTTCAACGCGGTTTCGCTAGCTGGTGCAAGAGTCTGGGGTTTGGGGCGGTGGTCGACACGAAGGGATGGCTGAGCGCTGTCATAATACTGCCAGAGTTACTCAAAGTTGTCTAAAACAGCGAGACTTTATTGGTGTAAGGACCTTTTCGCAATCCCAGCAAGAGAGGTTTAATATATGAGAGGTTGTGGTTTCAATTAATCCACTTGGCCATGCGGTTCGTAATTGTATTTTTGAGCGACAAGACTCTGTGACCGTTTTTTGCAATCGTCTGAAGCATGGTTCGTTGGAAAATGACCTTCGATTGTTTTTGTCATTTGACTTTCTTATTATACATAGCTTTTGTATGCCTGGGAGATCTCCGTATCGCGGAATTGCACTCTGAATGGTCTAGTCAAACGTTAGTTTATCTCGATTTGTCTTCGGATTTGAGTGATTCTGGTATAGAAGAGGCGTAGTCGAAGGAGGTTTGCGGTTTATGTCACATTGGAGCCGTAGCTAGCCGGTGTTTTTGAAAACCCCCTTTCGTTTGGCCAAGTAAGTCGTATGTTAGCCCGATGAAGTTTCATTTTGAAGGGCACGAGTTAAAGTCTAATTTTTCATTTATTGTTTTATATACAGGTTTGTGTATTTATTTATTTATTACTTATTTTTTGTTGTTGTGAGTTTTCCTCTTACAAATCACGATTTTCATTGGATTTGTGGGGGTGGAGGAAGTATGTGCACCAAGACACGGGCGCCTGGTTCACTTCCTTCCCACTTCTAAGTCGCTAAAGGTCGTTCAGCGGGATTTCACAGAAGAATAGTCGCAAAATGAAACGCTTGCGGCTTGTTTGTTGTAAACCTTCTCTTTTTATTGTTAAGTTCTTAAACGAAATTCGTCACTTTGTATATATTGTTTTAAAATATTTTACAGTTTTATAGAAGACCACACATCCGAATGCCTCGCGTGAGTTAAGTAATCTAGACTCTTTCAATAATATATATTTTATTTAATTAAATATTAAAGTCTAAGATTACAAATTTTTTTATAGTTCTATTTCGAACTCTGGTAATTATTAACTAAACATTAATTTTACATTAAAAATATATTTGTTTTAATTAATAGTACTAATAAATTGCAGAAATTCTATTTAAGATACATGCTCACTCGATCAGCTTCACCAAGAGAAGAGGAAGTGGAATCGTTCTATCATTATTATCTGACTGTCGATTCGTTAAGTTTATCTGAGGCGACATCTAGCAGTTTGGATGGTGATGTACTTTCGTTATGTTGTATGTGATTAGACGATTCATCTTTTGGGTGTCAATAAATGATTACTGTTTGGGTGATTCATATTTATATATTATTTATTATTATTATTATTATTTATTGGCCTGTAGGAACCCGGAAGTTCATGACCTCACCGACTCGGCTTCGCCATCCTTCCCTGTCCTGGGCACTCTCCTTCCACGCTTCACCATTCGATCCGATCTCCTCAAGGTCAAACCTAACATTGTCCTCCCATCTCCGTCGCGGCCGTCCTACCGGTCTCTTTCCCGTTGGTCTACCGTCAAGAATTCTATGCACGGTCCTATCGTTCCCCATTCGCGCCACGTGTCCGGCCCACTTAATCTTCGCGACTTGATTACTCGCACTATTGTATATTTGCGGTATAGCTCTTCCAATTCGTGGTTGTGGAGTTTCCTCCATTGTCCCGCCTCCTCGTCATATTTACCGCCAAAGATACCCCTTAAAACTTTATTCTCGAATAGACGGAATTTGTTTTCTTCCCGTTTTGTGAGAGCCCATGTTTCGCATCCATATAGAACAATTGGCATGATTATGGTTCTATAGACACGGAGCTTTATGTTACGTGATAGCAGTTTGGATTTCAGAAGTTTACTGACTGCGTGCCAACTCGCGTTGCCGGAATGCAGTCTCTTGTTAATTTCCTTCGACATTTCGTTACTGGCCGTCAGTATCGTTCCCAGATATTTAAATTCTTTAACTTTTTCAAATATCTTACCTCTGACGTTTATATGTGTTCTCTGAGACCCAGCTGCTCTCGCCGTAATCATGTATTTTGTTTTGTCTTCATTTATTTCTAGGCCCACCTCTTCTGCCGCTTGCATGATGATTTCACAGTTTTTACTAACAGTCTCTAGATTATCGCCCAGAACGGCGATGTCATCCGCATATGCGAGCACTTGTGTGACCCCGTTCAGGGATGATCCGGCCATGTTGTCGTCTTGTACCTTTCTGATGACATACTCGAGCACAAGGTTAAAGAGACACGGTGATAGACCATCTCCCTGCTTTAGTCCGTCCCGGATTTCAAATGGTTCTGAGAGGTGGTTTTCTATTCTAACTCGCCCTTTGTTTTCGTTCATGCAAATTTGAATGAGCGCGGCATATTATTTTGGGACTCCCAGCTCAACTAGAATATGGTAGAGTCTCTGCCTTGCGACTGAGTGGTAGGCTTTTTTGAAGTCAACGAACAGTTGGTGAACCGTCTCTCCGTATTCCCACTTCTTTTCCAGCAGTTGTCTTATTGTGAACATTTGGTCGCTTGTTGACCGGTTCCTACGGAATCCACATTGGTAGTCTCCCAGTATCTCTTTATATTTATATATAATTCTATATATTCTATAGTCTTATAAGGATATGAATAATTGGGGCCTTAACTCGTGCGAAGGCGACCGTCCCTGTTTATTTTGAATCCAGCGAATCACTATTTTGATCCACGTGTTGTTTATTTGCAAATACTATTATTTATTCCGTTACAATTTTCCGAAAGCACTCGTTATTTATTTCGTTACAACCTTGCGAAAGCACTCGCTCCGTATTGCCTCGCGTAGATTAAAACTTTCATCCGAATTATTTTAGTACCACTGAGCGGTTGGGACCCGACTGACCGTGTGTGTGCGCCTTGCCGGTTGCGACTCGACTCACTGGCGGATGATAAGAGGGGAGATGCGCGCTTGATGGCGGTTGGATACTGAGTGACTGAAGAAATGGAAAAAAAAATCTATTCATCGCGTCGTGGCGGCTGAATCATAGCAGAAGTAAACTCGCTGCCACTTACTAAGAATTTGTGGAAGCGTTGCTATGCCTGCTTAAGAATTTAGTTCCAGCGAATCCTTGCCGTATAAGCTAAGTTGGATTCGTTGGTTGGGTGTACCGGAAAATTGGCTTTGGGAACGCGAGCGAGTATGGGCATGCATTTTCGGGGGAAATTGGAATTGCTTGGGTGCAAGCAAGGAATATCATTTAGGTAAAATATTAACCGAAGTAATTTCGGGAAATGTATGGGGCTTAGTATAGTTGGTGGCGATGGTCGATGTTTCATTATGGATTTGAATATGCGTTTCGTTACAGCATATGAATTTCGGGGAAATTAAGATTGCTTGGTTGCAAAGAGGGAATGTGAATTCAGTAAGGGATTGACCGAAGCAATTTTGGGGAAATGAATGCGGGGATGATTAGAATATGTTCTGTTGAAAGTTTGGAATGCATTTTGTTTCAGGGTTTGGGATGAATGCTATTGTGGATTTTGCATGGGGAGTTGGGTCAGAGTTTAAGCTAAGGTGACGCGCTGTTAGCGGTCAAAGTTGGTTGGCATTGTGGGTTGGTTCTCCATGTGGTGTAGAGAATCCCCATAGATTCGTTCGTCAAACCAATCATTACGTTCGATCAAACCAATCAGTCGGCGTTTCTTGATAAAGTTATCGTTGTGTTCAGGCATCAAATTTAAATGAATATGACCAATGTCCAAAGTATGCATATAAAGCAGGTAAAACCGTTGATCGAAGAGTATCCTATCATTGCAAATGGTTAGCAATTAGCGTAGCAGTTCGCAGCAGCTAGTAGTTCGTCTTCTACACGCGCCAGTTGTCTGATGATTTTGTTTATTTTTTTTTTTTGTGACTCCAATCCCGTTGAGGTCCGAATCGCATTCTCTTCACTATCGAAGCAAAATTACACTCACAAAATTACTGAACTGCCTCGTGAGTAATTTTGCTTACTGAAAATAAACAGTTCTTAATATTACGAACACCAACTGCTCCTCTATATTATTGTAAACAAAATAATTCGATTGAAGAACAGCAAGGCTCCCGGAGTCGACTGCATACCGGCAGAGCTTGTGAACCACGGAGGAGAGGCAACCGATTGAAAGATCCACCAACTTATAAAAACAATATGGGATAAGGAAGTCGCTCCGGAAGATTGTAAAACCTCATCATCATCATCATCGGCACTACAACCGGGAACCGGTCTTGGCCTTATTTAGCAAGTCCTGAGGCTTGTTAAATTTTTCCATAATGATTTGTCTTTTTTTCGGGCAAGGTCATTAGTCTTGCGCCGGAGTCTCCCCGACGGGGTATCGAACCCCGGTCTCAATAGTCGTCCCCATTTTCAAAAAAGGTGACAGATCTGACTGCGGAAACTACAGGGGAATATCATTGCTCCCGACCACATACAAAATACTAAGAAATGTCATACTGGCGAGAATCATACCGTACGCAGAAGAAATACTGGGAGACTACCAATGCGGATTCGGTAGGAACCGGTCAACAAGCGACCAAATGTTCAGAGTAAGGCAACTGCTGGAAAGGATGTAGGAATACGGAGAGACGGTCCACCAACTGTTCGTTGATTTCAAAATGGCCTACAACTCCGTCGCAAGGTAAAGACTTTGCCATATTGTAGTTGAGCTGCGAATCCCGAAAAAATATGCCGCCCTCATACAAATTTTCCTGAACGAAAACAAAGGGCGAGTTAAGATAGAAAACCACCTCTCAAAACCATTGAAATCCGGATTGACTAAAATGGGTGGATGACCTCTAACCATGTCTTTTTAACCTTGTGCTCGAGTATGTCATCAGAAAAGTACAAGACGATAACATGGCTAGATCATCCATGAACGGGGTCATAGAAGTGTTCGCGTATGCGGATGACATCGCTGTTTTGGGCGATCATTTAGAAATTGTAAGTAAAAACTGTGAAATCATCATACATGCGGCAGAAGAGGTGGGCCTAGATATAAATGAAGACAAAACGAAATACATGATTACCGCCACAGCCGGTGGATCTCAGGGAAATATCAGAGGCAAGATATTTGAAAAAGTTAAAGAATTTAAATATCTGGGAACGATACTGACGGCCAGTAACGAAATGTCGAAGGAAATTAACAAAAGACTACATTCCAGCAGCGCTAGTTGGCACACAGTCAGTAAACTGCTGAAATCCAAACTGCTATCACGTAACATAAAGCTCCGTGTCTATAGAACTATAAGCATGCCGATTGTCCTATACGGATGCGAAACTTGGGCTCTCACAAAACGGGAAGAAAACAAATTCAGCGTATTCGAGAATAAAGGTCGAAGGGGTATCTTTGGCGGTAAATATGACGAGGAGGCAGGACAATGGAGGAAACTTTATAACCACCAATTGGAAGAGCTATACCGCAAACCTACAATAATGAGAGTAATCAGGTCGTGAAGATTAAGATGGGCCGGACATGTGGCGCGAATGGGCAACGATAGGACCGTGCGTAGAATTCTTGAATAAGACCGACACCCCGGCCGTGACGGAGATGGGAGGACAATGTAAGGTTTAACCTTGAGGAGATCTCATCGGATCGTCAAGCGTGGAAGGAAAGTGCACAGGGCAGGAAACGATGGCGGAGTCGAGTCGGTGAGGTCATGAACTTCCGGGTTCCTACAGACCAATAAATAGTAATAGTAAATTGTGCTTTCGGCGTAAAAGAGAAGAATTCTACGAAGACACATTTTAAAATATTCTTCATTTTTTCATGCTCGCCTACCGTTTGTCTTAGAATGGCATGTCTGTTATTACTACATCTTTTAATTAAAAAATTATTTCCTACCGCTTGCATATATAGACTTACCAATTTTCTACTCGGATGGATATATTTATTGGCCTTAAACCGAGTGGGGAGGATTTGGCAATTCTTCTTCGGGATACTATTTTGTTTTGTTCTATCGGAATGATTGTGTTTGCTTTGGCGCCAAAGGGTTGAGGTGATCGATTTTTTATTATTCATATCATATCAGCTTTGGTGAGAATCAACAGGTCGCGCTGATTAAGATTCATAGAATTCTCGACTGAAGATTCATAGAATTCTGCACTGAATACCATCGGCAAAGAGATCTGTCGGAAGGTCGCAATTGAGATGGGAGGACGGTGTGAGGTATGACTTTGTAGATATCGTATTAGGTGATGAAGCGTGGAGGAAAGGTGCACAACACAGGGAAAGGTCATGGACATTCCGATCCTTCACACAAATAAATATATTGATAGCTAGGTTCATATTTTGTCCATTATTAACCCCATGCAGACGTATCGATAATTATTCCTCTGAAGGCTCAATTTATCTCAAAAGAAAAATTAACATTGGTAGTGGGTTTTGGCTATAACATAGTAATGAAATGTCATTTCCTCGTTTCAATGTGCTGTACTTTCGATTCAGAAGCGCTATTAGTTATAGCAGTTTATCAATATTGAAACTTGTATTGTTATTTGTGTTATTGTTCCTCGACATCCAAGGACGTCATTCAATACGACTCACTTATTACAAAATGTTTCAACTGTTTAGGGCTTGTATACATATTTTTTGTTTGTTTTAATTTCACCACTTGCATAAAATAATTACTTGGCGAATGATTCAAAAATACATTCATATTCTTGTAAGATCATAGTGTGTATGGTCTCCCGAGGAAAGTTTGAATCATTCATCAGCTAACATTCAGGCGGTACGGTTCGTCCTGCCTTTCATACGTTTTACATTCTGATTGTCTTTCCACATTACGTCACCTAGCAGGTATACCAAATACCTGAACAATGCAGTACAGTTTTGTTTTCGCGCCGTGTTTTGTTGTGTGAAAAGTGGCAGCGGCAGTGAACATACAAAGACCAATTAAATAAATAAATTCTCTTGATAAAAACAGTCAAAACAACGTGATTATATATAAATATAATGAAATAAAAGAGAACGAAGCCACGGGTTTGAGAGTCAAAACAAACACATGTGAGCACATGTTTAGCAAAAAAAAAAAAAAGAAGGAAAACAAAGAAGTAAAAGAAAAACAAAACAGAAATAACAAATAAAAATAAAAAAGAAACAAAAGGAACTAAAATATACAAAAATTACAAAGTGAAGCCAACCTAATAACTGGTTTAAAACAAAGACTGGCCTGCTATCTTGGATGCAACAAGCTCGGTGTATCAACCCTCAGCATGCAGAATGGCAGACAAAAAACAAAAAATTAAAAAATTGAAACCGAAGTCTGCGTTAATAAAACGCCCGGCGAGCTCTCCACTAACACGAGCGATATAAAAAATAAACAAGCCAAACGAGGCAATAGCACACTTGCTCGAAAAGGCGCAAAAAAATAGAAGAGGACAATACATTCCTCCCGGTTCCATATAATGGCGGCTATGTCACCAATAACATGTTTGCATGCTTAGCGAGTACCGAGACTGAGGACGAGGAAGAGGAAATCAGCGATCTTGAAACAAGGCTAGCCCGAGCAAGGGCGCAATTAGCAGAGAAGCGTCGCAGGAAAAAGAAATTTGCTGAAAAGGAGCAGCTAATAGTGAAACAACAGCAGCAGAAAAATCAGCAACAATGTGCACAACAAAAGCCAAGCCAACAAAAAGGATGTCCACCGCAAAAGATTACACAACAACAACCACAACAAGGGCAACAGGCAGCAAAAAGGAAAGCGAAGATGCCACCCATCAACATTACAGATATGGACTGTAACGAACTGGTAAGTCTATGTAAGCTTTCTATTGGGGAAGATTTTTCAATTAAAAGACTGATAGGGAACAGGTTTGCCATACAGACAAATTCGGTTGAGGACTTCGAAAAAATGAAAAATGTGCTAAAAAGGGCCACCGCGGAATTCTACACATACACCCCGAAAGAAATAAAGAATATAACGGTTCTACTAAAAGGCGTTGACCCTGAAACAGAACCGGACGTCCTATTACAAACGCTACGAGAGCTTAACTGTAATGATATTGAGTTTATCGCGGTAAAATCTTTCAATACAGCTAGGGCTAGACGGGAGAATCGTAAATTACCATTCTTCCTGGTGCAGCTGGGCCCCGGTAGCAAAATTGGTGGACTTAGGAAAATCACTATCCTGAACCATCAAATTATCACATGGGACAAATTGAAAGAAGGCAGAGATATAATCCAATGTCTTCGCTGCCAAAGGTTCGGGCACTCAGCAGCAAACTGCGAAATGCAATATCGATGCGTACGATGCGGACAGGACCACAGCGCAGAACAATGCACGTTAGGTAAAGAAAGGGTATAGCGTTTGAAATAAGAGTGAAGAAGATCGTGCGATTCGAACTAACGCTATGACAGCTTGAATCACGAAAAAAATTGAACCTAAGCGTTACCCATCAGGCTACTGACCGTGTTTAGAATTTGATTTTAAAACTCGACTATACTCCACTGATGTGAATTATTTTTGTTATCGCTTGGTATACGGTTCTGATGTATTTTCTTGTTCGATTTTTCGTTCGGTGTTCTTTACTGTTTTTGCTTGTGAATTGTGTGTGTTTTGTTAGAGTCGCCAGTAGGGTAGACGACAGATCTCTTCTAAAGTGTGCAGTTTGTAAGAGTGAGGGAGACCCCGCTAATTATCGAGGCTGTGCTAAATTCCGCGAACTACAGGAAAAAAAGTTTTCACAGCAACGAAAAATAGAACGCCCGATAGTTCAAGCCCGACCAGCACTAAATGTAACACCCCAGTTCTCGTATGCTCAAGTAACAGCTGGTAGGAGAAACACACCACAACCACCACGCGGGTACCGCCGCCACATACTGGGCCTCCAGAAACAGTAACACTAGCAGATGTGCTCACAACCTTGCTCGCTATTCAGACGCAGATGACACAAATGCAAAAAAAAAAATAAAGGATCAGGACACTAGACTAGACTGGGTCTATTCGCAGTTGTCTACCCAGCTGTCAATATAAATCCCGGAACAGAAAGCACAATTAAGGCTCTAGTCGTGAATGTAAATTCACTTATCAGAATCGAGAGAAGAGCTGCTCTCTTTAAACTGTTGCAAGACGAAAGTCCTGACGTGCTTCTGGCTAGCGAAACTAAGCTGAATCAGAGGCATAAACTATGTCACACAAACTACGACATTATACGAAGAGACCGACCAAACTCCACGCAGGGGGAGGGGTGGCAATTTTTGTTAAAAAAGAACTTCAACATAGGGTAATATATAGTGGTGAGATGCGCAGATCAGGTGCTTGAAGCGTGCATTATCCGCATACCCCTCCGACAAGGTAGGGGGATGTATGTGATATCTGCCTACGCACCAGAAGCACATCAACAAAATCTATTTATAGTGGAGCTAGAGACTCTTTTCCAATGCTTACAACTTTACTCGGAAGGGGACTATTACATCGTAGGTGGCGATTTGAATGCTAAACACCCAAATTGGGGAAATAGCATATCCAACACGAGAGGAAATCAACTAGCTGGTTGGCTAGATCAACATCACATTGAATATAAGGCTGACCTGCTAGCTACATAATATCCTTCTTTCCCCAGAGGGGGATCGTTTCATGATATTATGCTTATTGATACACGACTTAAACATACACATACTAACAGACAAAATATAAACTGCCTACGCACAATTGAGTATGACAGCGACCATTGTGCATTATCAATCGTTATAAAAACACCAAGCGAAGTTGTGGAACTCGGTGAATGTATGATACCGCAACCCTATAACTATGGGGGTATGCGATGGACGCGTTTCACGAGAACCTTAACAAGAGAAATTCGCTTAAAAAATATTAACCCTCCTACCAACAGAAACATACCGAACGATGACATCGACAAATACATACAAAAAATGGACGAAACCATAAAACAAACATGGACAAAACAATACCAAAAACCACACCTACGCACAACATGAACATGTACCGAAAGGCCACAATCAACGCACTCCACAGACTACGGTACAGAAGATTTATTGATAGGCACGACCAGGAGATAATATCACAGAAGTCCAGATTAAAAAATCTCCAACAGCTGATAAAAGCCAACTATAGGCTATCAGCAAATTTGTATTGGAACAACAAAGTTCGGGCGGTAAAATCCAACAACCTTAGCATGTTTCCGCAAATTAATAAAATATTTAGACGGAGTAATGAAAACGAGATTCAGTGTCTCCAAATACCACGAACTGACGAAAACCAATGAATGCTGACAAATATAGGCATAGACACAAACAACGCCATCCTAAATGACGAAGTTTTTGTGTTTGAAGATCCCTTGGAAAAAGTGAATGTTGTAGGGGCCGTCTTTCAAGAACTGTACAAGGCAAATGAAGTAATTCGCAGCAACCATGGCTTGGAAGATAGAGTTTTACTGAATTATCGTCATCTTCGAAATTACATTTCACAGTGGCGAGCAGAAAACCAAGGTTTTATCGAATTCAATAATGAAAATACGGCAAACGCCGAGATGACTGTAGAAAGTGCCAACAGCCTTTTGAGCACTAGTGAACACATCCATGGCGTCTTTGCATCGTTAAGAAACAAAAAATCAGTTGGAATCGATGGAGTACCCAATGTAGTACTCAAACATCTTCCTCCAATCGCAATTGACATATATGCAGTCTTGTTTAACAACGCTCTGAACAACGCACACTATCCAGTACGTTGGAAAACGGCCATCATCCACCCGTTACCAAAAAGAGGGAAAGACAGAACAAACCCAAAAAATCTGCGATCGATCAGTTTGTTACCGAGTATCAGTAAAGTATTCGAAAAGGTTCTAAACAAGGCTCTACTTAAATGGGTTGAGGACAATAATATTATTCCAAATAACCAGTTTGGTTTTAAAGCTGGTCATGAAACCACACATGCCGCAGCTAAACTGGTTTCAGACATTCAGTGGCATAAAAATCTGAAACAGTGCACAGGTGCCTGTTTGATTGACTTGCAGAGGGCCTTCGACACCGTTTGGCTAGAAGGGTTATACTTCAAGCTAATGAAACTAGGCATTCATAAACCACTACCGTATATACTATACAACATGTTGAATGAAAGGAAATTCGTCGTCAAAAGTGGCAATGTGACCTCCAATATTACTTACCAAATAAAAAACGGTCTGCAACAGGGAGCGGTGTTGTCTCCGATCCTTTTTAATATTTACACTAGCGACCTAATAAGGTCTCTTCATCAGGCTATTGCGTATGCAGACGATCTGATAATATATAGAACAGCTCCAAAAATTGAAATCATTAACAGATTATTACAAGGGGATTTCAATGATGTTCAGCGATACTGCGACAACTGGAAACTCAAAATCAATATCCAGAAGTGTGAAACCATTCTCTTTAGAACACCACTGGCTGAAGCTACCAGGGACACCAGGAAAAACTGGCGAAAGCTAGCTATTATGGGACCACACCAACAAACACTGGAAACCAAAAATGTAGTCAAATACTTAGGCATCTGGTTGGATCAGTATCTATATTTTAACAAACATGTCGAGGCTGCGCTGGGCAGGGCAAAGAAAGCTTATGCTATGACAAAAAGACTGTTTCATAGTAGTCAACTTGACAGCAGAGTTAAAGTTATATGCTACATGGCTCTCATCAGACCGATGATCATATATGGATGTCCAGTGTGGTTTAATGTGGGACCTAACTTAATGGAAAAGATTCGGATTTTTGAGAGACAATGCCTCAGGACGTGTCTCAACTTACATCGGACTCCTGAATCCGATCACAAAAAATACTATCCCAATGAAGCGTTGTACAGTGGGGCCAATATAAACAGAGTGGATAACTTTATAATCAAGCTGATCCGAGGGCATCTTGCGAGATCAATGAGCTCCCCGAACGATTTAATTTTTGGTGCATATTTCCCAAATAATATGTATTATGAGGGGGTACGTCGCAGTGGCTTTATTCCACCAGAAGCATTTCTTAGTCTTGACATGAACGGCCTTATACAAAATGAATCCGCTATACCGTTGATTTATCACGTGCGTCGGTCGGGTACAGATAAACGAATATGTTATAATCGAGAAGTTGCGCACACAGATGAAGAGCGCCTGCAGTTCAGTACGGCAGTAGCACAGAAAGACCGAAAAGACACGAATAAGCAACACCAGAGATTTTGGTGGCTGAGTGGCAATTAAAAACCTGTTTCCTTATAAAACTGTCAAAAAAAGGGAAGTAATAATAATAATAATAATAATAAAGCCCAAGAAACTGCGGAAAGCTTACATAGATTTAGCATTTCGAAGTCTTGATATTAGGTTTAGGATAGAGTTAGGGTTAAAAAAAAAAAAAAAAAATTAGTTTAGTATTTAAGTTAGATATAAGTTAAAAAAAAAAATAACAAAAGCAAAGTTTTTTCTCTTCTTCATTTTCTTTGTATCTAATTAAGTTCCATAAAAATTCATGTAAACAAAATAATCATAATGTCGAAAGACAAATTTTCATGCTTTAAGCGTATGCATGTAACTTAGAGAGTCCGCAAAGAACCAGTAAGTTAAGAAATAAGATAACATAAGCTAGAGTTTAATCATCTTTGTCTAGCGATTAAGTAAATTATAATAATAGGAAGAAATAAAAAATGATATTTAAAAAAAAAAAGCACAAAACACATTAAATTGTATCGGAAACGAGTGCTTTTTTCCATCAGGGTAGGAGCTGTCAGGCAAATCTGGATAATTGTCGAAAGAGAAAGAAGAAACTCATATATCAAGGCTGCAAAAAGTAATCTTTCCGCATAAAGGTATTAAGTGAGTTCGCGAATTATATACCACAGTTTCGATGTATTTCTGAAGTCCTATAGAGTTTTTCCTAACCAAGAAGGTGACCTCTATTTTTACCTCCGCTTGACACAAGGTAAGGTACCGAAGATTCACGTGAAACCTTCGTTATTTCCAGGGGAATACCTGAAAATTTTTTATATCAACCAATATAAGTTGGTGGAATTAACTTGGGTTCCGATTGAATCTTAAGGGATAACGAAGTGTTCATTTTCCTTCCTGGAAATTACGACGTTGTCATGGTCTGTCATATTTATTACATTGCGGCTTTCGCCGCGTCATTCGACTACGATAAGCCAACCTAAACGTGTTGTTTCGTTTGCAGTACGCTGATGCAACAAGAATTTCATGAAGTTCTTAAATGTGAACTTCACAGTAATATAATGCCAACGGTTGCCTGCTTGTTTATGTGCATGTGTGCGTTGAAAACGTTAGCAACAGGATTAAATTGCATCTAAATAGGTGCTCTTCACATCATACTACCATTATTCATCCAAGTTCAATACTAGATCATCCTGCTCAATTCATGATTCATTCCAACTCACTTGAGCACTCGAAAATTGTATCTTATCATTATTTAATCGATTCCGACGAGACTGAGGGAAAGAAAACATCTTTCTTTCACCATCGTTTTTATTTTATACTCCACAAGTCTATGGATAACAATATGATGAAAGGTACTTTCTTCAGTGTGCTCCTTTGATGAAGGACTCCATTTAGAAATTACGCCTCGAAGTCTGTTCTCTATTCAACCTCATGAATATCTAATTCATGTATTCGCAGTTCATTAGGTCAGTAGAGAATAATTTGTATTGATGAATACAAATACCGAACATAAAGGACTAGAAGTTGTAAACGGCACCTTAGGGCATTGAGTGATTAAGGATTTATTGACTTTCTTAATTAAACTAAAATTTACTTGAAATAACGATGAATGAAAACGAAAATTGTGTATTTCAATGTTGAACCTTTTCTATTATGATGACTTGTAAACACAACGCAAATCAAGAAAACTCTGGATTGTGTTACGTGGATGTAAGAGCAGTGAAATTTTGAATAAATTATACGAACACTAAACGGTCCTAATCAAGGACGGGGGAGTTTTCGTTGTTAAGCTACCAGTATCTTTTTATCTAGTTACGCATATTCTTCAAATATTTCTTACTGTTGAGATATGCAAATGAATGCACATACCGCATAGCAAATTGCAATTTGTCAGCTCAGATAAGCCTGGTTTCATGTAAACTTATGCGCACATAGCTAGGGATACTAATATACTCGACGGACTATGCCTGTATGTATAGACTAAAGACGAAACCTTTGTTTGTATGTTACGGTTTGGTTGCTAGAACTCGTAAAGTAATCGAAGAAGATGGTTACACGTACTTTCATGGAAGTAGATCCTTGAAAGGAAAAAGCAAAGGAATTTTCATTTTATTTGCATAAACTAGATATGCATTAGTTTGCGTTACTCCTTCCCGAAAGTTTGTCCTTTCGAGGCACTTGATTGTGCAAATTAAGTGAAATCTAAATATCCTTACAGTAGCGTCAGAGAAAGGGTATTGAGGGTGTGTCGTTTTCCTTTTTATGCCAAATCACATCCTTGGAAGGATTCTCTACTTAGATGGCTCACTCGGGTTATACGAATTTATATGTGAGATCGGGTCCTTGTGCGTATACATGTGGATTGTTGTACCAATTGCACAGTATACTGGAGACTTGTCGCTACCCTACACATGTGGTTCACCTACAATATCTAGTGAAGTGGAAAATTAACGTAACGTACTTCTTGGAATATTTGCAGGTGAACATGAGGTGTCGTAATGCAGATTGTGGTTACCTGTTCACTTAGAGTGGTATTATTATTTTTTGGTCTATTTTACGGGTTGTAAAATGAGTGCAGGTGGCAGTCAAATGCATATGCTTAAAGCAACTACGGTTTTTGGAAAATGACTCGTATATTATGTGATTTGTGTATAAAACCACTATAAACAGTCATAGATAAGACGTTGGAGATGTAAGATTAGTTATATGACGGAATTTACGTATTGCAAACACAAGTAGTTTTACAATATTTTGCATGCAATTCAAGTGGCATCGTTTGAGATTATCCTTAAGAAATGTTTGTCCAATGAAAGGGAATGTGGGCGAATGAAATTCTAAATAATATCCGATAGAGTCTTACCGATTGGGGTAACTACGTTGCAGTTTAAAACTTCTGCAAGAATATTTCAGTATCCTACTTTGCTTGCGTTTTTATTTATCAGTTTCATGCACTGGATTTAAATGATCAGCTTTGCAATAATATGATCACTAAACTGATTTTTCAGTGTAAAGATATGATGAAGTCAACGCAGAGAGATACGCGAAAATTCGGAAAGACTCAATCAAACATTTTAACGAAAAAAAAAAAACCGAATAGGAGAAGACTCGGATCGAAAAATTCTAGAAAATTCCAGAGAAAAGAACATGAGAGGTATTTATGCCGGCATAAACTCAATAAGAAATGGCTACCGAGGGAGAGCCAAAATAATTCGAGACACAAGCGGCTGCCTGGTCACAGAAACTAACAATATCGTGACAAGATGGAAGCAGTACTTTGAAAACCTGCTCCATCTGCGTACCCATCAATCGCAAATATGGTAAATGCACCAGATGTCCACACAGCCGACCCGCAGATCCCAGAACCCTATTTCAACGAGTTTGTATCCACAATAAATCGATTGAAAAACAACAAGGCTCCCCGAGTCGACTGCATACCGGCAGAGCTTGTGAAGCATGGAGAAGAGAGAACCGCTCGAAAGATCAGGAGTCACCCGCGAACTCTCTTACAGAGAACACCAGTTTAACAGTGCGCCAGTTAAAAAGTGAAGTGACTACATATTTAAAAAGTAAAAGTATGTCAAAAGCAATTTTTGACAACAAATACAATTCCTAAGAATTCACAAACAAAAGACAACAAGGACACACCAGTAAACTAAATATTAATGTAACAAGCGCGACAAACAATAAATATACTCGAGTTCACGCCAAAAGTTTAAATTCAATAGACATGTGGTGACCAAAATTAAAACAGTGAAGATAGTCAAAACAATGAAATTCAGAAACCAAACAAAACAAATAATAAACGTAAAAACTTAATTGTAAATACTAAGTGAATTAAAAACACATAAATTAAAATAAAACCTAAAAGCAAATGTGCATATTGCAGTGAAGTGCGAAAAATAAAATAATAATCAACGATAAGAAACATAATATATCACCTCGGTCGCAAGCGCAAAAAACAAAAATTAAAATAGATTGCTCGTTAAGCAATCGGTATTTACCAGGTGTACCGGTATAAATGCATTAAATAAAATCAAAATAAGTGCATATAAAAACAGTTGAGTGAGGTGCAAAAGTGTTCGCGACAATAAAAACAAAAACAATAAAAAGATAACACTGCGGTCGCAAACGCGAAAATTAAAACAAACAATATATTGCTTGTTAAGAAAGGAATCTTTAAATCGTTGTTTGGCGCGAGTGCAATCTTACTGACTCTTAGCAGGCGGTAGGCGAGTTCAACTCAGCTTGCAGGAGAAATCAAGTCGCCGTGGTTCAAAAGGTCGCCTTTGTTTTTTTTTTAATGAAAACAAACTGGAAAGAACCAGAATGAATACGGAGGACGATAAGAACACGACAACGCACAAACGAAAAGGCGCCCCGAAAAACTCCATTTTGACGCGAAGCAAAACCGCGAAATTGACGATGGATAAAGGAGATCAACAATTGGCGGACGACAGTGAGCTCCCCTTCCCCTCCAATTTTAACATATATGGGGCAAATAATTCATTCGCTTCTCTTGCAACCTCAGAGTCTGAGGATGAAGAGGAAGAGATAAGTGAATTGGAGGCGAAACTGGCGATGGCAAGAGCCCGATTACAAGAGAGACGCCGAAAGAAAAAAATAGCGGCGCTCGAACAAGAACAAAACCAGCAACAACTACAAAAGCTAAAGCCAAAAGTCGGCCAACAGCAACAATCTCACCATCAACAGCAACATCAACTTCAACATCAGCACCATCAACAGCAACAGCAACAGCAACAATTAACACAAAAGCGATCAACGAACCAGCAAGCAACACAGCAGCAGCAAAGCAACAATAACAGCGGAAAAATAAAGATGCCACCAATCAACACCATAGATGTTGACTGTAAGGAATTGGTAAGTCTTTGTAAGCTAGCCATAGGTAACAATTTTGCAGTTAAAAGACTGACGGGTAACAGGCACGCCATTCAAACATATACGGTGGCAGACCACGTCAAAATTAAAGAGGTCTTAAAAAGAGCCACCGCGGAATTTTACTCGTTCACGCCGAAACAAACGAAGAGCGTAACGGTTCTATTAAAGGGTGTCGACCCTGAAATGGAACCGGAGGCTCTGCTCGAAATGCTTCAAAACCTGAAGCACGAAGATCTCGAGTTTACCGCGGTAAAACCATTCACCACACCCAAGGCAAGAAGGGAAAACCGCAATCTACCCTTCTTTTTGGTGCAATTAACACCCTACAGTAGGATTGGTGGTCTAAGAAAAATTTCAGTCTTGGATCATCAAATGGTCACATGGGACAAATTAAAAAAAGGCAGAGACATCCTGCAATGTCTACGTTGCCAAAGGTTTGGTCACTCGGCGGCTAACTGTGAAATGCAGCGCCGTTGCGTAAAGTGCGGAAAGGACCATAAGGCAGAAGAATGCCCTCTGGGAAAAGAACGGGTAGAAGACAAAGCCCTTCTAAAGTGCGCAGTGTGTCGGAATGAGGGACACCCCGCTAACTATCGAGGATGTCCTAAATTCCGAGAAATAATGGCAAGAAGTGTGACCCGGCAAAAAAACACAGAGCCAGCTCGTACTTCAACAATGCCCGTAACATCGCAGCGGTCGTACGCACAAGTTGCTTCGGGTGGGAGAACACCAAATCAGGCTACATCACAGGTAGCCACAAATACTCCCACACAGACTGAAACAACACCGCAAGCGGGCGTGTTCGCAATCCTGCTCAATCTGCAGAGACAGATGACACAGCTACAAAGCCAAATAAACGAGATCTACTCGCATTTGCCCAGTCTAAATAACAAGTCGATATAAACCCTCTAACCACAACATCAATAAAAGCTCTTGTCGTGAATGTAAATTCACTAATAAGAACTGAGAGAAGAGCCAATCTTTTTAACCTGTTGCAAGAGGAACAACCTGATGTACTTCTGGCGGGGGAAACAAAGTTAAACCAGAGACATAAGATAGGACATAAAAACTACGATATTATACGAAGAGATCGACCTAACTCCTCTCAAGGGGGGGGTGTCGCAATCTTTATTAGAAAAGGGATCAATCATAAAGTAATATATAGTGGAGAAGTGCGCAGGTTCCGGGTGCTGGAAGCCTGTATCGTCCGCATACCCCTTCAGCAAGGAAGGGGTTTGTATGCGATTGCGGTCTACGCACCTGAGGAGCACCAACAAAACCTATTTATAGCTGAGCTCGAGACACTCTTTCGATGCTTACAATTGCACCTGGACAAAAATTACTTTATCCTAGGGGGAGATATGAACGCCAAGCATAGAAATTGGGGAAATTATATATCTAATGCCAGAGGAAATCAGTTGGCTGGTTGGTTAGATCAGTATCATATTGAATATAGAACTGACCTGCTAGCTACGAAATATCCATCGTTCCCCAGAGGTAGATCGTTCTTAGATATCTTGCTAATCGACTCACGACTGAGATTACTTAACACCAACAGACGAAACACAAACTGTTTACGGACAATTGAATACGACAGTGACCACTGTGCATTCACGGCAGTAATAGAGCTTCCGAACGAGCTCGCAGATCTGGAGGAATTCGTGACCCCGCAACCCTATAACTACGGGGCAATGCGATGGCCGCGGTTCACCAGATCATTAACAAGAGAACTTCGTTCGAATGACTTTAATCTGCCAGTAAACAGAAACCTGACTAATGACGAAATCGACAAATACATTCAACAAATGGACGAAGCCGTAAAACAAACAATGGACAAAACAATTCCCAAAACAACAGTTACAGATCACATTAACATGTACAGAAACGCAACAATAAACGCACTCCACAAGAAAAAGAGCAGACTGCTATCGAAATTAAAACAATTACACAGACAGTTTACAGACAGACAAGACCAGGAGATAATATCACTGAAATCTCAATTAAAAAACCTCCAACAATTACTTAAAGCTAATTATAGATTAGCAACAAATTTGTATTGGAACAACAGAATTCGAGCTATAAAAACTAATAACCCGAATATGTTCCCACAAATAAATAAAATATTCAGGAGAAATAATCAAAACGAGATTCAGTGTCTCCAAATTCCACGTACCGAGGTAAACAAGCAGCTGCTAACCAACATTGGCATAGATACAGAGAACGCTATCCTCAATAGTGAGCTCTTCGTGATCGAAGATCCTTTGGAGAGGGCGAACGCTGTGGGAGCTGTCTTTCAGGAAATGTACAAGGTGAATGAAAGCATTCGCCGAAACAATGACCTGGAGGACAGAATTCGACTGAATCACCTGCACCTCCGGAATGAAATTTCACATTGGCAATCGGAGAATCCTGGTTTTACGGAATTCAGTGACGATAATCTGTCAATCGACATTAATGCCAATGGTGGGGCTAATAGCCTTTTAATCACAAGGGAAGGAATCCAGAGTATCTTCGACTCATTAAGAAGCAAAAAGTCAGTGGGAATAGATGGAGTACCTAACATCGTACTCAAGAACCTGCCCCCAAAGGCAATAGATATATACACGGTCCTGTTTAACAACGCGTTGAATAATGCATATTATCCCGCGCGTTGGAAAACGGCTATCATTCAGCCCATCCCAAAAAAGGGCAAAGACTGTACAAACCCAATGAACATGCGTTCGATAAGTTTACTCCCAAGCATCAGTAAAGTATTTGAAAAAATCATTAACAAAGCTCTGCTAAAATGGGTAGACGACAATAGCATTATTCCAAACAACCAGTTTGGCTTTAGGGCGGGTCATGAAACCACACATGCCGCAGCTAAACTGGTCTCCGATATACAATGGAATAAATGTAGGAACCAATGCACAGGTGCCTGTCTGGACGACCTGGAAAAAGCCTTTGAGACCGCCTGGATCGAAGGGTTGTATTACAAACTGGTCAGATATGGCATACATAAGCCTTTACTATATGTACTTTACGATATGTCAAAGGACAGGAGGTTCGTGGTCAAAAGTGGTAATGTGACCTCTAATAAAACGTATAATATCAAGAATGGCTTGCAACAGGGCGCGGTACTCTCTCCGATTCTTTTTAACATTTACATTAGCGACTTATTAGATGCACTTCCGCAGGCTATTGCGTACGCAGACGATCTCATAATTTACAGAACAGCTCCGAAAGTTGCGATCATAAATAGGTTAATACAGCGAGACTTCAACAAAGTGCAGCGCTATTGCGATGACTGGAAACTTAAGATCAACTTCCAGAAATGTGAAGCCATCCTATTTAGAACTCCATTATATAAAGCCACGTACGACACAAGGAAAAACTGGCGAAAGCTAGTTATCGTGGGACCGCATGGAGATAAACTGGAAACCAAGAGTTTAGTTAAATACCTGGGCATCTGGCTAGACCAATATCTATATTTCAACAGACATGTAGAGGCTGCTTTGCTCAAAGCGAGGAAAACTTTTGCTATGACAAGGAGGCTATTTCATAGTAGCCAACTTGACAGCAGGGTAAAAGTCATATGCTACATGACGCTAATCAGGCCAATGCTCATATATGGTTGCCCAGTATGGTTCAACATAGGTCCAAATTTGATAGAAAAGATTCGGGTGTTCGAAAGAAAGTGTCTCAGAAGTTGTCTCAGATTATATCGGACACCGGAATCGGACTATAAAAAGTATTACTCAAATGAGACTTTATATAATGAAGCGTACATAAATAGGGTGGATAATTTTATGATTAAATTAATCAGAGGACATATTGCGAGAGCAATAAGCTCGTCCAATGACCTAATTTTCGGGGCTTATTATCCAAACACCTTATACTATGAGAGCGTGCGTCGCAACGGCTTTGTTCCACCAGAGGCGTTCCTTGACTTGGATATGAAAGGGCTTATACAGGATAGATCCGGAATTCCGCTGATCTATCATGTAAGTAGATCATCTGTAGACGGGCGATTGTGCTATGACCGGGAAGTAGCGCGCACCGAAGAAGAGCTCCTGCGCTTCAGTAGGGCTATCTCCCGCAGAGACCGGGACGATAGTATTAGACAGCGTCAACAGTTCTGGTGGTTGAATGGCATATAAAGACCTGGATACCAAAGTCGGTATAGAATCACACTATCATCAGCTAGCTTACATAGACTTAGCTTTTCTAGAATTAGGGTAGTATAAGATTTAAGTTAAGTTAGGCTAAATGATTTTACATAAAAAAAAAAAAAAAAAAAAAAAAAGTAGATAAGTTTAGGTAAGTTAAGTAAGTTAAATTTTAAGAAAAAAAAAAAAAAAAAAAAATTTACAAAGTTTTTCAAATTTTTCTTTGTCTTTCAAATAATTATAAGTTATGCCACAAAGTTCTGTCGCCGAAAGGCAAATTATACAAATATTAAGTAATGTTTAGCTTAGAGCGTCTGCGAAGGACCAGTAAGTTATTATATAAGATATTTAAGCTAGAATTTAAGCATTTTTTGTCTAGCCTTTAATTTAGAAAATAAGAATATAAAAAGAAAATAAAAAAATGTTTAAAAAAAAAAAAAAAAAAAAAACCGCTCGAAACATCCACCAACTTATAAAAACAATATGGGATAAGGAAGTCACTCCGGAAGAATCGAAAACCTCAATAGTCGTCCACAGTTTCAAGAAAGGTGACAGATCTGACTGCGAAAACTACAGAGGAATAATATTGCTCCGAGCCACATGCAAAATACTAAAAAATGTTATACTGGCGAGAATCACACCGTACACAGAAGACATACCGGGAGACTACCAATGCGGATTCGGTAGGAACCGGTCAACATGCGACCAATGTTCACAGTAAGGCAACTGTTGGAAAAGAAGTGGAAATACGGAGAGACGGTTCACCAACTGTTCGGTGACTTCAAAAAAAGCCTACGACTCAGTCGGAAGGCAAAAACTACCGTATTGTAGTTGAGCAGGGAATCCCGAAAAAATATGCCACCCTCATTCGAATCTGCATGAGCGAAAATAAAGGGCGAGTTAGAATAGAAAACCACTTCTCAGAGCCATTTGAAATCCGCGACGAACTAAAACAAGGGGATGGCCTCTCCATGTCTTTTTAACCTTGTGCTAGAGTATGTCATCAGAAGGGTACAAGATGACAACATGGCCGGATCATCCTGAACAGGGTCACACAAATGCTTGCCTATGCGGATGACAACGCCGTTTTGGGCGATAATCCAGCAACTGTAAGGAAAAACAGTCAAATCGCCATGCAAGCGGCAGAAGAGGTGGGCCTAAAAGTAAATGAAGACAAAACGCAATACATGATTACGGCAAGAGCCGATGGTCCTCAGGAAACACACATAAACATCAGGGGTAAGATATTTGAAAACGTTAAAAAATTTAAATACCTGGAAATGATACTGATGCCCAGTAACAAAGTGTCGAAGGACACTAACAAAAGACTACATTCCGGCAACGCTAGTTGGCATGCAGTCAGTAAACTGTTGAAATTCAAACTGCTATCACGTAACATAAAGCTCCGTGTCTATAGAACCATAATCATGAAGATTGTTTTATACGGATGCGAAACATGAGCTCTGACAAAACGGGAAAAAAAAACAAATTCCGCATATTAGAGAGTAAGTTTTAAGGGATATCTTTGGCGGTAAATATGATGAAGAGGCAGGACAATGGACGAAACTCCATAACCACGAATTGGAAAAGATTTACCGCAAAACTACAACATTGCGAGTAATCAGGTCGCGAAGATTAAGATGGACCGGACATGTGGCGCGATTGGCAACGATAGGACCGTGCGTAGAATTCTTGACCGTAGAATAACGGGAAAGGGACCGTCAGGACGACCGCAACGGAGATGGGAGGACAATGTTAGGTTTGACCTTGAGGAGATCGGATCGGCTGGTCAAGCGTGGAAGGAGAGTGCACAGGACAGGGAACAATGGCGGAGTCAAGTCGGAGAGGTCATGAACTTCCGGGTTCCTACAGGCCAATAAATAGTAATAGTAAATAGTGCTTCCGGCGTAAGGGGGAAGAAATCTACGGAGACACTTTTTAAAATACTCTTTATTTGTTCATGCTCGCCTACCGTTTGTCTTAGAATGGCGTGTCTGTTATTACTATATCTTTTAATTAAAAAATTATTTCCTACCGCTTGCATATATAGATTTACCAATTTTCTACTCGGATGTATATATTTATTGGCCTTAAACCGAGTGGAGGGGCTTCGGTAATTCTTCTTCGGGATAATGTTTTGTTTTGTTGAACATTTGAAATCCGCGGCGGACTAAAACAGGGGGATGGCCTCTTAACATGTGTCTTTAACATTGTCCTCGAATATGTCACCAGAAAGGTACAAGACGACAACATGGCCGGATCATCCTGAACGGGGTCACACAAGTGCTCGCATATGCGGATGAAATCGCCGTCTTGGGCGATAATCTAGAAACTGTAAGAAAAAACAGTGAAATCATCATGCAAGCGGCAGAAGAGGTGGGCCCAGAAATAAATGATGACAAAACAAAATACATGATTACGGCGGTAGCCGGTGGTCCTCAGGGAACGCACATAAACATCAGGAGCAAGATATTTGAAAATATTAAAGAATTTAAATACCTGGAAACGATACTGGCGACCAGAAACGAAATGTCGAAGGAAATTAACAGAAGACTACATTCCGTCAACGCTAGTTGGCATGCATTCAGTTAACTGTTGAAATCCAAACTGTTATCATGTAATATATAGAACCATAATCATGCCGATTGTTCTATACGAATGCGAAACATGGGCTCTGACAAAACGGGAAGAAAACTAATCCCGCGTATTAGAGAGTAAAGTTTTAAAGGATGTCTTTGGCGGTAAATATGACGAGGAGGCAGTATAACGGAGGAAACTCCACAACCACGAATTAGAAGAGCTATACCACAAACCTACAATAGTGAGAGTAATCAAGTCGCGAAGATTAAGATGGGCCGGACATGTGGCGCGAATGGGCAACGATAGGACCGTGCATAGAATTCTTGACGGTATACCAACGGGAAAGAGACCGACTGGACGGCCGCGACGGAGATGGGAGGACAATATTAGGTCTGACTAAGTATATCGGATCGGCTGGTCAATCGTGGAAGGAGAGTGCATAGGGCAGGGAACGATGGCGGAATCGAGTCGGTGAGGTCATGGACTTCCGGGTTCCTACAGGCCAATAAATAGTAATAGTCGAAAAAACGAATCAGTGCTCCATTGAAAATGTTTCTATAGCGTTTGCGACGATAGTGAAGAACGTGTGATTCGAACTGACGGTATGACTAAACTAAAATTTGCTAAACGCAAATACCCATTATGCAATAGCCTGTACTATCCATGCGTGTACATTTGCCATTCCCATAACCTAGGTGGGCATAATGTTACTTTTAGTAACAGCTAAATTCATCATCATCATCATCGGCACTACAACCGGGAGCCAGTCTTGGCCTTATTTAGCCAGTCCTGAGGCTTGTTAAATTTTCCATAATGGTTTGTTTTTTCCGGGCAAGGTCATTAGGCTTGCGCCAGAGGCTCCCCGACGGGGAATCGAACCCCGGTTCCCCGCGTCACAGCCAGGTATACTAACCACTATCGAGGAGCCAAAACAAAACAACTAAATTGCAATTCTGCAATTCCCATGTTCCATCCTATTACGTGCTTTCTGTTGACATCATCTTGAATCGGTTTACACCTGGATCTGTTGCCCGAAATTTTTCCATAGCCTTGGATAAGCTGCAGCCAGAGTAGGGGTAAGGTTGCTGTCTCAGGGTGAATGGTGACAAAATGTCAACGTTGCAATTCCCATCGTCATTGCCATGCCCTGGGCCTGGGCTGGAATCGGGTACCGGTCTCAAGGTGAACGATGCGACCGTGGGAAATGGAATAAAGTTGGGATGGTTTTGGCGCTATAAAAGGATTTGCACCAAAACTAAAGATTGCGATTGAACTGATCCGGTAGTTAAATTTAAACTAAACTAAGTAAATACGTATCATTAACATTATATATAGAAAACATAATATAATAATAAATAATACCTAAACTTAAAAACCAAATAGTCGGCCCTTTTATTTTGGACGAGCCAGAAGGCTTAACAACCAGAAACTGTGGCGGTTCCCTCGAACGCCACCAACATCTTCCCATAATCTAGGCAAGAACCCCCAAATAGGGCATACAAGCAAAAAGAGAAACAAGTACCGTGGCAGTTCCATTGAACGCCACTACTTTTTGTACAGGTACAAAAGGAAACAGTTTCCTGAAATACACCAAAAGCCCGCACTTACCTTCCATGCTGTACCTGAAAAATCGAAGGAAAACCATGAAACATAAATTCTCGCTGATGTGAAAGTCCAGCGGCAACAAATACAATATTTTCAAGGCAATTCGGTTTAACAACCAAGCAACCATTATTGCCTGTGCAATATCTACACGATATTCTTTTGCGCGTCAGCTGCACACTAGTAGGAAAAGGTATCTTGCCTTGGCACAGCATGCCCACCTCGAGCGATCACCCGAGCGACCGATACATGAAGGCATCCGGCTGGCGCCCCGGCTGTCGAATTCGCAAATGGAAAATTACCATCAGAGTTCGATTGCGAGAATATCAATGAAGTGTACACGATCAGCAATAATGCTTTACGTAGTCACTGATCGTGTAAACATGTCAACCCATTTGCCGTTGAGATACTCGCACCTGCTGCAAACTTTGAAGGGGACTTATGCAATGTCTGCATACTTGCGGACGCACACGATGAGCTGCGGAAGCAATCATCGTGTGTGTATTTCCGCCCCTTTTGTGTTGAACCAAATGCAAAAGGGACATATTACCAAATTTGGTCATCGAAGCGATGATGGGATTTTGGTATCCTATCGCTTCGATGAAATAATTTAATCTCGGTTCGGATTCCGCGAGGGCAGGTCGCGCCCTAACGTTAATTTACATCCCTCTTGGGCCGTCCCAAGGGATCGTTAACCTTACTCAGTCGGGATTGTCATTTTAAATAGCGCGCGTGCCGGGCAGAATCAGTGGTACAAAAACGAATATAACTGTCTATGTGGATATGAAGAAAAGAAATTTGATTAAGCCAGTTTATTTTCAATTCAAATGTGTATATGAAGAAAAGAAATATTAATTAAGACGGTTTTAGTTCAATTCAAATGTGTATATAATTATTCCAATTCAAATGTGTATATGAAGAAAAGACTATTAATTGAGACAGTTTATTTCCAATTCAAATGTGTATATGAAGAACGGCAAATGTGTATAGGAAGAAAAGAAATATTAATTAAGACATAATTATTCCAATTCAAATGTGTATGTGAAGAAAAGAAATATTAATTAAGACAGTTTATTTCCAATTCAAATGTGTACATGAAGAAAAGACTTTTAATTAAGACAGTTTTAGTTCAATTCAAATGTGTATATGAAGGAAAGCAAATGTGTATATGAAGATAAGACTATTAATTAAGACAGTTTATTTTCGATTAAAATGTGTATATGAAGAAAAGGAATTTAATTAAGGCAGTTTTGATTCAATTCAAATGTGTATATAATTATTTCAATTCAAATGTGTATACGAAGAAAAGAAACATTTAATTTTTATCTACGGAGTATTTTGTTACCTAATAAAAAGTATAACGCTGCGGCAGAAGAAAATCAACGTCTTTGTTTTAATCGAGCTGGAGTATTTTTGTTTTACCCGAGCTGAAGTATTCCGGTACATGGGTGAACAACGGATAATACCCATGGTGCACAGCCTCAAAGACCCATAAAACCACCCAAGGGCTTAGCATCCAGAAACCAACCACGGTTAGAAGAACCGGAAGCCACTTACGGACAGAAGAGCCGGGAGCCATCACTCACGGTGTTGTGAAGTCACTTTGGGGATATTAGTTTGTGTTCTTTAAGAACGAGATCTCTTTATGGAATCCCCCCAAGTTCGGCCGTTACGGTTGCCGCCATGCTTTCTCAAACCTGAGGGAAAAGTAGCGACCGATCGTTCGTGGGGGTTATGTTGTAATTATACACCTTCCCGAACATAGCTTTTTTTTGGAAGCCGATTTTTTTGGAAGCACTTGTCTGCGCATTTTTTGACGCTTTTTTAGTTGCTCCGATATGGCTCTATACTTTTCGCATCCTTTCCATGAAGCCGGATGACCTCTTTTCTGACGGAGTACATGATGTAATTCCTCTTTTTTGACTTCTTTCTGCACTGTGCATTTACCAGGCTCATGCGTATTTGGGCACTTAACGCACCAGTATCACATGCCATGACATCTTTGACACCGGCGACTTTGTAAGAGATCACTTCTACCTAATTTCTCGAAGTGTATAATATGATTAAATATGTGCCTTATAGCTCGGAAGCTTTCGGTTTGTATCGCTATAATGGGTAGGGTTCTTTTTTTGGTTAATAGAACGCGCCGTTGCATACCTGAATGTGTCTTACCTCCACTTGAAACTATATGCAACATTACCGATTTTCTATAATAAAATATCCTCTTGGTAATAACCAGAAGAAGTGGTGTATTTATTTAAATTCCACTACATCACAGGAGCTACTCTCACCCCGCTCAGCCCTCCTATTTTGTTCTTACATCCTGCATCAATTTTGATTGCTTACCCTCTAATTTGCTAGCTTTAAATTGTGACTTCCGCACCAGCTGGAGAAATACGCAAACATTTTATTAAATATATGCTAACATCCATAAACCCTACATGTATCGTTACATAAGACCGACCAGCATTACCTCTAACATTTGTATGTAAAATTTAATATATGTAATAAACTGAATTTGATATTTAGTATTTAAAATTAAATTGCATACAGAAAAGCTAAATTACTGATTTCATAGTGTACACGAATACAGAACCATACAGCCGTAATTATTGTTCAACGATGACAGGATGTTACTGAATAGTCGATGATAATAGCCACAGATATTAAGACTACACATTGCATTGGTCATTCAATTATATTCAAAAACCTTTTCACAAAGCACCACTCAATTTAGTGTACGAGTATAATCTTGTTAGTAATTTATAATGGAGTATGGACTTAAACAATACTTCATAAAAGCCATTTTGGGGTCAGTAATGGTGTAAGGTTGTGGCACTCTGTAAGGGCAAGGATGTACAATACTTAAAGTTTATAAGCACGACGTATCATCGTCTCAAAATACTCGTCACTGTCGATTGACGCACTAATTGTCGAATAATAGTCCACAAATTCTTCTTTGGTCACCTAGAATAAAATTAGGTCAGAAAATGTCGTCCTTAATCAAATGACTAAGATCCTTACGGTTCCATCATTGTTTCCTTTTGGTCCTTCGAAAGTTGACAGGAATTTAGTTAAAATCTCATCTTCAGTCATCTGGCCACTTTTGAAATTTGGATGCTCCTTAACTGAATAGACATTTTTGAGGTCGACAATTGTGATAACACCATCACCAGATTTATCCATTTTGGCAAAAGCTTGGTCAATCATATTAAGACGGGCCTGTGACATTGGTGGCTGCAATTGAGTAGTTAATGGAATGAGAATCCTCAATCATTTTGTATAAAATGTGGATGTCCCTTACCCTCAGTTTTACAAGAAACTCGGTCATGTTAATGGAACCACTGTTATCTGTGTCGAATCTGAAAATAATGAGATGTTAGTCAGTGGTTGCCTTGGTCAATTGTTTAGGTGGTGTACAAACATAGAAAACATTTCTTTAATCTCATCATCGGTTACTTCAAGACCAGCTTCATGAATACCTCGGGTAAATTCACCAATATTAAGAGCCTTACTTCCGTCATCGTCCATATTCCTGAAAGTTCTGCAGGGATAACAACCAGGATTAGACGTTCATCAATTTTCAATGAAATCAATTCATATTTACCGTCCTAATCCGATGATTCCTGTTGCACCGCGACTAAAACAGAGAAGTCTTAATTTCTCAATGGGATCCTTGGCATGTCCGGCCTCCAGAGCTTGTTGTGATTGGCTAATAAGACTGTTCTCCAAAGCGAACAAATCATCACGACTCTAAACAGGGATATTGTGATTCAGTGTTAATTTCGTTTGAGGCGATAATATCGTATAAGATAGTAGAAAGGCTGTTGATAAGTTGACGTTGATTGTTATTTAGAAGCGCTGGTGCGTTTCAATGAAGTTGATTAAGATAAAACAAAAGCCGATGGTGAATATGCGGACTATGATGGGAATGATTAATGCTTATACAAACAAAAACAAGAATAAACAAAACGAAAACAACAAAATAGAAAAAAAAAAAGAAAAAGTTCCTTGAAATACTAGATAGGATAGGCTTATTAATGCGCGTCTGACAACCCTTAGTGGTTAGAGGAATCATGTCAAGACATTTGATGTTTGATAGGAGCACTTAAACGTGAGGAGTATCGATAACAAACTAATGTGATGGGTTGTTTCATGAATTATGTATAAAGTTGTGTGCGACTGGTTCACCCTTTGAACTCATATGTTAGCCATAATTAGTGAGCGGTTAGTTATTTCTACTCCAACTAGAAAATATAGTCTTCTACGTGCATCTAATTCCACCGTAGTCTACCTTATGCAAGAAAAGGTAGGGGAAGAGCTCATACTCATGCACAAACTTCATGCATTTCAGTCCAGCTTAGGTAAACGATACCCTTGTAAGGAATTGCTTCTGGTTTACATATATTTGGAGTTAATAACCTCTAACGAGGTTGGTTTGTTTAGTTCAATGTAATATAATGCGTGTACCATTTTATTCACTCGCCTTATACAGAGAGTCCAAAAAGTTGTTTTCAACACAAAAATTCTTTAAAAAAAATAGTGGATGTGTTTAATGATTCAAGATTTCCATTTCATTAAAGCGGGCATTCATTTCATGAAAACTTTGCTCTCTTAATTTGTTTTCTTACTATATTGGTAATATTTTAAAGTTAGTATAACATATCTGGGGTGTTTCTATTTTTTTTTAGTTGGTTTAGAGCAAAGTCTGTGGGTGTACCTTGGATTACAAGCATTTCTAAGGCGAAAAATCCATTTATATCAACTACTGGGGACTAGGAACGTTCCAGTTTATGTCACTTTGACTGGATATCAATGTTCAAGAAGCAATATCATGAAGAATTGTAAGCCAAATTGGAGTGTGAGTTGTAGCTCGAAATTATGTAAAGCTGGAGTGAAAAGATTGATAGTCATTATCCAATATCGTACCGAGAAGATACTGGTCTTTTTGCGAACGGATGGAACAGGAATTTCGTTACCTGACCGGCGCACGCTCTCCGTGTTTTCCGAATTTCTTGATGACCTAGGTCATTTCCTCATTGTCAAAACGTATTACTCAAAGTTTTCTAGTCATGTGTTGATGAGTTGGCTGTTCGGTGGTTCTCTAATGTGACAAAAGATTGGAAACATTTTCGTGCCCAATAACAACTAAGTTACGAGGGTTGCCTCTTATGTTTCGGGATTTGGCAACCCTAGTGTTGCAATCCGGCAATTGACAGCTCTGTCGTAAAGTTGGACATTTTTGAGGTTATACGCACTCAGAACGTTTTGACATACGAGCGCTATTTGTGTTGTTTACAGTAACTTAAAAGATTCATCTCGGCCCAAAAATGGAATTAAATCGTCAACATTTTCGTGCGATTATTTTTTACAACTTTCGGCGTGGATTAACTCAGCAACAGTGCATGGATGAACTTAATTCAATTTTTGGCGATGATCTTCCATCAAGGACCAGTGTTTATCGATGGTATGGTGAATTCAATCGTGGTCGTACTTCACTCCAAGATGAATTTCGTGAAGGTCGTCCAAAATCAGTTGTTGTTCCAAAAACCATTGATGCTGTGCGCGAACTGATATTGGAAGATCGTCATGTGACCTATCGTGAGATTGAGACAACCTTAGGCGTTAGTGGGACCAGCATACATTCAATATTGCATAAACATTTGACTGTCAAAAAAATTTGTTCGCGTTGGATTCCACACAATTTGTCAATCGCCTAAAAAAAGGCTCGTGTCAATTGGTCGAAAGAAATGCTCAAAAAATACGGTCGCGGTGCTTTTAAACACGTCTATGACATCGTGACAGGTGATGAATCGTGGATTTACGCGTATGAGCCCGAAATGAAACAGCAGTCGACAGTCTGGGTGTTTCAAGATGAGCCAAATCCAACAAAAGTTGTTCGCGCACGAAGCACTTCCAAGCAAATGGTCGCCTGTTTTTTCGGAAAAACTGGACATGTCGCAACCGTGCCACTAGAGCAACACAGAACAGTCAATTCTGAGTGGCACACAACCATTTGTTTGCCAGTTGTGTTCCAAGAAATCAGTTAAACCAACCGCCGAAGACGGATCACTCTTCACCACGACAATGCGAGCTCTCACACATCGGCTGCGACAACTGCATTTTTGAGCACCCAAAACATCGATTTGATGGGTCATCCGCCGTATAGTCCTGACTTGGCACCGAATGACTTCTTTTTATTCCCGTACGTAAAAAACAAACTGAGAAGTCAACGTTTTTCGACACCTGAAGAAGCGGTTGGTGCATTCAGAATGCATGTGTTGGAGATACCTCAATCAGAGTGACAAAAGTGCTTCGACAACTGGTTCAAACGCATGCAAAAGTGTATAGATCTTCATGGGGAATATTTTGAAAAACAATAAAGTGATTTTCGATGATCAATATTTGTTTTTGTTCTCTAATCCCGAAATATAAAATGCAAACCTCGTATTGTTTTCGTAAACTTCGCGCACACACCACATACGCTTCTCTCCCCTGAAGCGTTTCTTCCAACGACGGGGCTAGTTATTGGCATATGCTCCCCTTCTATTGATTGCATTCATATATGGAGCAAAACAAATCGAAAACGACTTTTGGGACACTCTGTATAAGGAATTAAAATATATCTGAACTGAAGTGAAGCATACTATTGTTGTTTAAAAAGTTTACTCTCAATAAAAACTTACTGCACCGCTTCCTTTTGTCGAAGCTGCTTGAATTCCACACGTGTTGAGGAATATAATGCAAATGAAGCAGGCAACAAATATTATAAGCTTATGAGTCCTTACCGATGTCCTGGTGTGTTTGGCTTTAAACTGTGAATGTGGATTTTGTTAAAGCAATAAGTAAAAAATTATTATTGATGCATTTGTTGACAAAGATATGAAACTTGCAACACGTTTTCTACGCTTCGACTAAAGGAAAATGTATGTAAATGGTCTCGAAAATTTCGCAAAAGCCCGAAACGATTCTAAGCTGTTTGTGATAAACATGATTTTGATTTGATGACGGCAGAAACCCCACTTATTCGGTTCAGTAACAAGCTATAAATTAATTTAAAAACTAACTTAATACTAGAAAACAGATATATGAATTAAATTATTTCGAGTTGTTCGATATATGTAGAAATTCTGAGAGAGAGGGAGAGGAAAACTGAAACTTGAGTACAAGGAAGGTGGATGGTGTTAGATGGGAAGTTTTGTGGGAAGGGTAAAACACAGGGCGGGGGGATGGGTGCGAACATACAGAACAAAGCCACTGATTGCTTACAACCCAGCTCAGGCCAGGACGACCCTTGTCCCTGTTCAATCCAAGTTGACATGCAGTCTCCACGTGACACCCCTGGATAGCTACTTTGGCACCCATCAAGTAGTGAACCAATGCTTGCAGCGACATCCTGAGAAAGGTTGGCGCAAGGCTAATAACCAGGCCCGTAAAAATGAATTATTATGGCAAATTTAACAAGCCTCGGATATGGACCGTATACACGACGACGACCACGGAAACGAAAATGGCTAAACGATCTAAGAATTTTCTCATGGAACGTCCGCTACCTATACAGAGCTCAAGCTGCGCAGCAGCTAGCCGATACCCTGATCGAATATAAGTCTGACATAACAGCATTACAAGAAATAAAATGGACGGGGAGTGGTGTTATTCAAAGAAACGAGTATGACATTTAGTATCATCATCGCCATCGGCACTACAACCGGGATCCGGTCTTGGTCTTATTTAACAAATCTCTCCACCGGTCCCGATTTCGTCCCGTCGTCTACGCCATCCCTCCATCGCAGACAAGGTCTCCCGCGCTGTTTCCTTCCATACATCCTGCCACAAAGGACTTTCCGGGCAGGCTACTCTTCGCTCATTCGAGCTAGGTGACCCGCCCAGCCAAAACATGAAGCCTGCCATCATCGGCTTTAATGCAATAAACGAAAGGGTATGCACTCTTCGCGTGTGAGGCAAGTTTAATAACATAAGCGTCATAACCGTTCACGGACCTACAAAAAAAAGAATGCTACGAGAACGTCGAATGGGCCGTCAATGCCTGCCCAAGATACGATGTGAAAATCGTTCTTCGCGATTTGAATGCGAAAATAGGTCGGGAGCCGGTTTTCAAGCACTACGTTGGTTCTCATAGTTTGCATGAAAACACTAATGACAATGCACTACGAGTCATCGAACTAGCAGCATCAAAAAACTTTGCGTAAAGATATCTACAATGCCACCTGGGTATCACCTGATGGAGTCACTCGCAACCAAATTGACCACGTGTTGATAGATTGCCGTAATTCCTCGAACCTGATGACGGTACGAACGTACCGAGGTGCCCACGTCGACTCGGATCACTATCTTGTTGGTACAGCTTTCCCAGCGCGGATTGCCTTACGGGGACGTATAACATCCGCGGATCAGGTTCGAATCAACACGGCTGCCTTACGCAATGAGAATACCAGTACCATGTTTGGTCATGCGCGAAGACTGGCCCTTGAAGAGCTCTACGGAAGGAGAGTAAGTCCTGTGGCCAGAATGCCGGGCTTAGGGGAGTAATACAAAGAGCTCAGAAGATCTGATAAAATACTTCACAGATAAAAGAAAAGTGCCTGGGAAAAAAACCTTGTCTGTGAAATAGAGACAAGTAGAGAGCGTAGTCCGCCCCAGGCGCGGAAGTTCTACCAAATAATCCGTAGTACTGCAAGGATAAAGAGGGTAATCTGATCACCGATCCTGAAGGCATTCTGGAGCGATGGGAAGTGCACCTCAATGAATTGCTCACAGAAGAATTGGAGGTTCCATGCAAGATTAAGACCAAATGCTGCGCCACCAAGCATTGGGGCAACATTACAAGCCATAAGACAGTTCAAATCAAATAAAGCCCCTGGAGCTGATGGCATACCAGCTGAGCTGATCAAACAAAGAGGGACATCGTTACATCACGCAATTCATGAGATCGTGGGGCACGTATCGGAACAAGAGGAGATGCCGGAAGATTGGCGTCGTGGTATAATTTGCCCCGTACACAAGAAGGGAGATTTCCCACTGTGTAGCAACTATAGGGGTATAACATTGCTGAGTACCGCCTATAAGATACTCTCCTCTATCTGACAAGATCGGATAGCCCCATACGCTAAAGTCATCATTGGTCAATGTCACTGTTGCTTTATCCCATACAAATCAGCAATTGATCAGATATTCTGCCTTAGGCAGGCGTTGGAAAAATGTCTAGAATTTAAGATTCAATTATATCATCTATTTACAGACTTTAAGGCCGTCTACGACAGCATAGCCAGGATAGAACTATATAATGCCATGAGAGAGTTCGGCATTCCAAACAAATTGATATGGCGTTTAGGTTGACCACGACCAACGCAACTAGTCAAGTCAAAATAGCGGGATTGCTGTCCAAACCAATAAACATCTTTAATGGAGTCCGACAAGGGGACGTTGTGGCCTGCCTCCGCTTCAAACTGGCGTTGGAGAAAGCAACCTGTGGCTCTGGCGTTACAACAAGATGGGCTATTGTCACCAAGTCCAGCCAGATACTTAGATGACGTCGACACCATCGGTAGACCCAGTCCGGCTGTACAGGATTCTTTCACCCAGATCAAGCAGGCCGCACCAAAACTGGGACTGCACATTCATGAGAGGAAAACTAAGTACATGGTGGCAACTTCTACGAAGAGAAGACTTCACGTTGGTCAAACTATCAGGGTAGTGGAGCACGAATTTGAAGTAGTGCAATCCTTTAACTACCTTGGGTCAATAGTATCGGCCGATTATAATATGGAAGAAGAAATACGCGAAAGACTGATCAAATCCAACAAAGCCTACTATGGTCTATCAAGGCTCTTTAAATCCCGAAATGTATCCAAAACATCCCAGCTACTACTGTACAAGACCATGGTCTTACCAGTACTCATATATGTATCCGTATAGCTTAATAAAAGGCACTCTGAACTCTTAGCCGCGTTCGAGAGAGAGGTTTTAAGGAGAATTGTTGGCCCCGTATGCGACACACTACAACCATGAGTTGTACGCAATCTACCTTGAAGCTAATGTTGTAAGAAGAATCAAGCTCGGTAGACTCCGGTGGGCGGGACATCTAGCTCGAATGAGCGAAGAGGAGCCTGGCCGGAAAGTCCTTTGTGGCAGGATGTATGGAAGGAGACAGCTTTGCCGATCTTGTCTGCGATGGATGGATGGCGTAGCCCAGGACGCCCAGAGCCTGGGAGTGCCAAAGTGGATGACATCGGCTCGAAATCCGGACCGGTGGAGAGATTTGTTTAATAAGGCCCAGACTGGATCCCGGTTGTAGTGCCGATGATGATGATGATGATGTTCATATTACGCTGGGTTTTATTAGAATAGAAAAGAGTACATTGTTTACTGTTCTGCTATCAACTTTTATATTCCAGCATTTTTTCTTAATATTATGTATAGAAAGGTAGTTAAAATTGAATAACCCACACATTGTCCGTTTTAGGTAAGTTCGGATCTTACTAGTGTGAATGTTGTGTAGATTATAAAGCGAATGTGAAGAACACAAAGTTAATATAATATAGTTTCATCAATGTAAACATCCCGTTTGCTGAAAATGTTGAAAGGAGAGGCACGTAAATTGTCAGACTTTGGGTGCTATTGGTTTCATAACGTTTTAGCTTAAATTTGAATCTACGATAATTACAAGGCTGTTTCATCAATTGAATAGCTCAGCAGTTTGATTTTTTGATTCGTTATTTCGCATATCCTAGTCAATGGCCCACTTAAGGAATGCGACATAGGAGTACTGTAGGTACAATCCTCATAACAGCAGTACCGCTAATATTGCCGTCGTATAGGGCCGGAACTATGGTACCCTCATTGTACTACCATGCTAATTCTTGTGGTCTTGGTATTTCCCATGGCATATTAGCTGTTTTACAACTCTTGTTCTAAATTGCTGACCTCAGTGGGACATGGATTTTATTATCGCAGTCCAGACACAAATTTCAATTATATTTATTTTAGTGATTCGGTTTTATTGTTTGCAACAAGAAATGGCAGACAACAGAATGAGGTTTATTAGTGTTCCTCTACTGCTACCTAAGCAGAGAGCAAACGCCCCAAAATTGAACACAAAGTGGCGGATGGAACCACAAGAACATTAATTACGTTCAGCACCAATTATGACTGAAGTAAATAATTGCCCACAATTATCGTTAATCTCGTTATCTAATTGAGTTAGCTCGGACAAAAACATTTAAAGATGTAACTGCACGCAATCAAATCTATTTTATTAGGTCGCATTTTCTATTGAGGTTGACCTTGATAATTCAAATGAATCTAGAAGGCTGTTTCTTTTTAACTATCGTATTTGTGCTCCAGCATTGTGATTTCTCCTCACATGCACAGCAGTTTCTAGTCGTGATCATACCCAAGGGTATTGGGCGGAAAACAATGGATACCGGCCTTTGTTTCTCTAAAATCTATAGTGAGTCTCTTCAATCGAATTGAGTTGAGTACAAGTAGTATTGTAAAAAAACCATCAAAACTCATTTAATTAAGAGTACTGATATAAAACCGAATTGATCACGTACTTAAGAATTTTCCAGTTCACAATGAAAATAATTTATGTCGGAAGAAGTAGGCCTCAGCATTCTCATCAGACTCTCACAGTAGTTCGGCTTCATCAACCTAGACGACAGAACCGGCAAACCTTTTGGCCGAAATGTATCACTGTACTTTTACCTTCCCGTAAACATAAATTATTCTAATACACAAACAAGAACAAGTTTCAGCAACAAGTAATTTATTCGTCAGGTGAAATTAAATGAAACTTACATCCCATTCTTCGTCGGACATGTTAATTTTTTTTTTTTTTTAACGAGATTAGATACTAATCAAAAATACTAACGAAATCACAGATACGTTAAAGGAAAGATGGTAACTTAGGCTCCACAAGACTGACTGAGCAAAAACAAACTGAAAGGCTGACAGTGGAGCACTCGTTTGTAAAGCACTTTTTCTCGTCGAACATTTCTAAAGGTGGGGATTATGAGTCATGACTCTGGGAAGCGATTCAACATGTTGGTACCGTGGATACCTAAATTGCCAGAGTATCTGTAGAAGCTTAGTCATCAGTACGTCGCCATCTATTTTATGAATGTGCACGACAAATTGTTTGCGTATATGGAGGTAAAAGCCAACAATTAGATGTGTGGAGTTGATGCGGTGTCACAGTTGTAGCGATACAAAGTCAGATCTGCGGGGAATGAGTGGGTTTATTGCGAATGCTTTTTACCTTCTTTTTTACGGAATAAAGTTTAAATATTCTAGGTTGCATTGAAATGAAAAAAAAAAGTAGGGGAAGAGTCGGAACATTGATTTCGGTGAATAAGGCATTCAAAAGTCAGCTAACTACATTAATTACTCATCAGCAAGTGGGAGCTGCTTTTATTTTGTAGTAGTAAAGAAGAACATCCGAAATTGTTTGGCATCGTTTAGGTACTTATGTATATCAGTAGTTAAAGTACTTTTAAAGTTGTTAGTGTCCTCCTGTTTCAAATACATGATGTATCATTATAGTTCAGCAATTGGAATATTTATTCCCACAATAGTCAATCTCTGATATTACTGTCCTACTTTTCGTGACGTTGTTCTGCGATATAATTGTAGTATAAAAATGTAATTAATAGAGGTAACATTATAAAATGCTTTCAGAATCGCACTTGTCACATATTTCAGAGGTCAGTTCATTTGTTTGAAGACACTTGAAGGGTGCTGAAGATCTCCATCAAAATGGTACACAGTCACTTGACAATAACAGTAAAGGCTAAGGTCAAATAGCAAAAGAAGGAGAAAAAGAGAAGTGAGAGAAGGTTCAGGAATGGGGGGGTGGAAGAAAGGTAAAGAAATTGGTAAAAGGCCAACAGAGTAGATCACTTAGAGACTTGACCGACAAAAAAGGCATAGTGATATTCGTTGCAGAGTCAGACAGGTAAGGAGAAGCAAAGTTGAGGTATATTTTATTTTTATTTTATGGCCTCCGGTGGTAATGATTAAAGCACACATGCCTCCTGCGACCGCTGGCATGTTATATACAGAACTAAGTTAGTCTTAGGATAAAAAAGAAATTGACAACGTTTTTTTTAGATTGTCTTTGTTATTCAAATAAACATAATTAAAAAACAAACAAAGTTTTGTCGTCGAAAGGCAAGTTGTACAATAGACATGTAAACTTTAGCTTAGAGCGTCTGCGTAAGACCAGTAGGTTATAATATAAGATAATTAAGCTAGAATTGAAGCATTTTTTGCCTAACCTGTAACTTAGAATCTAAGAAAAAAACGGAAACAAAAAATTTTTTAAAAATGAAAAAAAAACCTTGAATGCCCTGCCCTATTCAGTTAATCTCTTTGGTAATATATGGTGACTATGTGGGGTTTCTCTATATTACGTGGAGAACCAACCCACAATTCCAACCACAATGTCCGTTTTATTTCGACCGCTTTCAGTGTGTCATATTATCCCCTATTCCACCGTTCATCCTATTCACCTGAAATAACATGCTTTCCCCAAGGACGCATAGCTAAACTCATTATCCTATGCAGATAATGCATAATTGAGTTTAGCTACCATTTTCGCCATACGGCAACTCCATTACTCTAACCATGAGATTTCCACCGGAAATTCCATTCGTGTTGGTTAGCAACAACCAAGTCGAATCAAACGACGCGGTTGCATCACCATTCATTGGCTTGGGTAATTGCCGCATTCCTTAGCGTTTTTCCCACAGTATTATTTCCCTAGCCGATGTAGCGTCCTGTCGATTTTCTACAGATCATCCATTCGCTTGGGATCAATGATCTCTTTTCGCAGATGAATAGCACCAGACAAATTTTCCTCTGCTCCATAATTCTGTTTCCATACGGTTCAATGCTCTCTGATATCACTACAGCCGTAACACTGGGTCACCAGGTCATGCTCAGTAGGTGCATTTGATACCAGCATACACAACCTACTCACCTCGAGATCACAGTACATCGTGTTTCTGTTCTCTCATTCTCCACGTTCGTCAATTATCAATTAACCGAAGTTACCACACTTCGACGAGCGTGACGATGAGAGAGCAGAGGCATGGTCTCTTTTGATTGTCTTGTGTGTAAAATCGAGAACACAGAATTTCACCCCCAAGTAGAGTCAGCCACTATCCAACCACTATCGCGTGAAATCACGTCGCTCGCGATTAAAATTTAATTTCAAAAGAATTAAAGAGTCGCATCTCAACCATCCCAGGAGCAGGTCACGTCGCGTTACAGTCGAATATTGTCGCAATACCAAAGTGCACTAGTTAAATCAAAACGTGAAATTTGCTATTTAAATTCGTGGCTTATAGAACAACTAGAAAAACATTGGAATAAAATAACAAGTGTATAAAAGAAGTTAAGCCTAGTATTAAACGAAAATTAAATAATAAAGAAAACATTAATCAAATTACAAGCAACCAGTGCGTTTTATTTATTATCTCTCCTCTTGGATTACCTGGTGACAATTTTTGGATTACGTGCAGTGGGAAAGAAGGGAATTATGTGAACCCCCACAACTCTAAAAATTCATACACAGGCTTAAAAATGCATCTGACATTTCGCCACTCTGTCCTCTGAGTAGAGCATTAGAATACACTCACAGATAAGCCGGCTTGTCGTAAGAGGCGACTAGAGGCCGAGTGGTAGGTGGGGTCCCAACGCCCTGACGCCCGGTGAAATACCACCCCTCAAACTAAAGGGAGTGTGCAATCAGTTCTCTTAAGATCTCAGGATTGAGAGCGTTCAACGTCGGTCCTTGCGCTTTGCCCCCGTGGACTAAACTTGGAAAATCCGCTGACTCTACTGCCATACACAAGCCGGTTCCCTTAATAAATCTTAACACACTTGAAGAGGACAGAATCTATGCCGACTTCATCTTCGTCCATCGTCTTCTGTCAGGCTCAATCAATTGCCCAAGTCTGCTCCCCTCTATAACATTTCACACAAACCCCCGTAACTTACGTAACCCTCGAGTCTTCTACTTGCCCGCCCATCACTTCTTATGGCGCTAACGAACCCATCTCGCATATGCTACGGCGGCACAACTCTTTCCCTACCTCCTTTGATTTCAACCTTTCCACTCACGCTCTCAAACGCCGTCTCCTAACACACCCACCCCAATCGCCCCCCGTCCCAAATAACTCCCCCCAAACAACCGCCCCCAAACAACAGCCCCCAAACAACCCCCCAAACACGCCCCAAATATCCCCCACAAATACCCCCCCCAAATACCCCCTCCCCCAAATACCCCACCACCCAAATAAGCCTCCTACCCTTCAATTCTACCTCTCCGTCCCCGCTCTCAAACTAGTTCTCCACCACGTGCCCACCCCCTACACCTTTCAGCCCCTGCCGCAATTTCAACCTTACCCATCCAGCTCACTAACCTCGCCCCTTACCAGCCCGCACATATGCCGTTCACTGTTGCTGTCCCACAAATGCCTCATTTGCCATACCCACATACACTAGCCCTTCCCCAGCCCTTCTCTTCGCCACTTGCCCTGTGAGTAGGGCGTTCGAATATACTCACGGCTGGGCCGGCTTGTCGTAAGAGGCGCCTAAAGGCCGATTGGTAGGTGGGGTCCCAACGCCCCGCCGCCCGGTGAAATACCACCTCATCAAGCTATAGAATCCGTGAAATGGTCGGGAGAAATCCCTGGCCATCTTTCGAAGCTTGGCTGATGGACCGGTTCGAGAAGAGATTGGTTTAGGTGGTTGTCGATCCCAAGGTGCGATACCACCCTGTCACGATGTACATTCCGCGATATCGTCGGGAGAAACTTTCGATTATGTTTCGGATGTAAGTCTGATGGCCCGGATTGATATGGAGATAAGTCATGATGGTACCTTCTGAGATAAAGAATTCCGGAGGTAATCCAGTTTCCCATTCGGATATTCGTGGAGGACTATGTCTGGGGGAACATCATACAAATATTCTAATAAATAACCGAACTTTAAGAAATTCTACATCACGTAATCGGGTTCGTTGTCGCAACTCTGTCGACGTTCGACTGATAACTGCATTTTGTAACATCAGGGGCATCAGTTTCGCCAATACGAATGTAAACACCATCCACCAGTATTTGCAAATAGCAAAACTTGATATCCTTGCCCTAACTGACACTCAGGTCGATTCGTCAACTAATTTGACATGTCTTCGTTGCTCACGACGTGACTTGCATTCGAGATTCCTTTTTAAGGAAGGAGTTTGTGTCTTCACGTGGTCCAATCTGGTTTACCAGAGGATGGAGGCGTTGGAACTCTATAACATGGACATTATGTGATAGAAGGTCCTGCTGAAGAATTCTGTTAAATATCTTTGTTCTCTTGACCGCTCCCCGATAACGAACGAGCTTTACAAAAACACCTTTCACGTACTGTCGACTGAATACAGATCAACCACTTCGCTTCTGAAATTGTTGTCCTTGGCGATTTTAATGTGCAGAATTCCGATTGGGTGGTGCATTCTAACAGAGCAAATGAGGCTGGGGGACAAAATCGCTGTTAGCCACAATTTGATCAACTCGTGGAGGAACCTACGAGAGTGGTCTGTTTTTAACATCCAAGCAGTGCGTTTATAGAGTGGAAGTTGCTGCACCGCTGGGAATGAAGATCACTGTTTGGTGTCGGTCGCGCAGGCATATGCATTTCCAGCGAATAACCGTCCTAAGAAGTTTCACTATGTATGGTAGTATGGGGCTGCTAACAGGGACGATTTACAAGGATTCTTTGCATCGTTACCGTGATCGGAGGTGTGCGTTGGAGACTCCGACGTTAATGCAAGCACGGAGTCGGCCACGGAGATGGAATGGAGATCTTCATTTCGCATTCCATCAAACGAAATTCATCTGTAAAGCCTTAGTTTGATAAAAAATAGGAGCAGATTACAGCGCTAAAAATATAGCTTTTAAACAATGGTCCTCCAATCCCACCGATGTTAACAGACCCAATTTTGTGAGAATCAGAAACGCGTGCGACCAGGCGATTGATACCGCGAGGAAGGTCTACAACGACAGAGTGACCAATAAACTCCTTCAGTGCCCGAATGGTTCGCTCTCCTTATAGTCGATGGCGAGAGCTGTCAGCAGTAACTTCGCTTTCTCCTCTTTTGCTCCGTTGGTTACGGGCAGCGGGACACCAGTCACATATACAAAAGATAAAGCTAATCTGTTCGCGAATTTATTTTCCGCGAATTCAAACCTCGACGCCGGTATTTCGAACCACCAGTGATCGCGCCAGTACGATCTTCGATGCGGGATGTGAGGTTCCGCCCGCGTATTAATAAACGCATTCCACGTGGAGTCGACTTTAAGAAGACAACCGGCCCGGACGGAATACCAACAGTAGTCCCTAAGAACTGTGCGGCAGAACAATCGCCGGTTCTTGGCAGGCTCTTTCGCTTATCTTATGCACGGAGAATCTTTCCTACCTGTTGGAAAATCGCCTGAGTTCAGCCCATCCCAAAGAGGCGAAAAAGGTGTCCCTCACAGAATTACCGGCCGATAGGATTACTGTCTATGTTATCTAAAGTGACGGAAAAGGTCATCAATGCCGAGTTAGTTAAGTATTTGTAGTGTAACGGATTTCTTTATGGTGATCAATACAGATTCCATGGCAGGAGGTCCACGTGGGAAATGTTGACCCTTATAACCGATATATGGTTATGTGCGATTGAGCTGCATGGTGAGTCAAGAGCGGTTGCATTGGATTTCTCCAAGAGTTTTGACGACGTCTAGAATGCTGCATTGCTGAGCAAACTTCGTTGATATGGATTTTCCCAGCAGCTTTACGACTGGACGAAGAGCTTTCTCGAAAGTCGAACGATCCGGGTTGTTGTGGTTGGGGAGTCTTCGGATCTGTATCCTGTTAATTCCGAGGTGCCTCAGGGTTCTATTTTGGCGTTAACCCTGTTCTTGCTTCACATAAATGATTTGTTGGAGACCACGGATAACAAAGTGTTCACTTTTGCGGATGATAGTACGCTTGTTTCCTCTTTTTCACTCTTTTCACGATCACTCGGGCGATTGGTGCATCAACATCGCATCAGCTGAGATGTAGACAGATCGATACTCTGAATTGGGATCTGGATACGTCCTGCAGTGGGGAAAGGCCAATATCGTCGACAACAGTGGAACGAAGACACAATATACAACATTCACAAAGAAAAGTGGATCATGGGATCCACACGTGATGATGGATGACCAGGTCATCGAATCTGGGGAAAACATGAAATTGCTCGGCGTCACAGTCTGTGGGAATGTATCGTGGCTTAAACACGTGTCGAACATTGCCAGGTCCGTTTCTGGAAAACGGAGTCACCTTTTTAGACCTAAGAAATATTTTACTCCCGCGCAAGTATTTCTCCTGTGTAAATCGCAAACTCGACCCGCCCTCGAAAATTACTCTCATGTTTGGAGCTCTGCTACTTGAGAGCATACAGAGATAAGCAATCGGCCTGATCGGGGACGGGGCGCTGACGTCGGGACTACAGTCGCTATCACATCGAAGGCGCGTAGCCGACCTCTACCTGTTTTACAGATATTATCACGGGTACTGTTCTTCGGAGATTCTTTATATTGTTCCCCGCAATTCGGTTTATATGCGCTCCACGAGACAACCGGATGGATCGCAGCGCTTTGAGGTTCATCACCCGACAGCGTGAACATCTCTGCATCAGAACTCGTTTCGTTACAAAGGGAGAAAACGGTGGAATTCCCTCCCCACGCGAAAGAAGTTTCCGAAGCGTTATAACCTGCAACTGTCCAAAAAGAACTACAACAGTTATTTGATGGCATCTCGTGGCGCCGACTCGGTAATATAGGTTCGTCTCTCCAGAGAGATGTGTAACGCAAAAAAAAAAAAAGACAGCATTTATTACCACACAGGTCGTATATGATTCTATTCCCATCATTCGTCGATCAAAAGAGTTATAGGCTGCATGAACTAACCCTGTAGAGACTATCCGTAGCTAACCCATCCCCTCCTTGTTTTTCAGATATCCTGGGGCTGAGACTAATATTCTCATGGATGTAGGTGATTCTGATGTCTTAATTCAGCCGATAAAGGAAATACTCGTCCTTATCTTGTTTAGCTCGGTCTACTATGCTCTTTCGTTTTTTTTTTAAACAATAAATATTCAGAAATCATACATATAATAGTAACTGTACTAAAGCCATCGTTTTTTCCCATTTGAACAAACAATACTTATTTGAATTTGTTATACATTTCGATTTTTAACTGTGTCTCATTCTACTTATTATATACACACAAGAATTCAAATATAATACTAAAATAACTTTTCTTTTGTTCTTTTCTAGGTGAGTCCAACTTTAGAACCAATCTCATTTACATTTGGTAAGTGGCATTATCGATAAGAATGGGGAATGTGAATTGTGAATGTGAAGTTCTTGCTTAGATGGATAGGAGGTATGTTCAAAAACAACAGAAACAGTTGGTTTTCTTAAAGAAATTCTGTTTATTCACCAACATAAACTTTTCCTCTTTTAAAGTAATCCCCCTCAGATATCATACACTAGTATTTTTTCTGTCTTTGAAGGACTTCTGTATCTCATTCGGAACAGCTTTCAGATCCTTCAACGATTCGATTTTTATCCCATCAAATGTCGGAAAACGTTGCGTTTCCGTGGTCTCTTTATGTTTGAGTCATGGAGCCATATTGGGTGTATATGGAGGTTGCGGCATGATTACAGTTTGGTTTTTTGTCAAAAATTCTTGAATAAGCAATGAAATGTGAGCAGGTGAAATATCATGGAGCAAAAGCCATGAATTGTTGCGCTACGTGTTTGGATATTATCCTTCGATTTTTTCACATAAACGGCGCTACACTAGTAAGTAGAACTCTTGATTGATACTGTGGGTGGTATGCTTGTGGCGTCAGCACGGACACAGGTTGAGCACATCACCACAGATTGTTCACTGATAATTGTGCACCGACCAATAAGTGATAAAACATAAAAACAAGTGAAACACACTGAGTTTGCTTAATGTTAATGTTTTTTTATTTCACCAAAATTCTGTACAGTATAAAAATATCCTGACGTTACTGCAATTTACAAAACGGTAGCACTTGGGCACATGAATTACAAAGAGTGGCTTAAGGCACAAGCCTTCGAATAGAAAGCTATCGATCTCCGTTAATTTCTGATTTTATTTTATCCACCGAATTACACGCGTTCACAAAGTATTATATTGTTTATTAACTTTTCTGTATTCACTATAATTTATTTTATTATTGTTCACACGTAGGCTATGATTTTTACAAGAACACGACATGTGGTTCATCTCCCGACGGCGCGAACATTCCCGCATCAGAACTCGTTCTGTTACAGAGCGGGGAAGCTGTGGAACTCCCTTCCCACGCGAGTGTTCCCGGAGCGTTACAACCTGCAACTGTTCAAAAAGAACTGCAACAGTTATTTGATGGCATCTCGGGGCGCCCGCTCGGCGCTATAGGTTCGCCTCTCCAGAGAGAAGTTTAATAAATAACAAAAAAAAAAAAAAAAAAAAAAAAAAAAAAAAAAAATCCAAGTACGGAATTCTCGCACGAGGTGTATTTACACGCGAATCGAACACACACCTTATCGAATTCTCGCGACTCCGACAACGCAACGACCTCGATCAAAAACTGTACTCTGACGTCACTGGTTCGATTAAGCTGGACACGACTAAAACTGATCACGATTAAATGACCGAAAGAAGCCGACCGTCGCCACTCTTTTGTATTAAGCCCCAGAACGCCCGACTCCCATGGATGGTGAAACTCGACTTTTATTAACATCCATGCGCTTGGCTCTACGTTAGGAACACCAGGACGCCTCGGTGTTTGGATTTTTACTCCCGACGCGTGGTGCGTGTGCGCACTTCGGGAAAAGAAATCTGACTCTCGCGTATGTGTAGGCGACGGGGGGTGCGATCTGACTCCACCATGAATCTCGATGTTGCTTCGCGCGGATATATCTATTCGAGATTGCACACATACAGAGAAATGGCCTGTACATGGAAAGGACAGCATTTCAAATGTAGACTGAAGTCGAATAAGGAAAAGCGGCAAAAACAACTGCCTAAATGATATTCGAATTCAACTCAGGTCAGCTGTGCAAATAGATGGTCGCTCGGATAGCGGCCGGAAAAGGTTGCTATGTTTGAACTAGCGATTCGTTGATGCAGAAATAGGTTTCTGAGTATTATGTCAACAGAAACGCTATTTCGGGGTTCAAACACTAAGATACGCGTTTGTTTACCTTGGGTAATGGTACGAGAGTTGTTTAAGGGAACTATACCATGGGACCTAATCATTGGCATGATTGTTTGAATAACAACCATGATCGTGTCCGATCCAATGGGTGTTTATCGCTTATACCAGCGGTAAGAGCTAGTGTGGAGATTTGTTTAGTTTAGAAAACGCTACGTGGGACACGATCATTGCTATGATTGTTTAAATAACAATCATATCGTGTTCAACTCGATGATCGGTTATCGGCATAGGCGATTGATCATCGAAAATCTGGCTTGCAGATGTGCAAGCAGACGAGTTGCCCGACCTGTCTTTTTGGACCAACGGATTGTTGGAACAAGCAGACACGGGAAGATCGGTGTATGTTTGATTGACATGTTGCCGCCCACAGGAACCGATCATGTTCCTAACTGATTCATGTAAAATGAACCGAAGTGGTTTGGTTGATATGCGTTCGTATGGTGCCATGGCAAAATAATAATCTTGCCGTGGGCTTATTTTTCATGTATGATATTGAAAGGGTAGCTTAACGCTGCTCATTTACAGGTAAGCAATATGGCTTTGTTGGGTGTGGAAAGGCGGGTTGATTTAAAGGGAATGGGTGGTTCTTTGTGAATGCTTTAAAGAACCGAATTAGAAGAATTAGTGGAGTAGTTGGCAGTTTTGGCGATTCAGAATGCTTTTTCCTGAACTTGTTTCGATATCATATCCATAAATCCATGTTTCATCAGCGTTCATTTTGTGACTCTTCAGCAACCTTCATTCTAGGAGTTGCTTGTTCTCAATTCGTCATCCTTTTAGGAAACTGACTGTACATTCCCACACTTTCATCAATTTGGAAAGTGACTAAGACAGATGGAATAGCTTCTCCACCGGTTTGGCGAGTGAAGCAGAAAATCTTTTGCAAAAAAATGTGTGCCATCGAATTCGGTAATGTCCAGCACTTTGAGTGCTCGCGCAACAGTATCAGATAGAAAGTTATGCTCAAGTTAAGCTGAGCTGATCTTGTATCAGGTAGCATTAAGTGGGCTGCCAAATGTGCAGGAAGTACTTTTCATCTCACTAGTGCGATGGTAGCTGGTTAACATTGACCGTAAGCGAATGAGTAGATTAGCAAGTTGATATTTAATGATTTTTACGAATGCACAGAAATGTCTACTACCTGTAGGAGAATAATTTATTTTTGTCTGGTCCCGCTGGTAAGAATTTTGTGCATTGCCGGCACTTCCAGTCCTCTTCCCTGATTTCCATGTGTTTTATTTGATGTATATAATTCGCCACTTAACTCTTTACCCCTAATTGTCTCCCCACATTCTGTATCAAACCACATTTGGTCTTGGGTTCGATACTCTTTAGCCTGTGCTGAATAAAGTTCCGCATGCCAAGTAGAATCGTACCTGTTAATGTGCCCATTATAGGGTTAGCATCGTTTGTGGTAAAAAGAATCAATTTAATTCCCCCAAACAGTTCTTTAGATTCTAGCAGCTGTCTTTTTTGTAGAGCCATGTAATTCTTTTCGGATTTTATTTTTAGTGCTGCTGCCGATTTGAGAAAGTACCCGAAGACGAAGACGAAGAAATTTCAATTGTGCATTTATTGCAGAGGTGGGAGGGCAATGTGCAATGTGTTAATGGAATGACCGTCTATGTCTGGTAGAAGTGGAAGGGAGTTAATTGGTAAAGAGCCGGACATACTGATCTTTCGATCCGTGTTGTTGTAGACGGTGTGTCTTCGGATCCCTATTCTATTAATTACGGGGTGCCTCAGAGTTCAATATTGGATCCAACATTGTTTTTAGTTCAGATAATTTATTAGAATCAACGGGTAAGAAAATGTTCTTTTGCGGATGATAGATAGTACACTGATTTCCTCTTTTTCGAATCGCACTACCTCGCACCAGGTGAGATATAGCCAGATCTCTGAATCGGGATTTGAATAGAATCCTACAATGGGTAAAAGTCAATAAGATCTCGTCGACATTAATGCAATGAAGACGAAAGATGTACGCTCACAAGGAAAAATGGAGCGTCGGTTCCATAGCTGATTATTAATGGCCAGACTCTTGAATTTAAGGACATATTTGCTCGACGTGGCGATCTGCTGGAATGTATCGTGGCGTGGTTATGTATCAAATATCCCCAAGTCCACCCCAAGAAAACTTCACTATCTTTTTAGTGCCAAAAAATATTTTACTTCGGCCCAACTTCTCCTGTACAAATCTATAGTTCGAATATTACCCCCATGGTTGGAGCTCTGCTCCTAAGCATACTTTCGACCTACTGGATATCATACACAGATGGGCAATCCGCCTGATAGAGGACGCTGTCGCTGTCACAACGATGGTTCATAGCGGGTTTATGTCTGTTTTAAAGATATTATCATGGGGAGTGTTCCTCGGAGTTTTGTGGTACAGTCCCGCAAAATTCGGTTTATTTGCGCAGCACGAGAGGATTCGACGGATTCCACCAATCTGCGGTTCATCTCCCTATGGCACGCCCATCTCTGTACCAAAACTGGTTCCACTACAGATCGGGAACGCTATGGAACTCCCTCCCGGCGCGTGTGTTTCTGGAGCGTTAAAATTCGGAAGCTGTTCAAGAAGAACTCCACTGGTTATTTAGTGACATCTAGGGGCGCTGACTCGATGGTATAGATTCACCTCTCCAGAGAGAAGCAAAAAAAAGGAAAATTTTTGAGAATATGTATATATTACACAGTATGTAGTATAGTGTGGCGCGCATGAGCACAGGTAGATATGTAAGTATTTGTGTGAGTAAGCTCATCCGAGGGCTACAGCGGGTGCGTCACTTCGCTGACCGTGCGGTTGTAAGACGCCGAAGAGTAAAGACACACGCGCTGTGAGCAGCTAAATTAGTATGTATTATTATAAGCAATAATAGCCTTCATTTATTTAATATAAAGTAAAGTCTACGAGGGTTGCCTCTTATTTTTCGGGATTTGGCAACCCTAGCGTTGCAATCCGGCAATTGACAGCTCTGTCGTAAATTTGGACATTTTTGAGGTTATACGCACTCAGAACGTTTTGACCTACGAGCGCTATTTGTGTTGTTTACAGTAACTTAAAAGATTCATCTCGGCCCAAAAATGAAATTAAATCGTCAACATTTTCGTGCGGTTATTTTTTACAACTTTCGGCGTGGATTAACTCAGCAACAGTGCATGGATGAACTTAATTCAATTTTTGGCGATGAAGCTCCATCAAGGACCAGTGTTTATCGATGGTATGGTGAATTCAATCGTGGTCGTAGTTCACTCCAAGATGAATTTCGTGAAGGTCGTCCAAAATCAGTTATTGTTCCGAAAACCATTGATGCTGTGCGCGAACTGATATTGGAAGATCGTCATGTGACCTATCGTGAGATTGAGACAACCTTAGGCGTTAGTAGGACCAGCATACATTCAATATTGCATAAACATTTGACTGTCAAAAAAATTTGTTCGCGTTGGATCCCACACAATTTGTCAATCGCCTAAAAAAAGGCTCGTGTCAATTGGTCGAAAGAAATGCTCAAAAAATACGGTCGCGGTGCTTCGAAACACGTCTATGACATCGTGACAGGTGATGAATCGTGGATTTACGCGTATGAGCCCGAAAGTAAACAGCAGTCGACTGTCTGGGTGTTTCAAGATGAGCCAGATCCAACAAAAGTGTTCAGAATGCATGTGTTGGAGATACCTCAATCAGAGTGGCAAAAGTTCTTCGACAATTGGTTCAAACGCATGCAAAAGTGTATAGATCTTCATGGGGAATATTTTGAAAAACAATAAAGTGATTTTCGATGATCAATATTTGTTTTTGTTCTCTAATCCCGAAATATAAAAGGCAACCCTCGTATTCTTTTTTATACCTCCCACCTTAAAAAAAAAAGCATGGATGTTGCACAGTTCGAAGCGAAACACTAGCGCCATTGAAATGACCCGATGTAAGATACCAATACCACCCCGGAAAGGAGTGTATGTTGGGCTTAGAAATTGATGAGCGAAATTGAGCAGTCTTGTTTTTTTGCTTGTATAGTTGTTGCCCATTCGATCGTTGTAGAACTTTAAATCATGACCATGAATTGTCTGTGATCTAAATTATGCCAGTCCCTCACCACAAGCATGAATTATATAAATAGTAATTCCAAATTCATGACCTTACAGGCCCAATATAGTAAATGAATACATTATCACAGGCGATATTGTACAAAAACTCGTTGTCGATGCACACGTGAGTTATGAGAATTGTCTTGTAACCGGCTAAATGTGCTAAAACACACACTATTATGTGATAAAATAAAGTATTCCTAGTGAGCTAACGCGTTTGCCGGCAACACAACAGTTTCCTGCAGTTTACAACACACATTTCGATTTTTAAATTTGTCCGCATTGTCCCTTCTTTCGAACTACGTTGCAATTAGCAACAACTTGTTTTAGGTTTTTTTTTTATAAGTTAACACTCTGAGTCGACCTTTTGTCTTGAACTACCTATTTATATTAACTTTCACAATTTATGAACACGTTTGCCTTTTCGCACTGTCCTTTTTCTAACCACTAGCAACTTCCTTTCCATCTGCTGACACTTTTATCTATTTAAAACTTTGTGTTACGATTTACAATTTATTTTTATTTAATCGATTCGTTAGCGCTTTTACGTTTCCGAAATTTTCTTCAGCTAGCCGATTTAATATTGCTTCCCATTATTAACATACTATTCATATTTTCTGCTGTTAACGATACCCAACAAACATAATCTAACCAACAAACACTCTATGCATCATTATGGATATCAAGAGATACATCAAAAACCATCCTATCATACGAGGACCACAACAAGTATAGTTTCTTCTAACCAAAACTGTGATGTTTCCGCCAATCGTGACGATTTCGGATTGTCTGTTAACAATGTTTCTATATCAGATGCCTGGTCCTAAAGTAAAACGCAATAATTCGACAAATATATCGAAAACTCCAACTTAACACATATATTCATCGGTGACTGTTGTGATATTTAACAGTAACATTAAAATGTTCCCTTTATACCAAAGTCGTCCCTATAAATCCACCGATGAATTCAGGTAAATCGCCTACACAGCCTCAACTCTTACGCGACCAACGAACAATAGCATTCGGTGGGGGGAGGTACAAAGTTCCTATTAAGTAACATCACTTTGCACTTCATGGTCATTGCTGAGGTTCAATGTGTTGTTCAATCATCTCAATTACGAATCTGGAAATATCACTTTGCATTTCCGTCCACATTATTGTGACGAATTGCAAGGTGTTTAACAATATCAAAAAAACTTCGCGTTTCCGTTCTCAAGCTTTAATATGAGTCTTGTAATGATGGTAACACCACTGGTATACAACACCTTCATTGGGATCGTCGTCCTATTACTTTATTTACTCAATTCGAGATTTCTTTTCACTTCTTTAGATATTGGAGATTTTAAATGTGTGTCTTTTTGAATGCACAGGAACGAATTGAAAAAAAGGAATTGCGGACAAAAAAGCCCGCGTGTTGCTGCGACGAGAGTTGACCTGTGTTCATCAATATCCTATAGTTCAATACATTTTAGACCATGATATAGTCTGTTTTATTCAAAGCCATGTTCCGACAAGCGTGTTATTACACATCTGACCTAAACAATTGTCTGTTTTCGTGAGAGAATAGATATCATTTTTTCTATTTAAATATTTCATTTTTAGTGCAATAATTTAACTGAATCTTTAAACAAGCTTATAACATTTTCCCACGCTATCCAGACATCAAAAAGGAATACCTTTTTATTTATTTCCAATTGATGCCTTCTATTTTCAATTGTTTAATCACAAAAACTGACGCTACTTGTATTTGTTCCAGTATTGTCAAATACAAACAGAAACAAGGACAACAACAAAATTAATACTTTTTCATTAAAATAAGTGTTTTCGGTGGATGTAAGATGCGTAGGTTCAAAAGACAAGAATGTAGTACTATGGTAAATGGGAAATAAATTTAGAGACCTTAGGGGACTTTGGTTAAGATTCATTTATGTCCAATTGCGGCAAGTTACAGGGAATGAAATTCAATATGAGCTTTTGGCCCACATCAACATTAGCACTTTTTATATCACAATATCATCATCATCATCATCGGCACTACAACCGGGATCCGGTCTTGACCTTATTTAAGAAGTCTCTCCACCGGTGTCCGGTCTATATCCGAAACTTGTTAAATTGTCCATAATAATTTGTTTTTCCGGGCAAGGTTATTAGCCTTGCGCCAACCTTTCTCAGGATGTCGCTGGAGCCTGCATGTCAACTTGGATTGAACAGGGACAAGGATAGTCCTGGCCTTCGTCGGGTTGAAAGCAGAGACTTTGCTCTGTATGTTCGCCCCCCCCCCCCCCCGCGCCCTTCCCCACAATCAGACTATAATTCCTCTCAAATATGGTTTACCACTTATCGGTCAGATAACTTCTTGATTTCTTTTAGCGGATCATTTTTAACATTTTATAGATAGGCAACTGTCAGATAAAATCGTATATATGATTTTTATCAAGTTGTGTATCTTTTGTGAACATGATCTCAACTGGCAAATGTATTATACTACTTGTTAAATTGTCCATAATAATTTGTTTTTCCGGGCAAGGTTATTAGCCTTGCGCCAACCTTTCTCAGGATATCGATGCATGCATTGGTTCACTGCTTGGCGGGTGCCAAAGTAGCTATCCAGGGGTGTCACGTGGAGACTGCATGTCAACTTGGATTGAACAGGGACAAGGATAGTATTCTATTACTCCAGCCGGAGTAACTGCCCGTCTCGTGTGTCTCTCAAAAAATAACTCTCACTCCGTGAGTACGTGTTCCGCATATTCTGTTTTGCCTTCACAATACAAGCAGTATGGGTGATTCACATGCTTATACTTGTGCAAGTATTGCCGGAAGCATCCATGTCCTGATATTAGCTGAGTCAAGTAGTAATTCAGCTCGCCATGTTTTCTTTTCACCCATGTTTCTATAACAGGTATAATGGGGTGGGTCCATTTTCCTTTGGTGGAAGAATCCCACCTTCGTTGCCATTCTCTTAGGCTTGAGGGCTCTAATTGTGTCCGCATTCTGCAGCGTTTTCTTTAGCTGCAATGTCAAGTGGTTTCCTTCCGACCAAAACATTTATGGCATCTCCGGATACCGTTCGAAATGCACAGCATATTCTTAGTGATGCCAGTCTATGCGCTGAGTTCACTCCCCGCATGTACGACTTATACTGTGCGGCGTCTGCCCATATGTGAGCTGCATACATTATAGTGGAGGTGTTGACACTGGTTATGAGTTTCCTTATGTGGGGCCGGGGTCCTCCAACATTGGGTAACAGTCTCGTCAAAACTTTGCATACTCTTGCCGTTTTTTCACTCGTTTTCCTCAGGTGTTCCTTGAAGCTCAACCTGTTGTCGAGTATAATACCAAGATATTTAATATAGGGACTTGATCTGATTATTTGTCCCTCTATTTCCAAATCAAGGTGTTCAACTTTCTTGCGGCTGCTTATTAAAACTGCCCCTGTCTTATGTCCACCTAGTTTCAGTTCGGCCATATCTAGCCAGCATTTAATGCTCTGGATTGCTTGGGAGCAAATATTCTCCAGGTCATCTAGATGTTTAGCGACGGCTACTATTGCCAAATCATCTGCGTACCTAATGATTCTAACCCCTTCTGGTACATTGACTCTGAGCGCACTATTATACATGATATTCCATAGCAGCGGTCCTAATACAGATCCCTGAGGTACACCCGCTGTTATTTTATATTCCTGTGGTCCCTCATCTGTGTCATAGAGCAGTCTTCTATCCGAGAGATAGTTTGCTAATATACGCACCAAGTAGGGTGAGACTTGTAGATCGCCCAACGCTTCTAGAATCTGAAACCAATTCACCGGGTTAAAAGCATTTTTAACATCAAGCGTCACCACCGCGCAGTATTCTTTGGTACCACCTAGCCATCGTGCTCCTGCTATTGCATTGTACAGATAGTGCTTTTCCGGTTGATCTACCTTTCCGGAACCCATACTGCAATTACTCTTTGCCGGATTTTGGGATCACGTGGAATGTTTGATGATGACGGTGAGGTGTTCCACCGAACACTGCTCACACGAAGACAAAACGGAGCGAAGCGGCAATTTAATAAAAAAACACAGCGCGAGGTTTGTTTTAAATGTTTGAAGGAATAAATGGGCATCATAGGATCATTGTGTAGCTGTGTTTTAAGGTGGTATGATGGTAAGGTGGTGGAGGAATTGCACGATCCAGAAGTGAGCTTTCGAACACGCCCCGATTCGGGTGTGGATCGTGCAGTTCTTCGAGTTCGAATTCGGTTTTCGAAGTGGACGTGAATGGGGAGCGAAAGAGAGAAAGGGTTAATGTTTTTTTTTGATGTACGGTTTTTTTGTTGACGTTCCGTTGTTGACGGGTTTTTTCGGAAGAAGATAGGAAAACTGTTGTTAACGGCAGAAAAAAAAAAGGAAAAAGGCGGAAGTATAAAGAAATGATCCGGTGTGTGTTAATCCTTTTTGTAAAGAATAAATAAAGAAAATGTAAAGAGAGAGGAAAATTGAAACGAAAAAAGAAAGTGAAAAGTAGTTTTTTTTTTGTCATAAAAGAAGAATTGCAGAAGGGCAAACTTTGACGTAAAAGTGATTGCGGGTCTTTCCTGTGAAATTGTGTGGCCTCAGTCACTGCTTTCTGGGTGTAATCAGCACGGATTCATTTAACAGCGGTTGTTCGGCAAGCTAAAGGTAACTAATCAGTGCCGCATCGGGAGAACATCCAGAGGAGCCGACACTGGATAATCTACAAATCACATTGCTGGATTTGAACTGGAAGAGGAAGAAGAAGAAGTTGCACATGGTGTTGCAGTCGAGATGAATAACGAGGTAAAAAGAAGAAATCTAACATTTTCACACTAAATCCCCACAGCGGAAGTGCAAGGCACGTATTGTGGTATTACACACTGGCTTTCAACAAATCATAATACTACAGCTGCTTAATAGCCTGCAACGCAGGACAATGGTGCTATAAGGGATTTCGGTATACAATGGTAATTGTATCCCGTATCTTAGCTGGCGGCAAGGATTATATTTGCACGTTTGCAGGTAACGCTGGCTAACAGGGGCGCCCATCAGGTTTTCGAATTTACGATGCCTGTATGATGTATATAATTATTTTTTTCAGAATCTAGGACGATGCGTTAAATGTCCTTGGTAAGGCAATGTTTGTCCGTTTGTTGTGCCCTTCGATCGCCGTGCAGGTCGGATTTGTGACCCACGTGTCTGTGGGCACGTGGGGTAGTTGCCTCCCAGATATATGTTACCTTCGATTCAGGTGTGGTGAAGGACTTTTAAGGACACGTGTCTGTGGGCAGGTGTAATTTACCTATAGGTGAGTGTGTTCCTTGGTGGAACGACTACATCTCCACTAATAGTGGATCGTGTGGTTCGTAGAACCGCCACAACTCGCTCAAGCAGGTTTCCGGTTGTGTCCATCATGCACAACGGGCGAAAAGACAACCTCTTCTGGATTCTTGACACCTTTTGGTATAAGCACAAGCCGCTGTTTTTTCCATCGTTTGGGAAATTGTCCTGTTTGAAAGAAAGAAAAAGAAAGTCCCGTCCCGCGATGGAATATCTAAAAGAAAGTTCCGCGGGGATCAACGGGAATATGAGCCTGGCGGGAGGTGGTTTTAGTCGGTAAAAACCCGGCATGCCCCTGGATCGGTCTGGAAGTATCTTTTGAAGATTTCCACCTTCCTACCGAAACAAAAAAAAAAAAAAACAAAAAAAAACACCTTCTGAGGAGTTTTTGTGGAGACTTTATCAATGGTTTATGCCATCATGATGGTTATTGTAGAGGTAAGCAGCAGTAGCTAGTTCTCATCTGAGAATGATGGACATTTATTATAGATATCATTATTTCTCGAATGGACACTTCCAATGGAGTCGTGAAATGGTAAGCTATCAAAACTTCATGCGTATGTGATGTCCACAGTTACTTTGACATACTAATCAATAGAATTAAACACACTGCAATTATGATACCATTTGAGCAAGGATTTGTATGTGAAAGTTTACTGCCACATACAATTTTATCGATTGCTGGTCTGGTATACCACGAAGTTGTTTGAATGAGTTCTGAATAATACTGTATTTTAACTTGTTCAATTAGGTTTTCCCAAGTATTATTAAAAATCGATTTGTAGTCTATGTCAAGGTTGTCCTACATAAACTGAAGTCCAAGCCTTTGTGAAATGAGAATATGTGAGAAACATGCAGCGAAACTTGCACATGATTGTACAATGTGATAGACATTGGCGACATTTTTATTTGCTTCCTGAATATTTTGAGTAATTGATGACTGGCTTAACAGAAAAAGTTTCTTTTAGTCCCCATGTAGTATTTGCTATTACTTGAATATACTACAACTTGTATACCATTTTTCGATGTCCACTTAGGCAAAATATATTAAGTTGCCGATATGGGAAGGAAAGCCTTATAAGAACTTTTATCAGGCTTGAAATCGCAAAGTATCTATCTACTAACCGTATTCTTAATATAATGTTAGAGTCACACTAATTTTTGGTTTGGAAGCACAGAGTCGTACTAACAATTGGTTTGAAATCATATAGAAGAAAAAAATCGTTGGGCGCAGTATTGGGAAACACAGCCTATATACACTACTATCTTTCACAATCAGTCCTAATGCTTTCATTTTTAATATTTAGGCATGTTCATTTTCATAACGATATGTTGCGGTTACCATCGACAAAATTAATCACATTACAGCTGATGACAAACACTTTCCATTAATATTAGTATTCCACCCTTGCAAACGGTCAATATATAGAGTGTTTCATTCCGAGATGTAGAGCGTGAATTGACATAGAACACGGACAATAATTTTAATGCCCACATGTGTGCCCTTATTTGTATGATATTTGTACATCATTAACACGCTCGTCGCTACGTCACCCATATTTGGGTGTCGGTTACGTTTCCCTGGGGGCCTCGTCACACGAAGATGGGCGATGGTCTTCTTCTCCAAGTTAAATAGAATTTTCAGTTGGATTTTTGAAATGAATTTAATGGAATAAGCATAGGAGGGTGGACTGGAAAGTTTCCGACCTAATAGAGATACAAGACTTTTTTTTAAATTTATTTTTGCTTTTTTATATAGTCTCCTTGTAACTCGGGACACTTTTCCCAGCAATGCTTCCATCTCTCTAACCCGTCCAAATAGTACTCGGCGTTTTTCTCTGCAAAATAACTGTTCATAATTGTAAAGTTATTAGACCAGGAAGTTGTTTGGAATTTCTCCAAACAATCATTAATCCTGAAAGCTTTTCCGTTGACTTTGCAAATAAATGCACAGGAAGGTTTCGGCATAAGGCAGCCGAATTAGAAACCGTACCACCGGGGCCTGAGAAGGTCGATATTGCGGTCGGTAACCACCCGAAGACCCTACCCATACTGGAGAAGGGCTGCGAAAAACTGTCAGGCAACAGTTACCCCAGCAACAAGGCAAAACCCCAAGAGCCGGAAGGTGACAAAGAAGGGAAAGCTTCGGTAGAATGCCTACCAACAAACCCGTCGGAGGTAGAAATGTTTCTGAGTAAACCGGTCATAGTACCAGGGCGCTTAAGAAAGATGATCCGGCTCCCAATAAAAATCCGGGTAGGGGTGTTCTTGATACCTGGAGAAGTACAATCAGGGATTTTACTCCCTAATTGTATTTTAAATAATGCAGAGAGTACCCAAATTGAGGCACTAAATATCATAGATTACCCCCAGACCATTCACCGGATAAAGGCGGATTTGCTTCCAACAAAGGATTATGCCTTCTTTCCTTTGGAAAACCGGGAGAATATACTGTAACTGAATGCTTCCCTTGGCAACCAAATAACAAATGTCAGCAACCAGCTGACATAATCGAATAATTGGTTGTCAAGCAATGTAAACAAAACCGTTGCTCATCTTCGTCAGCCATTCGAGCGACATAGTTGTACCAAATTAATCCTGTGAAATCTAAAGAATCACGTAAATAAAGTCCAATTTTTTAATAACTAAAACCCAACAACTTTATTGTTGACATATTGAGACGAATTGTTCTGGAATTGCTGCACCTCAAAGTTAAGTATTCTTTTCTCCTTGTCTACATTACATTATTGATTTTAGAGACTATATCCCACATCGCGGCACGCCAAGGGAATTCCGCAATGTTCCAGACGCCATTGTGTTGACCCACCGCAACAATACTGTGTGCTGGTGGACAAGAGCATACATTTTGGTTCTACATTTGCATATTATTGTCTGAAATCATCCTCACGGCCCACCAAAATACATTGTTGGTGGAGGTTACGTGAATTACGTATTGGCCAGTCGTTTGCCAATACATATACATACCGGTAAGCGAGTTAATACGTCAACGGCAATTAATTTTGATGATGAATCAAGTCATCCTGTATCAGAGATAAATCCCGGAGGTAGAACACTACCAGTTTGCTAGACACCTTTTCTCGGAAGGTGAGTTAATTTCTCCAATCTTTATGTTTAGTAGTTTTTGTCGAGATGGACTTGCAAGCATCGAAAGAGAGTCTCAAGTTCTGCTATAAAGAGATTATACTGATGTTACTCGGATGCATAAACCGAGTTCCAATAAAACCCCCCTTGCTTGCTGAAGTGGTATGCGTACGATGCATGCTTCAAGCACCCAGAAACTTCCCACTTCTTCACTATATATGTCTTTGGGTTGGAGTGTGCGAACATCCCTGAGTGTGTCCCTTCACAAAGTCGAGTTTCAATCACTGTGGGATGCGGGTGGTAACGTGCACTTGAACAGCAACAAGTGAATTAATCGGGTGTCGCGATAGCAGTGTGATCAATAATGTAATTTGTTATAAAATAGCGATTTGTGTTCATTCCTTCCCTTATTCCTCAATAAAAGGATTTTAAATAAGTAATATAATTTAAATTTGACTGTAACAAAATAAACGCATCATTTTGAATAAAGTGAACACGTCGAGTTAACGAAAGTGTTTTATTTAAATGTTAATCTATGTACTGCGTTGCAAACTCAGCGTGTGGAAATTCTGTAGTGAGAAGTGAAAGGCCGGTAATAGACAGTAAAGGTGAACAATACAGTATTTTGAATTTAATCCCCGTGGAATATTAGTATACCCGTCCCCGTGCTGGCACCTCGACGAATATAACCGACCGAGTAAGAGAGGAAATGACGTTTGAGAGCGGGAGAGGTGAGATTGAAGGCAAAGAACGCGGCTTGAGAGTTTGCCCACCCCTGCTTTCGCGAAATGGGTTCATTAGAGCCGTAAGACGTGTGATGGGCGGGCAAATAGATGAGACGAGAGTTTCGCAGGTTTTCTTGGATTAGTGGCAAATGTGATTGAGGAGAGCAGGCTTGGGCAGTTGATTGAACCTGAAACTAGACGATGGATGAAGAGGATGTCTGCATGAATTCTGCGCTCTTCAAGTGTGTTAAGGTTAAATAGGTGAAGACGGTTCGTGTATGGGGGTAGAATCAGAGGATTTTCTCAATTCAATCCTCGGAGGGCAAAACGCAAGAAACGACGTTGCACGCTTTCGACCCTGTGAATTTTGGACGAGTAGTGGGTGTTTAGTGTTTAGTGAGGGCAGAACCCTCATATATTCAGCTTAGTACAAGCGATAAAACTTAACAACTATCTTAAAACTATTCTTATATGTATAAACTATGATTAAAAAGAAAAAAAGAGGGGGGAGGGTATGTTTGGCGAGTTGGTTACTGGGTTTATCCATCAATTATCACTCATTCATTCACCTTGCTTAGCACAGGATGTAAGAGTGTAGATTGGGAGTGGGCGAGGTCAGGGGGGGAAAGAGAGGAGATGAAGTTTGAGAGCAGTAGAGGTAAAGTTGAAATCGAAGGAGGTAGGGTAGGAGTTTACCCGCCGCAGCATTCGCGAAATGGGTTCATTAGAGCCGTAAGAAGTGTGGTGGGTTGGCTGATAGAAGAGTTGAGGGTTTCGCAGGTTACGGGGGTTAGTGTGAGGTGGAATGATGAAGAGCAAACTTGGACAGTTGATTGTGCCTGAAAGGAGACGGTGGACGAAAAGAAGGGGGCGGACAAAGGCTATATAGAGCGACCTGGAAACGTAGCGATTAGAGAATTCTCTCGACCAGCGTATCACAAAACCAAGGACAGAGTAGATGCCATGATTGGAATATTATCAACCATGTGCGTTAGAATGGATATCGCGGTCGATTTTCCGATGTTATTGAGGATATACTCATAAATGCCTGCTATCTGTGGGGTGGCGTATTATTTTTTTGTCGTATTTGCTGCTCGTACAAAAAGTTTGAGTTTGACAAGTGGGTATTTACTGTCATGTCTTGCCCTCTAGAATTTTCTCCGGTTTTCCTGCACTTTTTTCGACTACTTCTTAACGATAATGTCCTCCCCGCATCTAAACTCCAATTATTCTATGCAGAATAAATATGTGCGTAATAAGCGGGGTTTTAACTGGCATTGCGTTAGTTACAGAGTTAATACCCTTCGTGAGAAAGATAATGGGTCAATTTAACTTCCCAATCTTTGTCGACCTCCCCAGTTTACTATCGCCTTACCATTCTTTTAGGGGTTTTTTCGTTAAGATTGTTGTTGGTTAGAGGTAGTGTTTACTCTGAAGTTTCTATAGGTGAACAAACTTCACATGAACTCTTGTTGGCTCATTTACTAGCAGCTTTCAATTATTTTATCTGAAAAGGATATGGTTAGTTTTCTTTCATGATTTAAAATACAATAAAAAACAAAAATCAACATTATAATATTTTGTTTTCTTTTGTCAGATGTGAACCCAGTCCAAAATTGCCTCAGAAATATATCATTCTGTTTACCTTTTTTTTCGCCTAACCAAGGACCATGTATAAGTGTTGATTAAAAATAACCTTGATAAAGAGAACGAGTGGAGGAGACTTACGTCGATAGGAAACCGCCAGGTAAAAATTTGCAATCAATCTCAAAATCCCATGACAATAACCATAGATACACATCACCCTCCTGTAGTCTACATGCCATGCCTCCATCTCATCTCGCAAAGAGAATCCTATCATTCAACGAAATCAAAACGACACCCAACTCCTACCTCACGTTCTTGGTTTCATTTCAATGACACCTTACTTTTCCAATGGAACCATACCCAGTGCCCCTGCAATTACACGCACTCAGTACTCGCGACCTCGTTTTAAAAGGCTCAACGGGGGCCTTGAAATGAAAATGTGTTTTCCGCATCAGAAAAAAACATGGGAAGCATTTCATCTCCTAATCATTCAAAGTGTTTCCTCGGTTGGATGATCAGAACGAAATTTTATCAATTCTTCATGTCGTAAGAACATCCAGTGATAGAAAAGGTTCTTTCTATCATTCCGTATCGTACCCATCATTCCGTCCGTATCCTCATAATCATAACGTCAACGTCAGCATCTCATCGTGCTTAGGAGAATCTCCGATGTAAATTGATTGAATTCAATTCCTTAAAGGTCCTTTTCTTTTAGAAAAGGTCTCTCATATTCAAATGGCACAGAGGTGTTCCCCTAGCATGGAATACTGATGCTAACACATCACTCAGATTTGTCGATTCCTTCACAGGACGCTTTATCTTTCATCGCTGTATCACCAGACAACCACCACCTTACCAATTTACCACCACAACCAACGCTACTTTACTGGCTCCATACGGTCGGTAATCAGCTCCATTCAGTTTTAACTCACATGCAAAAAGAAAAGAGGTGATATTAAAGAAACACAGCTGCCGTTTATCCTTTGTTTGAATTGCAAATATTATGCTTTCGTATTTGTGAGATAAAGGGGTTCTTTCAATACGTCGAGAGTTGCTACTGACTTTTGACTAAATGATCTGCCTGCCAACTGGCAATGATGGTTATATTTGTTGTCCGTTCCATGGCGACGTGTGTTTCTGCCCCCTCTGCTGGGATGACATTTTAAATATTTGATCTGGTGATTTTATTAAGGACTTCAACTGACTGTCGTCGTCCTTTGATCGATATGAAGGTGTTGACCGGACTGTGTTTAAATTGATTATATGACTGTGTCGTTGTCATTAAGGTGGTGGAACTGTTAGTCTTGGCTTCGTTAGGGAATAAGCATTCACTTCTAATTAATGATGAAATATTTGGTGAACTCTCGTCAAGGTGGAGATGTTGGTCGTGTTTGTTGAAGGATAAGTTTGGGAGATGTGAAGGCGAAGAGGTTAACTTAATATTTGCTTGGAACTGATTAGATGAAAATCTTTGATTACAAGCAGACGAGTGTGGAATTAACAAATTAATCGAGGGGAGGGGATCAATGGGCATCAATTTGTTCCTGAATGGGAGGTAAATTGAGAGGATGGTCAATTACCATCATACCACTATATTTATAAGATTCGAATTTAATTTTCGATAAATACAGAGAGAACCAACATAGGCGGGCAGTAGCCTAAGTTGGTCCACCCGGTATTAGTTATATGACACACAACGCTCTTAATAAAAGTACTTCTAAAGCTTGTAAGTCCGCAGCTTTCAAATATTTATTAAGTTAATTCTCCCTATTCCGATGGTCCAACTTAAGTGAGCGCACGCCCTCCATAATATAATATTTTGCTGCTGACTACTTGTGCGTGATAACGAATTTTAATTAAGCTACTGACACTTATTGCAAACTTTGATTTACCTAATATTAAGGAGAGGAATATCAAGAATGATGTTAATTTTAAATGCGGCAGAATAGTGCTTTCCTGTTTTAAGTTGTGTACATGCGAAATGCAAAAGCCGGGAAGAGTAAAGTGAATAGGTGCCAACAAATATGTTTCCAGCAGGTGTCAATCCAAAAGCGAACTTTAAAAAAAAAGCAAATTTGCTTGAGTTGCTCAGAGTAATCAAATTGATTTAGTTTGTGCTCCTTGTTTCGCGTACCTTCTTTGCTTTCACATCAATCAGTCTGCTTGATGTCTTGCAAGTAATTTTCTCTATAATCCACGTTCTAAGGAAAGTTGACTAAAATATTTATAAAACGCGAAGCTCGTCGCTCGTAAATATTACTCAAAAGACAAACTGCAGACATTGTCGCTGGAAAATCGCCCCCACCAGAGCGAACAACTAGACAATGGAAGATAAAGTGGTCTTTAGGGAAACATCCAGCTAAATTACAAGCAGATGGGCAACGTCGGGTTCATAGTATCATCTTATGGGGTAACGTGATTAAAAGACTCGTATTACAGGACAACACGAACATCATAGTCACCCGGATATCTTCGTGCACCGTGCTTTAACTGGAATTCATTTCGTGTGAACGCAACGCTAGGATACAAAAAATATTTATAGTTTGTAAGTTTCTTAGTGGTGCTCTCGGGATAAGACTGTTTATTTTCTGGGTAAAAAATTGTTTCCCAGGCTAAGAAATATTTCATCCAGCTTTGATAGCTAGGTGGAATTATGGGATTTGAGATAGCTAATATATGAACTTTGTGGCTGCCCTTGGAAAAAAAAATCCTTTGAAGAGGTGATTTGTGTTCAACTTTGGTGAATAGTCCCCAGTCTTCTTTCAACATTACGTAAATAGAGAGTAAGAATGAAGCGAAATTTGTCATCAAATCTTTATGTTCTTTTACTATTTATTACTATTTATTGGCGTATAGGAACCCGGAAGTTCATGACCTCACTGACTCGGCTCCGCCATTGTTCCCTGTCCCGTACGCTGCCCTTCCACGCCTGACCCGCCGATCCGACCTCCACAAGGTCAAACCTAATATTATCCTCTCATCTCCGTCGCGGCCGTCCTGTCGGTCTTTTTCCGTTGATTTACCGTCAAGAATTCTATGCACGGTCCTATCGTCGCCCATTCGCGCTACGTGTCCTTATGTTCTTTTAGGATATTGATTTTTATAAATACCGGAAAGGTTCAGCAGATAGTACTATGTTGCCACGCGACAAACATATAATCCAATAATTAATTAACATATGTTCTTATTATAGAATTTTTGAAAATGACATTTTTCGTAAACAAATTTTATCGCTCTTTTATATGATTCACCCAGTTTGATTCAAAAATGGAGTATAGATAAAAAAGATACATTTTTGATAGCACTTCTGTGTAAAAGGGTTTGTTTGATGTCCTTAAATATTAATGCATAGTGTGGGCAGAAGAAAAGAGCAAATATTAGGAAATGTGGTGTCGATTCCATCATTTTGAAGACCTCTAGATTATAATCTCGGGTGGGAATACATGCTCTGGCAGAGAGATCCACTATTGTGTAATGCGACTGAAGTACGATTTATTGTGTTTCTCTGCTCTTTAGCGTGGGTCAGTGTACATGCTCTAATTAAAACCTTATGCAAGTGAAAATTTCCACTCTAATAATTATCAGTAGGAACGGAGCTTACAAATACATGTTACGAGTTAGTTAAACGGATGGTCGACTGTTACCGGGTCTGGAAATCTTCAACGCGGTCCTGGTATTATTTTAGCTTCCAGTGCCGACCGGGTAAAGAATACCTGCAATTTGATAAACCCACCACAATTCAAGTGTTGATGTACGCCATCCCCTTATATCTACCGCATGCCACTGGTTCCATGTGCTGTAATCTCTATTTCTCTTACCATTGGTGGGGGGAAACCCTCCGGTGTACTTAAAAGAAGACGAAACTAATTTTGAGCACGCTTTACCGCTGCTGTGGGGAAGTGCTCTGGGGTACCTAAAAGAAAAGGAATCCGGATTGAACATCCCATACAACCAATGGTGGGGGGAAGTGATCTGGGATACCCGGAAAAACAAAGAGTGAATTGAAAGCACCTTCCCTCCAAAGGACACGAGTCTATCTGTGTCCTTCCTATGTCCAAATCTATTGACAGTTTTTTATATCCTAGTTTATTTTTTTCTTTTTTCTTTTGATTCGGTAGGAAGGTGGATATCTTCAGAAGATACCTCTGGACCGATTTTTACCATTTAAACCACCTCCCATCATCACATGTTGACTTTGATCCCGCGGACCTTTCTTTTAGATATTCCATCGTGGGGCGGGGCGGGATTTGCCTGTTAATCCGCTCGTCGCGCCACAATTGATGCCTTATGTCACATAGAATGTCATTTGTTACGCACCATGATTGTTTGGAACTTAGCATGTATTCAGTTACCTCTATCGGACTAACGGCCCGTTTCATATGTGTATCTCCAAAATCATTCGCGCGGTCTCGAATCTCACGCATTCTGTAAATACGAATTCCGCCTTTTCTATTTGGCCTTTTCAGTACAAGCAATATGGGTGATTGACATGCCTATACTTGTGCAAGTATTGCCGAAAGCATCCATAACGTGATCGCAGCTGAGTCAGGTGGTAGTTCAGCTCAACATATTTTCTTTTCACCTAGATTTCTACCAGGTGTACATGTATAAAGTGACCGTTTTCTTTAAAAAGTAAAAAACATTTTATTCGAAGTATTGGCCATTGCTTTCTACACATTTCGTCCACCTTTCTGGCAATGTGTGGATACCACGGCAATAAAACCGGTCGTCTTTTGAGGCAAACCATTCGGAGACCCAATTTTCGACTTCTGCGTACGAATTGAAATGCTGCTCAGCCAATGCGTGTCCTATCGATGAAAACAAATGGTAGTCGGAAGGAGCCAAGTCTGGTGAATACGGCGGGTAGGGTAACACTTCCCAGTCGAGAGCTTTTATTGTTTCTTTTACGGGTTTTGCTGTATGACTTGGAGCATTACCATGCAACAAAATTACCTTTCCGTATCCTGTGGCCCATTCTGGTCGTTTTCGATCAATACATGGTTCAAATTGATCATTTGTTGTCGGTAGCATTGTGCATCAACAGTTTCGCCAGGTTTTAGAAGTTCATGATACACCACCCCCTTCTGGTCCCGCCAAACACAAAGCATTGTCTTTTTTCCGAACCGATCATGTTTTGCAGTCGATGTTGACGCTTCTCCTGGATGCACCCATGATTTTTGGCGTTTAGGATTTTTAAAATAAATTCATTTTTTCATCACCAGTCACAATTCGATGCAATACTGACTTCCTTTCGTGCCGTAGAAGCAACGTTTCACATGTGGTGTTTCGCTTTTCCACCTGCCTGTCATTCAATTCACGTGGCACCCAGTTTCCACACTTTTGGATCTTTCCGATAGCTTTTAAACGACCAGCAATCGTTTGTTGTGCAACATTTAACATTTGTGCCATTTGATTTTGACTTAAAGTGTCATCTTGATCCAATATTATTTGCAATTCGGCGTCTTCAAACTTTTTTGGTGGTCTTTCACGTTCTTCATTTCGCACATCAAAATCATTATCTCTGAAGCGCTTAAACCATCTTTTGCATGTTGCTTCCGATAGAGCATGATCACGATAAGCCTCGACAAGCATTCGATACGACTCTGCAGCACTTTTCTTCAAATGAAAACAGAAATTTAATGCTTTCCTCAAATCATGATTTTCTGGTACAAAATTCGACATTTTAAACATGATAAAAAAAAAAAAAAGATGTTGTTTGTACAATGACTTGATGCATATTAAATATGTTTGACAGATGTCATAGCAACGAAATAAAAAAAATATATATGGGCTCGTTCACAACAAACGTTCCCTATCGATACATTTGTATCTTGACGCTCACTTCAGACCGGTACACCTGGTATATCAGGTATCAGATTGTGGATCCATTCTCCTTTGATGGAAGAATCCCACCCTCGTTGCCATTCTCTTTGCCTTGACATCTCTAATTGTGATCGCCAGCGATCCTCTTGCGAGACTAGAGCCTCATGCAAAGCAGCCAAGTAGTTTCCTTCGGGCCAAGATATATATGGCATCTTCGGATACCGTTTGGAAGGCGCAAAATTTTCTTAATGATGCCAACTGCTACCAATCCAGTTCAACTTATTGAAATCCACGTAGTTGTTGAAGCCGAAATTTCGGATTTCAATCTACTTGTGCAGGGTGCCGCAAAATTAATCACCCTACCGGAAGATGTTATAATTATTGCAAATGGCGTCGTACGTCAATCATATTTGATATTTGCAAACTACACAGCTGCAGAATATAAACACACAAGCAATGGAGGGCGTGTAAATTACTGTCACGCTATCCTTAATCTCAACAACGAAGAGGACGCTTTTGTGTCGAAAATCATCATGAGCGACGAAGCTCATTTCCACTTAAACGGTTACGTCAATAACCAAAATCTTCGTTTCTGGGGCACTGAAAATCCGCATGTAATGCACGAAAAGCCATTACATCCGCTCAAAGCCACTGTGTGGTGTGACGTTCACGCGGTATGAGTGATTGGGCCGTATTTTTTTGAGGACGATATCGGCAATACGGCCACGGTTACTGGTGAACGCTACACGGCCATGATAAACGAGTTCTTACTGCCGGAATTGGATGAGCGGGGTTTGGTGAACATGTGGTTTCAACAAGACGGTGCGACCGCACACACAGCACGAGCCACAAGGGATATTGTGAGGGAAGCGTTTCCTGATCGCGTAATCTCCCGTTTTGGCGATTTGGCATGGTCAGCAAGATCGCCCGATTTAACCATCCCGGACTTCTTTCTTTGGGGCTACTTGAAGTCGCGGGTTTATGCCAACAAACCTCAGACAATCGCAGCCCATTAAGGAGAATATTCGACAGGAATGCGAACAGCTATCACTGGAAATCTTGCGGAAAGTGTATTAACACTGTCGGCACCAACTTGACGGATATCATCTTTTCCACTTAACAGAAAAAATTGTAAAGGTCCAAATAAAGATGTCCATCACTCAAAATCATTTCTTTTTATGTAGTAAAAAAGTAATTCAAGAACAAAATTGGATGATCAATTTTGCGCCACCCTATATATATCAGAGTCCTTACTAAATCACGACATAAAACTAATGGCCAGCTGATGATCTTGTGTAGCATTGATGTCTGCTTCAATCTGGAGTTTAATTTCTTGTAGCTAAGATTTCACGTTTGCCAGCATTTCGTGCTGAGTTCACTCCCCTCATGTACGACTTATACTGTGCGGGTCCTGCCCATATGTGAGCTGTCTACCTTATAATTGAGTTGTTGACGGTGATTATCAGTTTTCTTATGTATGGCTGGGACTTCCAACATTGGGTAACAGTCTCGCTGAAACTTTGCATACTCTTGCCGTTTTTTTCACTCGTTTTCCTCAGGTGGTCCTTGAAGGTCAACCTTTTGTCGAGGGTAACACCAAGGTATTTAATATAGGGGACCGGATCTGGTGATTTGTTTTTCTATTTCTAAATCAAAGTGTTCAACTGTCGTATTTATTAAACTATTCATTAAAACTATTCATCTTATATGCGGTTATTTTCAGTTCGGCCATATCTAGCATTTAACCCTTCACTCGTGCCTTTTCGAATGCTGGAGAGATATTTACTTATTTACTTCTATGCTTTAAAAAAATTAAAAAAATGTTAATATAGCGATTGGTCCTTATACAAGGATAGTTAATGAAGAAACATGCATTTTTTCGGTTTTCTCTTTTAGCACTTTTAGGTAGTTTATAAAGCGTTGCACGACCCTACCATATAAGGATCCCATAAACGACCCCACTTTGGAAGGGTTAATGCCGTGGATTGTACGGGAACAAATATTCTCCAGGTCATTTTGATGTTTAGCCGCGGCCACCATTCTCATACTATCTGCGTATCGAATGATTCTTACTCCTTCTGATACATTGACCCTGAGCACCACATCATGCATGATATTCCATAACAGCGGACCCATTCTGACTCCTGGGGCACAGCCGCCTTTTAATATTCCTGTGGTCCCTCATCTGTGCCAAAGAGCAGTCTTCTATCCGCGAGATAGATTGCTATTATACAAACCAGGTAGTGTAAGACTTGTAAATCACCCAACGCTTCTAGTATCCGATTCCAGTTCACCGAGTTAAATGCATTTTAACGTCTAATGTCATCACCACACAACAATGTTTGGATCCTTCTGGCCATCCTATTGCTCAGCTATTGCGTGAACAATGTCCCACACCACAGATAGTGTATTACCCCTTGTTCTACCTTTTCCGGAACCTATACTGCAATTCAGAATCCCCAATTTCTTGCCAACATGGAGCTGGCAAATGAGATGTCGATTTTGGACTGCTTGTTATATAATTAAGTTCATTTAATTATCACCCCCCCCCCCCCCCCCTATTGCAATCTCGTGTCGGCACATGAATATCCTTTACCAATATCAACACATCACATACAAATACAATAGAATATTCCCACATACAATAGATAAATAATTAAAATAAATTAAAACCCCTATTTCAAAATCACTAAGATACTGCACACAGCCATAGCCTCCGTAATAGTCTCCCTAATTCCGTTTCCACAAAATAACAATCGTGCTATATTAAGGAAGCGGAACAAAAAAGGATATTGAATGGAACGACACGAGATTCCGGCCTTCTGAATCAATTCGTGTACGGGTGTGGCTGTGCTCTCCGTGGTTTTAAAACCGGAGAAAAAATAAAGTTGTACAATTGTAAAAAAAATAGAATTAAAAAAAAAGAAAAAAGAGTGACGAGTTTTCTTTTGTGTCCCTATTTGTGTCCTGTTTGTGCTGCAGTTTCCGTTAGCTTCCAGGTCCAAATAAATTAGTTTTCATAGGAAATACAAAGGAAAACGTGGTTAAGTTGAATGGATAATCAGTAGCGTACAGATAAACGCGGACAGCAACTTTCCTTTCAACAAATTAAAAAAGGGGGTAAGTATTGTGTAAAAATCATCATCATCATCGGCACTACAACCGGGAACCGGTCTTGGCCTTATTTAGCAAGTCCTGAGGCTTATTAAATTTTCCATAATGATTTGTTTTTTCCGGGCAAGGTCATTAGTCTTGCGCCAATTGTGTAAAAATACGAACCCTTAAAATAATTGTTAAATTATCATTAACAATTTGGCGCAGTCGACACCCACTATTTGGCTGTGTACTAGTGATCGAAATATCAACTTTAAATCCTTCGGAAGTACACAAGCATTGGTGGGGAGAACCCAGATCCTCTATACGCGCTTACGTTCCCACAGCAAAAGAAAGTAAATTTAGATTTGTTTGCGGGTCAGTAACATTTAAAAATTTAAAAAAACAAAAAAACAAAATTTCAAAAATCAAAAATCAAATAGAAATTAAACTAAAGTTAACAAAAGTACAAAATAAAAAATAAATTTTTTTACAAAAATAAATACCATTTCAAAAATCAAAAATAAAATAGAAATTGAACTAAAGTTAACAAAAATACAAAATAAAAAAAAAAAAATTTTTACAAAAATAAATAAAATTTCAAAAATCAAAAATTTAACAACATTAAACAATTAAAAAATTTGTTACAGAAAAAGGGATTTCCAATAAAACGCTATATCAAACAAAATATCAAAAACAAAGACAAAAAATAAACTAAACTAACAAAAAAATAAAAAAATGAGAAAATAAAACAAAAATAAACTAAATTTTTTACAAAAATTTCAAAAAGAAAAAATAAAAGAACATTTTAAATAAATTTAATAAAAAATTCAAACATTAAACAAAAAAAATATATTTTTAAAAATACAACAAAAAATAAGACAAATTATAAAAAAAAAGAAAAGAAAATCAACCAAACCAAAAACAAAAAAGGGAAAACTGATAGGAACAAGTCAGACATCAGCAAGAAATTTTATAATTGAATTCACCAGAGAAAGGACAGACATTTTTCATCAAGCCATAAGCATCAATTTAAAAGAAGGAAAAAATTAAATAGAAACAGAACAAATTTATTACAAAAAATTAGAGGAAAAGCACTAACAAACTAAATTAAAATAAGAAACAAAAAAGTTCAATAAATTATAGAACAAAAAATTTACGACAAATGTGCTTCGTATGTACCCATCTTATTATATTTTCAACATTTAGCTAAACACTATCTCATTTTGAGTTTAGTGTACAAAAAAATTTTTGTTTGTTTTTATAGTTGATTCCTTTCTGGTTTTATCTATTTAGTTGGTTTTTACTATTTAGTTGGTGCAATCTTTTCCTTGTTGACAGACGTTTGGTCGTTAGTTCCTAGTCACATAGTACCAATCCAGCAACCAAAAGATTAGTAACAAAAGGAAATACTCTGGTTTCTCCTCACTTTAGTTGGAATAGATTTAACTGTCGATTGGTTCCCTGGGGCTCGGTAGTTAACCATTTCGCATTGCGGGCTTTTAGGACCAATTCACTGAGTGATAGGCACGTTATTTTTTTAAGAAAAAACATATTCGGTTAGGTTCTATCCATACCATAAGCGGGAAGGTTAAGTTTCCATTTTCAAGCCTTTCATGAAGAAAGGAAAGTCAGGTCCCATTCACCCCTGAGATGTCGCAGGAAGAAACCACTTCTTCGGCCGAACGACCAAACACCAGAGAAGAGAGAAATTCCTCCTCTCCTGAACCGGACAAATCCATTGACAGATTAGGTATTAGCCAAATCATGGACCTGGTACGTACATCAGTACCAGTGTACAGTGGTTCACAGGGTCCTACAGTAGCTATGGGACTGGAGAAGTTCGTAGATACTTGTAAGAGAGGAACCTGAGATGTTTGTCCGAGAGGAAGTTCATGCAGTGGTTGCCCATGCAATTAGGGGGGGGGGGGGGGGGGGGGGGGGGGAATATAGAATATATCATGAGGCAACCCCAGCGCTGTGCTGTGAGTATGAACAATAACTCCGGAACACGCTGTTACCACAGTCTTCGTACGAAGACGTGTATGAGAAGCTCTCGAAGATGCGACAATTCCGAGCAGAGAACATCACAAGTTTCGTTCCTGAGTGAAACAGGCTGTGGCGCTCTGCAAGGAACCTGCCACGCGCTCATACGGAAAGGCAAGCAGTGCCATTTGCGCGGCGCAGATAGAAAAGCTGGCCAAATCCGTATTGATGCACGGAATTCGAGGAACTCTCGAAGGCATAATGTGACATCTTCTTTGGATGGTAAGCAGACAAAAGGAGCTAGAAGGAAAAAAGGATGCCTATGATATGAGAGACATATCAAGGGCAACTGAGTACCCCGAGTCAGAGAGGGAAAAGTATTGCAGTTAGGGACGTAACACCCTCTTTCAGAAGAGGACTTTTTAACACCGGGCAGAAGAAGGGCTCGCAACGAACGAAGCCCGGCCTGTCATTCACAGGGAGTAGAAAATATTGATGACCACCCTGTGAATGGACGAGATGAATGTGATCGCCCGGTACCAAGCAGGCGAACAGTAACATGGCGAAGCCCGCCCCGTCATACACAGGGACTGGAAAAGACCACCATGTGAATAGACGAGATGAATTTGACCGCCCTGTACCGGCGAAACGACATATCAGATGGAGCAGCCCGCTTCGTCATGCACAAAGAGAGGACGAAATGGACGAACTCCCGGTGAACAGGCGAATCGACTTCGACCATCCAGTGGCCAGTAGACGGGACCCGGCAGGACGGAGCCCACCTCGACACTCACAGGGCATGAACTATATAGAGGACCACTCGGTGAGTGGACGATATAGTTATAGCCGACCAGAGTTATAAGCAATATATCCCGGATCCGCGGGAGTCGTTCAGTAGGCAACCTCAACCTGTGATTCGTTCTTCCTAATAGTAGCTATTGCCAGAAAAGGCGTCTCCTGTTTGATTCCGCACTAAGTTTCTTGATTATTGATGATTCCTATGGGATCCTGCATCCAGTCGAGTGAAAATTCGGTTCGATCCTCTCGGCCCGTAAAGATCGACTGGAATCATTTTCAAACCGGCCTTAAACAATCAACAACCTCTCTATTAATTTGGTTCATCATCGGACTCACTGGTTGATCGGAGCATACAAAAATGATGCTTTCTTCTTCTTTCCTGTACTGTCATTAAGGGAGGGTTTAGGGCAGCCAAATGTATGGAATTTCTTAAGAGATGCATGAAGAACTTTATTCCATGCAATTTGGTCACTATTACTTTCGTCCTAAAATGTAATTCAATTCCCATATTGACCTGCATTGCCGACAAACTGCAAAAATGACCAGTGAAATCTGTCGGGACCCAGACGTAAACCGTTCAATTCCATCGTCAAAACAGAGATGCAATGTGTCGTGCATCTATAGATGTTATGACGGTTGTTGCTCAACTAAACTTGGTGCATGTATTGCACCGCTCTAAACATTTTCCCGCGACACCTTTCAGTAAGAGAGTACTCTTCGGTTCAAGTTGAAAATCACTTTAAGACACGCAAACAAACGTGCAGAATCACCTTCCACCGAACCACATGAATGTGGAATTCTTTGTTTGATCATGTGTTTCCTTAAATCGTAATATCCGTGGATTTAAGGCCAATGTATGTCGATACATCCTTTTCTTATCGTCTCCCCCTTTTTCTATGGCACTGTGCTGTAACATTAAAAATACTTCAAAATCCCCCTGTGTGCAAGCGTTAGTGTAAAAAAATACGAGTAGAAAACATTTTTGTTATGGATGATTGTGTGATGGCTTCTGGCATACGTCTTTATTGATGGTATTGTGGTGGTTCTTTAATACATTCCCAAAGAACCACGCATCCTCTTAAAGTAACCACCTTCCAAACCTGCAATTAGGGACAGTGTAAGCTCCTCTGCAGCATCACACCTGAAAGTTAAAATCAAGGCATGCATCACATTGAATTATTATATGAACCATACCATATCTCCATCGGCTCGGCTTGTCAGCAATTATAATAGATAAATACTTGCTGGCCAGCGTAATTGTTTACACAGTCGTAGCCGATGGGTCTTGCTACGGTTCATAACCATTTATTGCCCCAGTTCCGAGGTTCGCAACAATTGCGACCAATTTCCTTTATCGGTTATCTTCCGATCATGGGATTTGGGCACTAATATGATTCACCATAAACAATCATACCACAGCCATGCCTATGATGACCTGCCTGAAAACCTGAAGTAAACATACAGTATCCCACTGTTTGCGTTTTACTTACCCGCATATTAATCAAACATACAGTCATCCAGCCTGGCCCCTTGCCGCCGTCGACGAGGTTTCTGCTGACTTATGTCAACAAAATAATTTGCCTCCTTGTGCACCGGAGCCATACGGCTAGATTGGATATTACCTACATCGGTGTTTCCAAGGAATCTTAGGCAAATACCATGACGACCCCTTGTATTGTAGGCACATCATATACATCATGTGTGCCACCATTGATCTGTGAAATAGCGTCTTTGTTGACTTTGAAACAAAAATCTATTTCGATCTCTGGCATACATCACCAACGATGTATGGCTACATCGCCCCCGACGATCGCACTTCTGTTTGATGAGGTGTCCACCGATCATCGTCCTCATCGCAGGGCATTGTACTTGACCTATACGGACACATATAGAATCCTCCCTTATCTATGCAATTCGCGGCCAACGAACCGATGGATGCGAGTTGCATCACCAGAGTCAAATTTCTACCGTCCAACGGGGCAGACATAAAAGGTCATCGCGATCCGGAGTCAGATTATTACACGCGAGGAGGATAGTCAGGGACCTTAAGTTTTATCGTTTTAACGTTTGATAAGAATTGTTTCATCAATTAAAGTGGTTTGGTCGACTCGTGATAAATCGTCGCTAGTAAAATAATGTCCCATTGTCGGAAATCGTCGCCGCACGCGCAAGTAAATATAGTAAGGTTAAAAGCCTAGAGTTAAGGTTATACAATTAAAAGACTGAATCGCTGTCACTGTGTGCCGCCTCAGAACAATGATCAATAAAGTGTAAAAAGCATATATGATTAAACAACTGTGCGTGTCGTTATTTTTAAATACATCGATGGACCAATTTTTCTGCGGTTACCTGGAGAATTAATTTAGTGCTTCCAATAGAGTTGTGAGGTATTACATTGAACCTCCGTCCATGTCGACGCCTAGTCAAGATACCCACAGTATCATTTCACGTGTTAATGGCGAAGACTAGTCTAAATTTCTTGGCACACTTCCATTTCTCTCTGGAACTGGATTTCTTGAATCTGGCAAATTGGAAGATGTCGTGTTCATCGTGGGATATTAACGACTTCAACCCGTCCGTGTTTCTCCTCAGGCAGATCATATTGTCAGTGGTTCTGTGGCGGTTCCGCCAAACCCCACGGTACGCTTTCCTTAAAAACCCCCATAACACCCATCTTCCCATATAATTTCGCCAATGCAATCGCATTAGACACCTGAAAATGCTACACGCAATAATTGGAGCAAAGCTATAGTCGTAAAGCTTGTGCAAGAGAATTCTTACCTTTTCAAGCATTCCTTCGCTTACAAATCTCCTGTAAGAGCTCTTACTTTCTTTATCATAAATTATCCTGAAAAGAAAAACCCCGGTTCACATATCATGTAACCATTCCAGCCAGAGATAATTATCATGGCGTCGCCTATTCCCACCTTCATTCATGTATACGATAAATTTCTTTATGTATACATTGGCTGGCGACGTTTTTCTCCCAGCAATAAAATTCCCTGACTCGCACAATGTGCAACCCAAAGCAAATACGCATTCTGCGTCCCTTGGCATCAATTGAAATCCAAGCATAAACAATGCAAATAGGAATTCAATACGTACCCTTACTAGCGATGCCATAAACACCATTTCCCAGTAACCTAGCTAAAACTAATTAGCACATTTCCGCATCGCATCGTGGTCTCTTTGTTTAGCTGCTACGCACATGCATCCGACTATTTCGGTTTTATTCGCTTTACCGAAATCGTATCCTAGGAATGCACTTTATGTCTTTCTTTGTTCTAGGCATACATACCACCATGATCACGATGAGCGAGTGAGCTCTGAACGAGCAAGATATCGCGGAGTCTTTTACCTACCACGGATCGAGGCGGTCGCGTCGCCATTCACCGTACCGCGCGCGCGGCGCGGTGCGATAATCGAGTGTCGAGTCGAATCTGATCATTTGTACCATGTTTTAGCATAAACATAAATATTCTCCTTGTCTAATTATTCCTTCAGTGAAAGTTCGCAGCGTGCACAGAAATTAATATAAATATAAAACTAAACAAATGGAATCCTGTGTTTTGTATTTTTACTTGGTGTGATGTTCCCGCTAGTGGTCGTGATTGTTATGCTCGGCGTTCCTGGATGTATATAGTTAATCATTCTTTTGGTTCGGTGCTATTCACGTGATCAATTTATGATGGAGGAGGAAGTGAACGGAGTGTCCGTGCCAGGCACAATACTTCCTCCCCACACTTCCTCCCAGAACACTTTGGGTGTGGTGCAGTCGCTGGACATGTCTTTTCCACCTCCACGAATAGGCTGAAAAGTGGTGGTTACTCTTCCCCTCAGTGGTTGTGGTGGTACATGCACACCTCCGCCTCATATCTGATGGAAACTTGTTCATTATTTCCTTTACTGTTTCGAGTGAGTTTAAATATCGCGCCGTTTTTCTTTATGTCTTGATGGGGGTAACGGGGTTTTTCGTACGGCTGGAAGACGTACATACGTCTACCGAATCGTTCACGAGCCAAAGGAGATTTTTGAGTACGGTCAATTAGGTCAAGGCCAAAGTTTTTGGTCTGCCGCAGTGTGCCTCCTATCTTTTCATCAACCCGTTGGGCTCTCGGCGATGAAAAGTAGACTCATCACTGCTTCTTTTGCCTTTCTATGGACCTCTCTGCGTAAGCCCACCGAATTTTGCGCTTGAGTGAAGCCGGGCGTCTTATATTCGAATGATCTCTTGAATGCTAGGTATGTTATTCTTTAGCGGCGCTGTTGAAATGTGGGAGCTTCACCACATGTCTTGGCATACTTACCCCCGAGCGAGCTTCGCTATTGTTTGAGTCAACTCCGGGATATCACATTTCTTTTCAACTTCATGATGCGACATCGTTTCCTTCTCCTCAACAGATTTTGGTTGGTTGAGCCATCATTTATTTTGGCTAGTGAAATTTGCTTTCTTCCCTGATTTTGCTGGCCGCCTTCGAGTGTGATCGGAAGATCTGAAGCTATCTGTGCTGGAATTGCCCTTGTTTCGGCGATTTCCAACTCTCGCCGTTCGACCATTACTCCTGCCCCAGCCTCCCTTTGACGATCAGTATGCGCGTTCATTTTTTGCGATGCTCTACCGATATCTTTTTCTTACCATCCATAAGACAGGTCAATAACTCTTCCTATCGGTACTTAAAATTCTTGAACCCATTTTTAAATCACGGTTTAGTCATTCAACCTCATTACGAAAGCCTGGCGGAGAACAAGAAATGATTCTGGTTATGTTTACTCTGTTATCATCAGTTGCCAGGTCACCGACATTTAGATGCTGTTACAGAACTATGAAAGTGTCGTCACTAAAAGAGAAAATTGTGAAAATTGAAGGTGGTGTAATTTGAGTCAGTATACAGGCGGGGAAACACATATTTGTGGCAGTCATCAGGTTGTCGGTTCAAGATGGATGTCTCCTTTTTGTGACCATGGAATTTGGGGCAGTATCCGAAGAAGAACGAACCAAAGTTGATTTGAGTGAAAAAAATTATATAAACGCTTTTAGCTATTCGTCTTTTGTTAATTATTTATTATTAAATACACTTGTAATGAATACACTTGTAATGAATCCATGATGAATGTTTGTCTCATTTTCACACAATTTACACTTAAAAGCATCTTACGGTATCAGAGTTAAGCCTAAGAGAGGCCCGTGTCTCACATTTGACTCTGAAACAGTCTTCTTCATCCGCTCTATGCAATCTAACCATTGCACTTTCTTTTCTTTCTATTTAACCATCTATATCCCCGTGTAGTCTGGCATTGTTCTAGCTCTTTCTGTGTATGTATGTATGTGTGTATTTCATGCAATATTCATTTTTTTTTTTTGATATTCTTTGTTATGTCGGTGTTAAATTTTCAATAATTTTCAATTGTTCTTCTTGGATTGTAGTTAATTGGTGGACAAGTATTGCAACAATTCTTTTGTATACTCTTATGGCCTTCTTACTACAAGTATGCTTACTCTTGGGCATTGCTCCGTCCAGGACATGTTTCCTGTAACAAGATTCGATGAAAGTTGTGCCACTATAGACTTTTTATTCCAGATGTTTGTATTCGATTGATTGACAATCTATATTTAATCAAGCCAAGGGAATGCACGTTAAGTGATTTGAAGCATTTGGGCTTGGCCCCAATAATTAAATATATTGGTGTAGGTGATTCTAGTGGCTCGTCGGGGAGCCTCTGGCGCAAGACTAATGACCTTGCCCAGAAAAAATAAATCATTATGGAAAATTTAACAAGCCTCAGGACTTACTAAATAAGGCCAAGACCGGTTCCCGGTTGTAGTGCCGATGATGATGATGATGAGGTGATTCTAGTATCTGACGATACCTTTTCTTAATTTCGAATTGATCGTCCAGAGAGAGAAATATGTTAATAAACGTCTGTCTTTTTAATACAAACCTCCCATAAAACCTTTTTTAACACGTCTGAGTAAAGCTATGCTGGGGAAATTTGGGACTAAAAATTAAATTGTCGACTTTTTCTATTAGAAACAAGTTATCATACTTTAAGAAGGTACTCAAGACAAACATCATATTCAGCACAGATTGCCAATAAGCAAATAATTGAATGTTGGTTTCAAATAATCGATGGGATATTTAATTTTAAATCATGTTTGTGATGTATAAAATTGCTTGGCAACATCCATGAGGAATACCAACAGATATTCCATTTCCGTCAAAATGTATAGAGGCACTCTTATATCCGTAGCATTAGTTCAAATTGTATATAAGTCCGCTTCCTTACGTCATGTATACTGTACAATACAATAAAAAATGCAAGGTATTCGCATGTAAAGCCTTAGAAGGACTCCACGGGAAGTATATGATCCAAGAAAAGATAGAACCATGAAGGGATAAAAAATCCATGACGTACCAACCTGCTAAAAGCACTATAATCAAGATATCTTTCCTTCTGTTGTCTACTCAATGAAATTTTTGAAACCAACGATTGCAGGATTTTGTATTCAGATGACGTCTTGGTTGAACAATTTTATGAACAACGGAATATATGATAAACATGCTGGTGACTCTTCTTGGGCGGGAGTACACTATAGGATGTTGATAAGGCTGATTGACTGAATGCATTCCGTGTGTGTGATAAATACGGTGTAGATATAATATTCTAGGGGCGTGGAAAGGATAACTTCTCGCCGTTTTGAATACGTTCTCGCGTTTCCAAAAGATGGGTTCTCTGATGTCGGACAATGGCTGAACTTTCAAAATCATTAGTAGTTGTCAGTTTTGAAACGTTTAAAAATATTGCCGATAATACGATAGAAAGTCGTACGCTTTGAAGCCAGCGAGAATTTATTCAAGTCTGTCAGAACTTATTCAAGACCCAAATATTTGTGAAAGAAACACATTTGACTAATAACGACAATGTTGATTTTCGATTATTTCAATTACGGTAAGGAATGCGTTCCATGGATGTGATCAATATGCCATATGTATATTATATGTGTGCGCAGAGAAACTCGACACTGTAGTTGGTTGCCTTAAAAACCCACTTCAATTCATCTAATTTGCTCGCCCTTTTGGATATATGTTTGTAGTTTAGTGCTTGCTGTTTTTGGACTAAGTCTCAGTCTAAGTTGTTATTCCGTGTCAGTTGTATAAGAGATGGATGTAGATAAACAACATTTACGCCATTGCATTCTATTCTGTTTTTAAACGACTGTTTTTTTAACATTCTGCTCAAGCTATTGAATTGATTAATTCGACTTTAGGTGAACATTCTGTGGGTCATTCAATAGTAAAAGAGTGATTTGCAAAATTTCGTGAAGAAAGTTTTAGTTTTGAGGCCGCTCTACGTCCATGTGCAGTAAAAAAACGTTGACGACGAAGAACTTCAAATTTTGCGGGATGAAAATACATGTCAGAGTCAAGAAGAACTTGCGGAACAGCTAGGAGTTTTTCGCCAAACGATATAAGTTTGATTGCATGCACTGGGAAGGATACAGGAATAAGGAAAATGTGTTCCTCATAAACTAACGGAAGGAAACAAAAAACTAAGAGCTGACATCTGTATTACACATGGATCTGATGCTCAAAAAAATTATTACATAATCGAAGGGGGTGTACTCGCAGTTCGTGCGGCTGTGAGTCCCTCTCTAATTTCTCTCCTGTAGGAGCTGCCGATGTTGATTTGGTCAATTTACCCTTCAAGTTCACGGATTGCACTGTGATTGTGATTGAATTAGTTATTTAATGTTCTTGTCACTTTTTACTATGAAATTGACGGTTCTAAGTAGAGTGTGCATGGTAGTAAACAAGTTAATTTCCAATTAAAAACAGTTACAAATACGCCAACTTCGTGCCTCTGTTTATTTCACTTATCTATATCAGTTTACACTATTTTTGTTTATTTGTTGTTTTATTATCCTTATCTTTCTATTTTTATTTACATCCGATTTAAGTTTATTTGAAATTAATTAGTTTCCTTTTAGAAACTTGCACACAAGACGAGACGTCCGTCACCACGATCTGAATAACAACAGTCGACAACTTTCGTCTTTTTCCAGACGAACAACCACTAACGAACAACCACTGACAAACAACGAAAACCAGGTTTCCTGCCCATTCGCGCCCTTATATACCGATCGCCCATTCCCGATCGCACGCTCATCCTCAATTTCCCCTTTCCCAACCCAATAAATGCAACTTACAACGAAAAGCGAAACCAAAAGGTCGACCGCGTGACTTCGTTTAAGGGCTTGGGTAATTCGCGGAATGCAGAACGACAAAGTGCTTTCCGAGAAGGGTAAATGGGGAGGGTTTTCTTATTACACTTCTCTCGGGAGAGGCGAACTTATATTGCCGACTGGGCGCCACCAGAAGCGATCAAATAACTGTTGCAGTTCTTTTTGAACATTTGCAGGTTGTAACGGTCCGGGAACACCCGCGTGGGAAGGGAGTTCCACAGCTTCCCCGCCCGGAACGAGTTCTGATGCAGAGATGTTTGTGCCGTCGGGAGATGAACCGAAAACCGGTGCAATCTTGTAGAGCACATATAGGTCGAATTGCGTGGAACAATACCAAGAATCTCCTAAGAACAGTACCCGTGATAACATCTGTAAAACAGACAGAGCTCCGCTACGCGCCTTCGATGTGATAGCGACTGTAGTCCCGACGTCAGCACCGGGTCCCCGATCAGGCGGATCGCTCGTTTCTGTATGCTCTCAAGTAGGTCGAGGGTATGTTTAGGAGTAGAGCTCCACACATGAGAGCAATATTCGAGCGCGGGTCAAATTTGGGATTAATATAGGAGAAGAAGTTGAGTCGGAGTAAAATATTTCTTGGCTCTAAAAAGATAGCTCAGCTTTTATGAGGCTGAGCTGGTAAGGCTCGACACGTGTTTCTGCCATGATACATTCCCACAGTTCGCGACGCCGAGCAATTTCAAGCTTTCCCCGATCAAAACCCTAAGAAATATCCAATGCGACTGCCCTTGACTCACCACACCCTTCAATTGCACATGTCCATATATCGGTTATAAGGGTCAAAAGGTCTCCCGTGGACCGTTTAGCACGGAATCCGTATTGACGATCATTCGGAAGTCCGTTGCACTCCAAATACTTAATTTACTCAGTATTGATGACTTTTTCCACCACCTTAGATAACATAGACAGTAATGCTATCGGCTGGTAATTCTGTAGGAGTCATTTTTTTCCCGTCTTTGGGATTTACTGAACTCGAGCGATTTTCCAGCAGACAGGAGAGGACGATTCCGGATACGCCACAACCATGAGTTCTACGCAATCTACCTTAAAGCTAATGTTCTAAGAAAAATCAAGCTCGGTAGACTCCGGTGGGCGGGACACCTAGCTCGAATGAGCGAAGAGGAGACTGCCCGGAAAGTCCTTTGTGGCAGTGCGTATGCAAGGATACAGAGGGGCAGACCTTGTCTGCAATGGAGGGATGGCGTAGACCAGGACGTCCAGAACATGGGGGTGCCAAACTGGATGACATCGGCTCGAAATCGAGACCAGTGGAGAGATTTGTTAAATACGGCCAATACGCGATCTCGGGTGTAGTGGCGATGATGATGACGATGACAAAATGTCCTGTGTGCATAAGATAAGCGGAAGAGTATGCCAAGAACTAGCGATAGTTCTGGAGCACCGTTCTTAACGACCATTGCTAGTATTCCGCCCGGGCCGGTTGCCCTCCTACAGACCAGTCCACGTATAATGTGGCGTAAATCGCACATCCCGCATGGAAGACCGCACCGGCGTGATCACAGGTGGCTCCAAAAGATCGGGGAGGAGGTTTGAATTCGCGAACACATCAGCTTTATCCATTGAATTTGTGACTAACGTTCCGCTGTCTGTCACCAACGGGGGGAAAGAGGAGGAAGTGAAATTCCTACTGACAGCTTTTACATTTGACCAAACGGTGCGCGAACCAGTCGGGCACCGAAGGAGTTTATTGGTCACTCTGTCGTTGTGAGCTTTCTCCGTGGTATCAATCACCTGGTTGCGTTTCTGATTTTAACAAAATTCGTTGTGTAAACATCGCCGGGATTGGAGCGCCATCGTTTAAAAGCTCTTTCTGCCGCTGTAATCTGCTCGATTTGTTTGTCAGATGAACTTCGTTTGATGGAATGTGGAATGTAGATCTCCATCCGGAGAAAAATAATCTCTGTGACCGACTCCACGCAAGCACTAACATCGGAGTCTCCGAAGCACACCTCCGACCACGAAAAGCATGTGAAGAAATCTCTCAAATCGTCTCAGTGAGCAGCCCCATACCTCCATACATGGCGAAGCTGCCTAGGCCGGTTAGTCGCTTGAAATGCAAGTGTTTGTGGGACAGTTACCAAGCATTGATCTGATTTTCCCAGTGGCTCAGAAACCTCTACGGTATAAATACTCGGTTCGGATGTCAAAAACAGATCCAGGGTGTTCGCATAATCACCTCGGGCATCCGGTACTCGCGTGGGCTCCTCCACGAGTTCAGTCAAGTCGTGTCTAACAGCAAACATCTCCGCCAGCATCCCAGCCTCATCGGTTCTTTTTTTTTTATTTTTTATTTTTCTTAGACTTCTCTCGGGAGAGGCGAACCTATAACGCCGACTGGGCGCCCCGAGATGCCATCAAATAACTGTTGCAGTTCTTTTAGAACAGTTGCAGGTTGTAACGCTCCGGGAACACTCGTGTGGGAAGGGAGTTCCACAGCTTCCCCGCTCTGTAACGGAACGAGTTCTCATGCAGGGATGTTCGCGTCGTCGGAAGATGAACCACAAACGGGTGCGATCCGTCGGATTGTCTTGTGGAGCGCATATAAACCGAATTGCGTGGAACAATACCAAGAATCTCCGAAGAACAGCACCCGTGATAACATCTGTAAAAGAGACAGAGGTCGGCTACGCGCCTTCGATGTGATAGCGACTGTAGTCCCGATGTCAGCGCCGATTCCCCGATCAGTCGGATCGCTCGTCTCTGTATGCTCTCAAGTAGGTCGAGGGTATGTTTAGGAGCCGAGCTCCAAACATGAGAGCAATATTCGAGCGTGGGTCTAATTTGGGATTTATATAGGAGAAGAAGTTGAGCCGAAGTAAAATATTTCTTCGCTCTAAAAAGATAGCTCAGTTTTCCTGAGGCTGACCTGGCGATACTCGACACGTGTTTATGCCATGATACATTCTCACAGACCGTGACGCGGAGCAATCTCAAACTTTCCCCAGCCTCGAGGGCCTGGCCATTCATCATCAGCTGTGGAACCGATGATCCACTTTTTTTTGTGAATGTTGTGTATTGTGTCTTTGTGTGTTGCATTGAAGTCGACAAGATTGGCCTTTCCCCACTGCAGGACTTTTTCCAGATCCCAATTCAGAGAGTCAATCTGTCTACATCTCAGCTGGTGTGACGTTGATGCACCAATCGGCCGATCACTCGAAAAGGAGGAAACAAGCGTACTATCATCCGCAAAACTGAACACTTTGTTATCCGTTGTCTCCAACAAATCATTTATGTGAAGCAAGAACAAGGTTGGAGCCAAAATAGAACCTTGGGGCACCCCCGAATTAACAGGATACAGATCCGAACACTCGCCGTCCACAACAACCCGGATCGATCGATTCTCAAGGAACCTTTCGTCCAGTCGCAAAGCTGTTGGGAAAGTCCATATGAACAAAGTTTGCTAAGCAATGCCCCGTGCCAGACGCGGTCAAAAGCCTTGGAGATATCCAATGCGACCGCCCTTGACTCACCATGCCGTGCAATCGCAGATGTCCATATATCGGTTATAAGTGTCAAAAGGTCTCCTGTGGACCGCCTGCCACGGAATCCGTATTGACGATCATTCAGAAGTCCGTTGCACTCCAAATACTTAACCAATTCTGTATTGATGACTTTTTCCATTATCTTAGATAAAATAGCGAGTAATGCTATCGGACGGTAATTTTGTGGTTTAATTTTTTTCCCGTCTTTGGGATTGGCTGAACTCGAGCGGTTTTCCAGCAGGCAGGAAAGATCCTCCGTGCATAAGATAAGCGGAAGAGTCTGCCAAGAACCGGCGATAGTTCTGGAGCACAGTTCTTAAGGACTATTGCTGGTATTCCGTCCGGGCCGGTTGCCTTCCTACCATCCAGATCACGTAGAATGCGTTGAATAGTGCGCGGACGAAATCTCACATCCCGCATGGAAGACTGTACCGGCGAGATCACAGGCGGCTCCAAAAGGCCGGGATCGAGGTTTGAATTCGCGGAAAATAAATTCGCGAATACATTAGCTTTATCCTTTGGATTCGTGAATAATGCCCCGATGTCTGTCACCAACGGGGGGAAAGAGGAGGATGCGAAGTTACCGCTGACAGCCTTTGCCATTGACTAGAAGGAGCGCGAACCAGTTGGGCACCGAAGGAGCTTATTGATCACCCTGTTGTTGTGAGCCTTCTTCGCGGTATCAATCGCCTGGTTGCATGCGTTTCTGATTCTAATAAAACTCGTTCTGTTAACATCGGTGGGATTGCAGCGCCTTTGCTTAAAAGCTCTATTTTTTGCCGCTGTAATCAGCTCGCATTTTTTGTCAAACCAAGGTTTATCAGACGAACTTCGTTTGATGGAATGTGGAATAAACATCTCCATCCCCAGAAGAATAATCTCTGACACCGACTCCGCGCATGCGTTAACATCGGAGTATCCGAAGCACACCTCGGACCATGGAAAGGATGCGAAGAAATCCCGCAAATCGTCCCAGTTAGCGGCCCCATACTTCCATACAAGCTGACTAGGCCGGTTATTCGCTTGATATGCAAGGGCTTGCGCGACAGATATCAAGCAGTGATTGTTCTGTTAGAATATACCAACCAGCCGGAATTATGCACATCAAAATCGCCAAGGAGAACAATTTCAGAAGTTGGGTGGTTGATCTGTATCCAGTCGACGGTATGTGAAAGATGTTGGAAAAATGTCGCTGGTCGATCGTCAGTCAGTAGTTGGGCATCTTTTGACAGTTACTCACCAAAATTTCAGCCATTTTCGACGCGTAGATTTTATTTGACAGTCGTTTGAGGAAGTCGATGTGAGTGTTTTTGTGAAAATGGACAAAATTGAGCATCGAGCTGTCATTAAATTTTTGTTTTTGGAAGGCAATACGCCTACGCAAATCAAAGATTAGTCAGACTCTGTCCAAAAACTGCGACAACTGACGATAACATCGCTAAAGTTCACCTAATGGAGTGAGAGAGATAGCAGACGCTATGAAAATGTCCAAAGAACGTGTTTGTCACATATTAAAACAAGATTTAGGCATGAGAAAGCTATCCGCGCGTTGGGTGCCGCATTTGCTCACGTTAGACCAAAAACATGTTCGAATGAACATTTCCAACGCTCTGTTGGCACAGTTTAGGCGAAATAAATCCGAGTTTTGGCGCGGATTAATTACTGTCGCTGAAACTTGGATACACCATTATAGGTGGATTGCAAAGGGGGAATGGGCTCCATAAAAAGCAAAAACTGTCTTTTTCGGCTGGGAAAGTGATGGCGACTGCTTTTTTTTTTTGGAGAGTCATGGAGTTATCTTAATCGATTATCTTCAAAAAGGAAACACCATTACATGAGCATACTACGCGTCAATACTTGACCAACTGAAGGTAGAAATTGCGAAAAACACGGCCACATTTGCATAAAAAGAAAATCCTGTTTCACCAAGACAATGCGCCGTCTCACACTTCAACGGTTGCCATGGCGAAAATCCACGAATTACGTTTTGAACTGCTTGAACATCCGCCTTACTTACCAGATCTAGTCCGAAGCGACTTAGGTTTGTTCCCTAATCTAAAAATTGCGCTCGGAGGACAGAGATTTTCGTAAAATGTTGGGCTCCCGGGCGGCGCAAGGGATGGGGGGGGGGCTACATGGTAAAGTCTGTGCTTTCAACCCGGCGAAGGCCAGGATGATCCTTGTCCCTGTTCAATACAAGTTGACATGCAGTCTCCACGTGACACCCCTGGATAGCTAGTTTGGCACCCGCCAAGTAGTGAACCAATGCATGCAGCGACATCCTGAGAAAGGTCCCAATTCTAATAATCTTGTCTGGAAAAACAAATTATTATGGGGAATTTAACAAGTATCGGATAAGGACCGGATGCCTGTGGAGAGACTTGCTAAATAAGGCCAAGACCGAATCCCGGTTGTAGTGCCGATGATGATGATGATGATGATGATGAGGCAAGCACCTTCGCGAACAGTTATTTTGCAGAGAAAAATGGCGAGTACTATTTAGATGGGTTGGGGAGATGGGATCATCGCTGGGAGAAGTGTGTAGAGTTACAAGGGGACTATGTAGAAAAATGCAAATATATTTAAGAAAAAATGTCTTGTGTCTTTGTTGGGAATCTCCTCAGGCCACCCTCGTTTTGCTGTTCCTACCGGCCAAAAAATGCATGGCGAAGAATCCGCTAAACGTCGTGTTTGAATAAGCGCTGTAAATTCTGTTTACGAGGTTAGTTCCAGAACTAATCGGCCTTACACATAGGTGGCATTCATTTTTAAAATGTAATGACTGTGGTATATAGTACCAACCTTAGTAATAAACAGCGTAGCCTCTTCACACTTGAAATATAATCTTTCTAAGGTCACGCAGTTGGGGAAGATATGTGGGTATACAGAGTGTGCCATATTTTATGTTGGTATTAAAACACTAAATAGCTTTGACATTTATCAACCGATGAACTTGAGTAGGCATGTTTTTGAAACGTCAGTTCAGTACAATTTCAACTACGAATCGCCTCACACCGAGACAATAGGCCGAACTAGTGAGCCTGTACATTGAAAATAGTCATGTATATCTTCGAAAATATCATGGCCAACAAGAACCGCCTGACAACACTAATTCGTCATTTGGTGCCGAATTTTGTTGAGCACTGGACAGTAGGAGATCGTCGACATGCTGCCCATCAATCCCCAAGACGTTCCAATGAAATGATTGAAGCGGTAAGAGAGCGTGTTGCCGAGAACCCACATTTGTTGTATCATCACGAAGTTCAGCATTTTGACGTGAGTAGAACCATCTTGCGGCGTATCTTGAAGGATGATTTGGCCTTGTTTCCGTATAAAGTACAATTGACTCAAAGAATATTGCCAACAGATCGTCCACGTTGTTTGGAAGTCGCTCAAGTGGTTGACACGGAACCTTGTTTTTGGAAGCAAATTTTAATGACGGGCGAGGCTCATTTCACGCTCTCGGGCACCGTTAACAAGCAAAATTGCCGCATTTGGGGATAGGAGAATTCACACGATTTACGTCATTCTCATCTCCTTCTCTTCTCATAGAGAGAAAAAGATTTATGTAGACGTCTTTCGTCAAAATCATTCGAGTGAAGAAATTAACTAGTTGCCGAAGCAATTTAAAGCTATTTTTGGCTACATTTGGAATTTGTGTTTGCACTTGATACTATCCATTCTCATGCTCATTGAATAACACTCCGGGCGTGCCGGGTTCGACAGTATCCCGAATACAGCCGTCAGCAGCTGAATATCCTTAGGGAGTTTAACTAAAATGTTCTTTTCTGTCACCACTGCAGGCCATTCATTAGCTATACATGAATTCCGTCGAGGAATCTCATCCGAACATCCCACTCTGGTCACTATTCAATGAGATCCTAGAGGAAATACCAGATGCATTTAGAAATGTAATTAAAGAGAACAGAAACGGGAGTTCGACCAGAGTTCCACACATATTGCACACTCAGTCTCTACCTATCGTTGGTTTTTGGTATAAAGCATCTAGACGAGGAAAGAAATGTGAGCAATCGGCCCACCTTCCCACCCACGAGTCCGTCCATGCAATCTATTTATTAGCCACTTGGTCCTGTAGTCAAGCGCTGCAGATGCATTTGGCATCTGTAACAATTGCATTTCGCCTATTCTCACACAGACGTCCGTCACATTGTGTCGATGGTCACACTTGGTTCGATGGTATCAACTGGGCTAGTGGGGTCTAGTTTCTGGGCACTAGGATATATCATCACGGTCAACTGACGGGGTGTAAACACTCCGTGACGCATTCATATGCTGGGGCACAGCCTGCCTGTCTGCTTTACCCAATGTTAATGGCAAATTACCATCCTCGACCCGTGGGTGGAGGCGCTTATAAAATTTAGTCGTTAGCTTTGTATCTCACACCATCAGGGATTGTAATGTGGTATTCGTGAACGCATCCGCATTGAATTTTTGTACCGGAACGCACGACACGACGGCCCGACAAATTTGTCGGGTTGATGTTGGTAACCATCGTGATTATTAATGCGATTTAGGACGTGACCTGATGATGTGTTAGGTACTTCTTTGTACATATACCAATGCGGCAAAATGAAGGATGGTTGGAGGTGGGTTAAAAAGCTTGCTGGCACTATTTACAAGACCCCGGTGATATGACTGCGAATTACGTGGTATACACAATAAAATTATTACGTATGGTAAACCTAAATTACTCTATGGTCACAAGTGACGTCCTGGACAAGTACACAAGAGTCAAACGCCGTGTTAACAAATTAACATTTCAATGAAATTTCCTGGATAGGCTGGGGTATCATATGATCATCTACATTTTGGGATGAGTGTAACTAATGAGTTCTGGACATGGTTCGTACCACCATGGGAGGCAGGGAAAGTGGACAGCTTTGTATGCATCACATGGGTGACTCATGTAAATACTATATAGAGACCAAGATTCACATGGATTTCGGTGCTGTTGGGAAAGCCACGTTTTACATGAATATCAATGATATTAAGCGGAACTTGTTCACATATCATATATTGAAGTAAGCGTTTTTGACCAAAATATAATTGTAATTATTATTATTTTTAATAACTTGCACATTCCAGAGGAAGTATTACTGCCCCAGTTGAAGGTTTTGTTAAAACGAGGGAAAGCGTATTTTAAATAATATAGTCAATACACCACATGCGTATGAGGTGCTGTTTCATTAAGAAATATAAATGTCGGCGTCTTGTTTTTACTTCAGCCCTTAAAGTGTATTGCTATTCAACCGAATTGTTGTTAAGATAATAATTGGCTGGCGTAATTTGCTAAGGAACGCGTGTTCGCGATTATATACTGTTGTTCCGATTTGCCATAAAATTGACGCTAATGTCTGTGATATTACGATAAGCCATCTGTACGTAACTCGGATGGTCTCTCCATAAATTGACTAGATTTCCAATCTTGCACTTTTTTTTTATATTATCATTTGATTAAATTAAATCAGAAATCTCACATAGGGTGTTTCAATCAATTCTGAAGAAGAAGCGAGACGTATGCCGAAAACCTAGTCGCGTTGGGGCGTTTCACATGAGGGAAGCGTGCGATCGAGTTTAAAAATAATAAATTTGTTGTTATTACACAGTGAGAATTATGCAATCTGTGCTAAGTACTCAACTTGTCTGAATTGGAACCTTAACTGTTTGTCTTAATAGCTTCCCTGCACCTGGTACCGAACCACATACTTGATTTAGATTTCATACCCTTTACTCCGTGGGAGGTAATGGTTCTTGTGGCAATTCCAACCCATATACACAACCGTAGCCAAAAACACAGGACTAAATGAAAAAAAAAAAAATCAGGTCTGTATACCAAAACCTTCACGTAGCAGTCAACGGTTCAAGTTGGTATGGAGTTGAGATATCTTCGCACACATGTAGCCATGGTCTGATAGGTCAGTGCTTTGGCTCTAATGCTTTTGTTTTGTGGGTTCGAAGCACGTTTTTCATTACTTGGCATAACGCTATAATTGATGACTTCAGCATGATCTGAACACATAAGAACACTCTTCCACAGTAAAGTGGGTAGTTACATTACTTCCTCGCTCAACTGGCTTGGCTTACTCTGCCGGTGCCGTAGCTTAGCTCAAAGTAACATGGTTACCGTGGAGAGAGTAGTGTGCCGATGCCTAAAGACACACATCGACGAGTGTGATGACGCTCACTGTATAATAAGAAAACCGAGAAAAATGTCATGGGCGCTTTATACCAGAGCATTAACGTAACAATCCACAACTAAGTAGTAGTAAACTCGTGTACACACCTACGGGGTCTGATGCGTTGGTACTTTGTTTCAAACATTTTCATAGCGTAGCTTTAGAAAGAGGAAGTGCCTCGGTCCAATTCTATGTCGGAATCACTAAAAGATAGAACCAAAACCCCAACAGATTAGTCCGCTGCGAGCTACGGTTGCCACCGGGTACTCCGTCAACACTTCGAACCTCTACACCTAAGTTGTCGCCCACTAGATATGCTTGCACAACAAACCTCACCTACCAAGGTTATTGTCCCACAGTTCCATGACTTCCATGACTCCAATGCAACGTCAGCATATATGACGGAACACTATTCCGTAACTTTAGATATAAGAACGTGATATTGAACATGTATAGGTGACAAATTGTAGATTTCGTCTATTGAACTTTCGATCCTTTATTCAAAAGGGTGAGAATCACTTTTGCAATTCAATACCGCGGTGTAATATAGAAGTAGATTCGTGGGTCGAGTTCAGTTGGGTTTCGGACCTCAAAGATTATAGTTAACTTGTAAAAATTAATAATTGAAAGGCAATAAAAAGTAAATTAAAAAAACATTGTCATATATCATTCAGAACTCCGTTGCACCCCAAATACTTAATTAACTCAGTGTTGATGACTTTTCCCATCACCTTAGACAACATAGACAGTAATGCTATCGGTCGGTAATTTTGTGGAAGACACCTTTTCCCCCTCTTTAGGATTAGCTCAAATCGAGCAATTTTCCAGCAGCTAGGAAAGGTTCTCTCTGCATAAGATAAGCAAAAGAGATTTCCAAGAAACGGCTATAGTTCTGAAGCACAGTTCTTAAGGATTATTGCTGGTATTCCGCCCGGGCCGGTTGCCTTCCTACAGTCCAGTCCACGTAGAATGCGTCGAATAGTACGCGGGCAAATCTTCACATCCAGCATCGAAGGCCGTACCGGCGCCATCACAGGTGGCTCCAAAATACCGGCATCGAGGTTTGAATTCGCGGAAAAAAAATTCGCGAATACATTAGCTTTACCCTTAGAATCTGCGACTAAGGTCCGGCTGCCTGTCACTAACGTAGGAAAAGAGAAGGAAACGAAGTTAGTGCTGACAGCTTTTGCCATTGACCAGAAGGAGCCTGATCAGTCGGGCACTGAAGGAGTTACTTGATCACTCTGTCGTTGTAGGCCTTGATCGCAGTATCAATTGCCTGGTTGCACGCGTTTCTGATTCTAACAAAATTCGTTCTGTTAACCTCAATGGGATGGGAGCGCCATTGCTTAAAAGCTCTATTTTTTGCCGCTGTAATTTGCTCGCATTTTTTATCAAACCAAGGCATATTAGATGAACTTGGTTTAATGAAGGCGGAATGTACATCTCCACCCCGAGAGGAATAATATCTGTGACCAACCCTGCCCAAGCGTTAACCTCGGAGTCTCCGAAGCACACCTCCGACCATGGAAAGGATGCGAAGGAATCTCGTAAAATGATGTATACACACCCTAAAGTTCTCCTCCATATAAATGATAACTTTTCATCATTTCCTTTCTTTGTCTGTCCGGCCCACTGAGTCTGGTCCGTCGCTCTGCACAAAGTGATCGTAACATAGACACAAGTGATTCCATCGATAGCATGCACAAAATCTGAAGACTAAAGCGCCAAAATAGAGTCGAAAAACAAATTACAAGAGGGATGTACCAGAGCATTAACGTACCAATACACAACTTAGAAAGTACGTTGACATATTCCTGTACACATGTGGCCGTAGTCTGATGCGTTTATGCCGTGTTCTGAACTTTTCATAGCATTTGTTGGAATCTACTTTGTAAAGCGTTATACCGTTATATGGTATATCCTTATACCAGCTATCTTAACTAAACACAAGATACCCAATTGCACTATCAACGCGCGTCAAGTCTTCTGTAGGATCGCAAGTAAACAAACGGATCACCACATACGCGCCCGAGTGTAATGCAGTGATATCTATGGGATCGCGCCGTGGTGGGGAAATCGCGTGCAAGTGTACAGTGCGCGAAAACCGCATACCTCTTCGTTTCCTCGCGTCTGCTTTTCTTCTTTTTCGCACCTCTGTTGCGTCCCTCAGGCATTAATATTTTCGATTGATTTATAATCTTTGGAGAGTTTTTGGTGTTTGAGATGCGTAATATTTGTCATGAAAAGGATGTGACTGGATTTCTGCACGGATCTAGTGGGCCATTAACTACAAGGGCATAACACAAGTCAAGCGTTACTTTCGCTCATCTATCGCTGGTTCCAACTTTCATCCTTTCCCGAGGCGGTATTGGTTTTCTGTGTCAGTCCATTTAAATGTTACGGGAATTTTACGTCGATCTTTGTAACAATCGCAGCTTCAGATGCAATTTCTCCTCTGTGTCTGCCAACGTCTCTAACCAGAAACCTGCAATCCTAGCATTTAGCGAGACCCAGGTAATAACTGATACAGATATTTCTGATTTTATTATACCCGGTTATAACAGAGGCACTAACTCTGTTCTTTCCACATCGTGGCCTACCCACATACATACGAAAGGATATCGCTTATCACCTTCTACCATAATATGGGCTCTGATCCAATCCAGAATTTAATTTCTTCTGGTTAAAACTTCACGTTCGTAAGAATATAATACATTACTGCCTCTTCACAGAAGCCTGAACTTGGATACAAACTCATCCTTTAACGAATTTGATGGACTATCTGATCCTACCGATAGGATCTTGACCCTATATCTCCACACTGAAATCGTTATTGCGGGTAATTTTTATGTGCATAACTTTCAGTGGCTTCGTCAGTCAGGACACACAACACCTGAAGGTCAATATATCAAGCTCTTTGCTGATTCAAATAGTTTAGCATGCGAACATTATTCCACATAAGGTAAAGAGTATCAAACCCAAGACAAATATTTCGTTCGATGCTGGCTACAGAGAAGCCATTAGGGCTAAAGAGTTGAGCTTCCGGTTGTATAAATCAAATGATACTGAAGAAAGCCACAGGAGATTTTATACCGTACCTTACCGAAAAGTGAAGCCATTCCATCCACTACTTCTGTGAAAGCAAAGTTGTTACACTGGATATTTCAAAAGCCTCCGATAGAGTTTGGTATACAGCCCTTTTGTAAAAATAACAGTCGTATGGAGTAGGGAATTCCACGATGCGATGGATAACAGACTATCTTACTGACCGTTCACTTCAAGTGGTTCTTGGCGGTGTCAAATCTGTCTCCCATCAAATTAATGCAGGTGTTCCCCAGGGTTCTGTACCCTAACGCATTCTCTTCCTCATCTTAATAAATGATCTCTTGTGAATTACCCAAAACCCAATTCACTCGTTTGATGATGATAGCACATTGAGCTTCTCATACTCATGTGAACACTCCCGATCAAACTCTTCGAACGTCATTACCAATAAGCATGTTCTGCTTGATAGATTGAATTCCGACCTCAACAAGATATATCAATGGGGATTATCTAACCGAGTAGAATTTAATGTCAGAAAAACTCAGTGCTGTATGTTGCCGTCAAAAGCCCAAAGTAAATACACCGTGGGTTTGTATTAAGGAGAGTTAAGTTCAGGAGGTAGGCGCAATCGATTGAGTCAGAATAGAGTCGATGAATAAACAGAATGTCGGTATGGGCTCTACGCTCCTCAAGGGTTCTGTGATTAATTTGAGGCGGTTGATGTATGAGGGCAGAATTAGAGGGTTTTCCTAACCTAGTCAGCAAACCGCAGGAAACAGCGTTGAATGCTTTTGATTCTACGGATATGAATCTGTTGGGGGACCATACTTGGCAGGCATATTCTAGTAAGGGACGCACAAGGGAAACGTAAAGGGATCGGGTTACTTAGAGATTGGAGAATTTCTTTGACCAGCGTTTAACGAACCAAAGAGCCGAGTTGGCTTTCGGGATTATCTCATCAATATAAGAGAGGAAATTAAGTGTTCTATCGGAAAAGATTCCGAGATCTCGAATGGTGTGAACAATGGTTAGCGGATGGTTGTGAAGGATACAGAGGTGCGGGGAAGGGTTGACACGTTTTCGATAAAAGCTTATAGACTGGGACTTGGCAATATTTAGTACAAAGGAGTGATACATCAAGTTGAGAAGTTGTGCTGGTCTGTTGATGTTGTTACACGCAGAAATCCAATACTCCAATCAGGTACCATATTTTTACATATAACATGTATATTGCACTTTGCTGTACACAAAATCCCAGTAGATTCCATATAATATGTATACTATACGCATGTAGCCCATAATCTAACAAATCTTTTACACGCAGATTTCCTATACTCTACTTGTATGCTATACGCAAATTCTGCAAATACAATAATGTTGCATGCATATGGGACGTCTTTTATTAACTTTAAACCGAAAGAATTCTTTCGGTGTAGCATCAAATATAATTTGAGCTGCAGGAGCTGCAATCGATGGAATCCTTTCGGTGTAGCTGGGAAACCTTATCACATGCCTATCTGTTGCTAAACGCATTTCCAGTTCTCATAACTAGAATTGCAATTCCAACGTTCCATCTATGCCCTACAAGCAAACAAAAAATTCTCATCACCTTGATGATCACTCAACACCCCATCACGTTCAAGGTAATTCCACCCAAGCATACGCATGCCATTTGCTACGAGCAAATCAGATTTACATCACCTTGAATCGAAATTTTCCCGTGGCCTTGGTGTGGAGTTGCAGCCAGAGTGGGCGTAAGGTTGCCGCCTCAGTGTGACTGGCGGCAAAATTGAAACGTTGCAATTCTCATTGTCGTTGGCATGGCCTTCGACTGGGACTAGTATCGGGTAGCTGTCTGGAAGTAAGCGATGAACCGTGGGAAGGTATGCACATTTTGATTTAGATTTTAGGTATAAAAAATGAATGGTTCGATTCCCCGTCGGGGAGCCTCCAGCGCAAGACTAATGACCTTGCCCGGAAAAAACAAATCATTATGGAAAATTTAACAAGCCTCAGTTCTTGCTAAATAAGGCCAAGACCGGTTCCCGGTTATAGTGCCGATGATGATGATGATAAAAAATGAGCTCCGTTCAGGGTAAAAGTTAATTAGAAGCAGACAGCTTAATCGTGTGCATTATTAGATAAACAGAAAACAAATAAAAGGCCTATCTTTCAAAAATAAACTCCGGCGAAGAACCAAAGGTTGGTCACACACACGTAAGTAATAACTATAAATAAATAATAATAAATGTTGTATAGCAATATACAACAATGTAATTAGGAGGGGGCCCAGGTGGCTACCTTGTGGGATTCCAGAGGGACCATGGAAAGGGTTTGATATCATGGATATGAACCGGGCACAATAAAGTCTATCAATAAAATAGGATGGAATCCAATTCAGCAGTCTTGGTTCGAAGCCGAGGGCGGATAATGTGAAGAGCATAAGGAGGATTTTGTTAAAAGCTTTGTTGTAGTCGGTTGAGTCCATAGCGATTTATTTACAGAGCTACCGTTCCCTGCAGTGGGCTCTTTCTCCCACGTTTCGTCACCTGATCTAATTTCTGCGAACTCCGTTGCGGCCTTCCCCGTTCTATTTCCTATTAGTCAAGATTTCTATGAACTGTTCTGTCATCACTCATTTCTGCTACATGTCCGCGCCATTCTTATCTTCGCGACGTAATATTTCTAATTACTGTTGATTTGAGCTTAAGCTCTTGAAATTCACGATTATATATTTTCTTCAACTGTTCCTTTTTCTCATCGTATTTAGCAAAGATACTCCTTAAAATTTTATAATGTAAGCGCCCATATCTCGGATGTATAAAAACATTCGGCATTATTATTGTTTTTTAAATACGGAGATTTATAATACGTAGTAGCAGACTCGATTTTATCATCTATACGAACCAGTTTCCGCAGCGCGAGAATAATATACTGATACATGATTAAACCTTGTTTACGCTTTCATCGGAATAAGGGATCTGCTCGGCGCGACAATAATGTAAAAATCACATTCTAATCTAGAATTTTTTTTCGATCTTATCAACTGGGTTACGACAGTAAGTAACCCGATCGGCGTCTAACTTTTTTTTTTCTTATTGGTCGCGTTCCTGAAAATGAGAACAACACATCGTCATGTCATCTGCAATGATGACGATTTGAAAGTAAATTGTTCCGGCAGACAGGAATGAATTTGAATGTTATTACCTGCTTAAGTAAACCGTTTTTAAGAACTGAAAACTTGGTTGGGGTTATCACTGTAAAAATGGTTAGCTCATGGAAATTCACCTTAAGTGCACGATGACGCTAGCAGCAGGGGGTAGAAATGTAACGGGTTCAAGAATATAACATTACTCCCACGGGTTACAGAGATGGAAACATTCCCGAGCATTTGAACGCCTCGTAGCTTTTTTTCCAGCGTAACTTGGGGTCCTCGTGGCATCTCTTATCGATTATATCTCTTCTTGGAGCTTGATAGGATTGGCACACAACAGAAGACCTTGTATTTGAAAATCAAATTATGGAAGTCGGCTTACGCTAAAGGTCGATTTTAGACAAACGAATAAACTGAGACAATTGTTCTTATCCTGAACTACAATAATGTTGAATGTTCAATCAGTTTTGAATTACCTTATTCAGACTTTAGAAACCAGTCTGCATCGAGACCTCATTGCCATATAGTTGTCGCTAGCTCTGTGCATTGTAAGGTAAGGGTATCCAAAAGTGGTGTGCGGTTTATTATTAAGAAGAGGTTCATTAACACTTAACCTTAAGGCCACATGTTAAAAAAAAATTAGTAACTACCGATGACCCATAGATAATTAAGATTGTCAACGGCCTTTTCTGTTTAACTAGTTAACATGATCTTGATGAATGCATCGAATTACCGTGTGCTTGTAGAGGAGTCTCATGTTGTATTGGTATTTTTCTGTTTATTCAAATCCTTCTGAGCTTCTAAAAGTTATGCGTCGTATAAAGTGGAAAGAATACTTGCTCGATATTGTATGCTACCAGAAATAACACACAACATGGCAACTATACGATTGTAAAGCGGATGTGGTTTCAACGAGAGGGAGGATATTACCTCTACCATCAAAAGTCAGAATAACAACTGTCTACAATAAAATGAACTCGAGAAGTCATTCCGGTTCAGAATTCACGATGACGTAACGACAATCCTATGGCTTCAACAATTAATGGACTCCATTTTAATGAATATGTAATTCAATGGAGTAAATTAAAATCTAAATTCTTATCGAAACAGGACAATTTGCACCACACATTAGTAGTCCTATGCCAATGAGTTTCCTATTGGTATGCCAAGCTACTCACATGTACCCACAGTGACACAATCTCACCATCTAGCAACCATTAACCAAGCCAGTTACAGTGGTAAGAAGACTCCCATTGGTAATTTTTGCATGGACAATTACATTCAACCCTTAATGAGTTTTTAATACGATTTTCGTGTAACTGGAGCGTGGCTCAGAAGGATGCACCCCCGAAGCGGGTGTCTTCCTGGCTTGGCTTTCTGCGGATGTTTTTTGGAATTCGTATACGCGCATAATAATGCACACACAGATACATATATGTAATTTTGTACGTTTTTTTTTCGTTCGTTTAATTTTCATTATTTTACGTTTCCAACTCGACAAGTTAATTTGTTTTGATTGCTCTCGGCAATAGAGACCACGACGACTAAGTGGCTTGCGATGGATATTATCGTCCCGGTTACCCTAAGAGTCCTCTTTGCACTGTTTGCAGTCGATTTAACTCAAATCAGCACAAGAATCCTGTGAAATTGGCAAACGTTACGATGGCAGTCGTCCGTGCAGTTGCGAATTCCCTTAATGTTATAGTCGTATCTGTTTACTCTGTTTATGTGGGGGAGTATACCAAATTGTATATAGTCAGATAGTGTTTGAATTTTGAGAGATGGTTAGTTTTTGTTCTCCTTGAAAATGGGGTTATTTCTTATTTTATACTGTTTAGATAATTTTAGTTAAGCCGAGACGGGTTAACGCCGAATCCTACTAGAACAGTCTCATCATATCCGGTGTACTTTGGTTTTGTTTACGCTACGAATAATATTTTCATATTACTTATAGAAAGTATTTTTTTAAGCCATGTTTTAGAAAATGTACAGTGTCGGGATTTTTTAAATAAAAATTATTATGGCGGGTAAATGCATATGGAAGATCCGCCTCTGGACGTGTAATATGACCGCTGCAGATTTCGGATTGTGTTGCGTTCTACCATCAACTTTTTTAGTGCCACAAAAAATTGTACTCTTTACGGCATTCTCAGAGAGCACATTACTTCGAATTAGTAACCACGGTTTGAGTATTTGACTAAATAAGCAAGAAATAGTAGTATTACTCGGTAATATGGTTCACCCTCTTTTTTTATAATACACGATTTAAACAATTCTGAATATCCAGTGCAAGCAGAAGAATTGAGACAGGATTGGGAAATGAGGTTAGGAGGGCGACATCGGACGTTAGTCTTGAATTCCTGTACAGATCTGCAATATTCCAAATTCGTGTAGTTCGACTGAAGAATGAGTACTTTATTTAATTTCCGGTTTAAAATTGACTTTAATTATGAAACTCTCTATGCGCATTGCGTTTTATCCGGCAAAATATTCCAAAAAGGAGTCACGCAACTCTCGGGTTCACTTGAGTAATGTTTATAATGATATCTACGGAATACAGTTATTCTGGACTCGTTTCGCCTATAGTATAATAGCGAATTTGAACCCGTGGGTCCGTGGGGGTTCTTTAAAACTACGCAAAGAACCACCCACAATTCCAACCCCAACTCCCTTCACCAACCCGCAGTCACCAACAAACATTTCCTCCCCAAGGCCATTGTTCATGCATTAATGCATCACCACAATTCTCCTAAAAATAATTCGGTTAGCATACAAAGTAACCGTCATAAATCAGGGGAAACTTATCGGCGCCCCCGTCAGCCGGCGTATCCTGCCATACACGTGCGCAGCAGATTTTCCCGGCTTACCCACATTCAAGGCAGCCTTTTGTCCAACCGAGAAAAGCATCTTTCGCATCTCGCGTCTAGCCGCCAAAAACCGAATTCACCAGGATGTAAATATACACACAAAATAATCCGATCCTTTCCGCCGGCATAGATACCGTGCACAATAACCATTGTGTAAGTACCTCAATTGCTTTTAGCACCAGTTTCCCTAATGGCATGCAGTCTATTTACACAGCTGCATACACATCTCCCACGATGCCCTTGGTCCCATTTCCTTTTCCCGGTTTCGTTTACCCATGACCTCGCAGCATGGGTAAACAATGTAATCTCCGCGGGATCAACCGCACACTCGACAGGACCTATTCAGAAAGATCCTCTCCCCTTGGTCACCAAAGGGAAACTTCACTTTCTCTTAAGAACTAAACTCACCCCTAGCCGAGGGTCGACTCTGCACGACTAAAACCAGTCCAGTTTTACCTTACGAGGAGTGCGCACCGGGGAGTCGATAAGAAACGGTCAACAAAGTGAGTCGATAATGAAGTCTTATCAATTGAGTCGAAGTCTTGGTCGAACAGAGAAAAAGGGTCGGCACACTCTTTTTTTAACGAAAAGTAGTTGATTAAAAATAATATAATGTAATAATAATATTAAAAACAGTAACAATATTAAAACAACAATTGTGATATATAAAGGGACGCTGCTAAAACAAATAATAAAAGTGTTTTATTTGAAAGTTAATTTATTTACTTCGTTGCAAACGAAGAAAATTTCGTAGTGGAAAGTGAAAGAACAGTAACTGACAGTAGCTTGTAAAAGAAGCACGAAACGCAATCCGTGAACTAGAAGTGCAAGTTGAGTAGAGCTCAGCTGCTAATGAACATAGACAATAAAAGTGTGAACATTAAAGTATTTTGAATTTTACATCGGTGGCATATTAGTGAACACATGCCCGTGCTGGCACAACTACTTAATATTACCCACAGGTCTCCAAGGGGTTTCACTGGTTGGCTTCTTATTTATGCCAATGAAAATGATAATGCTCTTTCTGACGAAACCGAATTCCAATTTTGGATAAATGTATACATTTTATAATATGCCTAGCCCAGCTAAAGCCTTGCTTGCAATTTAAGGTTATCTTGTTTCCTTCTACCCAGTTTTCGCGGATGCGAATGCATGCCCACCCCAACAGAAACTGCAACACGCTGGACACACAAAATGCTGAAGGTCAGAATGTCAAGTTCTTTGTCGATTCAAATAGTTTAACTCAATCCGTCCATGAGCCAATACGGCTTCCAGACATAGGTGGCCATTCCACCAATACACTGGACCTGTTTCTCATTTCCCACCCAAATAAATACACAATCGAAGCTTTTTCGTCCTTGCCTATTTCAGACCACTGTGCCGTGTCAGATAAATTTGCCAATTGAGAAGGTCTGAACGGCTTTTTCAAAAGCCAAATTGCTTGCTAATAAGAAAACTCACAAAAGAACAGTATGGTTCAATGAGAAAGACAACTTGGAAGGGAAGTTAAATTGGTTGTTATTTTTCCTCTATAACGATGTTGACATTATAGCGGAAACATTGACTAGCACGATTCTACATGGCATGCGGACCTTTATTCTACACCGGGTAGAGAGTATCAAACCCCAGAAAGTTCGATTCCGGCTGCAGAGAAGCCAGAAAGACTTTCGGTTGTATAAATCAAACAATAGTGAGGAAAACCGGAAAAGATATACGAGAGCTAGAAATTATTGCAATGCGCATATTTAACACAGAGAGTGAGACAAAAAAATACTACACTCTCCCACAGGTAGTAAAAACTTCTGGGTATATGTGAAAAAGCGTTCAAAACTCGGTCTACTCATCCATCCTTCGTTTATAGTGGATGACAGACTAGTCACCAGAGCAGTAGAGGAGGCGAATCTACTTGCTGCATATTTTGCTTCCTGATACCACTTCGGTTCCGCCTCAACTTGAGCATAAGTAGTATACCATGAGCCAGATTCCCTTCTGGGCGCGTACAGTTGTCCGCTCACTCAAGGAGTTAAACGCAAACAAATTCGCTGGTCCGGATGGCATTCCCCCAATCCTCTTGAAAATATGTTCCTCTTCACGCGCTAAACCACTGCGGAAACTCTTCCATTTGTCTTATTCTACTGGCGATTTTCCAAATAGATGGAAGTCAGCGAACATTCAGCCAATTGCCAACAATTCAGCCCTTTTGTCGAAATTACATTCCTATGGAGTGGACAATTCACTGATCCGATGGATAAGAGAATATCTCTCTGGTCGTTCAATCCAAGGGCTTTTTGATAGTGTCAAATCTGGCTTCCATCAAATTAATGTACGTGCTCCCCAGGGTCCGATACTCTCACGCATTCTCTTCCTCATCTTTATAAATGCTCCCTTGTCCATTAACCTGTACCCAAGTCACTCGTTTGATGTCGATAGTACGTTGAGTTTCCCATACTCATTGTTTAGTAGGGTTATAACCCCATTTATACATACGTACCTACAACTAAATGGGGATGGGAGCGAATATACAGGGCAAAGTCTCTGATTGCTTTCAACCCGGCGAAGGCCAGGACTGTCCTTGTCGCTGTTCAGTTCAAGTTGACATGCAGTCTCCAGATGACATCACTGCATAGCTACTTTGGCACCCGTCAAGTAGTGAACCAATGCAAGCAGCGATATCCTGAGAAAGATCCAAATATAAGGCTGCCATAACAGCATTACAAGAAATAAGAAGGACGGAGAGTGGTGTTATTCAAAGAAGCGAGTATGAGAATAATTACAGCTGTCGTGCAAAACACCATGTGCTCGAGGTGGGCTTTCTAGTCAGCCAAAAACTGAAGCCTGCCATCGTCGGTTTGAATGCCATCGGCGAAAGGCTATACACTCTTCACATACGAGGAAAGTTTAAGAACATCAGCCTCATAAACGTTCACGGACCTTCAGAGGGGTTCCCTGACGACGAAAAGGAAGAATACTACGAGAACATCGAACAAGATACGATGTGAAAATCGTTCGTGGTGATTTGAATGCGAAAATAGGTCGGAAGCCGGTTTTCAGGCACTACGCAGGTCCTCATAGTTTGCATGACTTGTACTCTGTTTATGAGGACTCTGCGCCATCATTTGCCACAGTGAAATTTTGTGCAGCTGAATTTAAACGTGGCCGTGGAAGCTTGGGAGACGATGAACGTTCGAGAGGTTCAAAATCTGCAACAACAGACGATAACATCGCTAAAGCTCACCAAATGATGCTAGACGACCGCCGAATTAAAGTGAGAGAGATAGCAAAGGATATGAAAATGTCAAAAGAAACGTGTTTGTCATATATTAAATTATATTAAAGATTTAGGCATGAGAAAACTGTCCGCACGTTGGGTGCCGCATTTGCTCACATTAGACCAAAAACGAGTTCCAATGCTCTGTTGGCGCAGTTTAGGCGTAATAAATCCGAGTTTTGTCGCCGATTAATTACTGTCGATGAAACTTGGATACACCATTATATGCCCGAAACAAAAATACAGTCAAAACAGTGCACCGCAAAGTGGGAACCGGCTCCAAAAAAAAAAAAGCAAACATGTTTTTTTCGGCTGGGAAAGTGATGGCGACTGTTTCTTGGGATAGACATGGAGTTATCTTAATCGATTATCTTCAAAAAGGAAAAACCATTACAGAAGCATACTACCCATCATTATTTGACCAACTGAAGGCATAAATTGCGGAAAAACGGACACATTTGCAGAAAAAGAAAATCCTGTTTCACCAAGATAACGCGTCGTCTCACACCTCGGCGGCTGCCATGGCGAAAAACCCCGAATTACGTTTTGATCTGCTTGACCATTCACCTTACTCACCAGATCTAGCCCCAAGCGACTTCTTTTTGTTCCCTAATCTAAAAATTGGGCTGGGAGACAGAGATTTTCGTTAAATGAGGAGGCAATCATCTTCGTGAACAGTTATTTTGCAGAGAAAAACGCCGAGTAGTATTTAGACGGCTGAGAGAGACGGGAGCATCGCTGGGAGAAGTGTGTAGAGTTACAAGGAGACTATGTAGAAAAATAAAAATTAATTTTAGGTATCTTTGTTAGGTGGGAAACTTTTCAGGCCACCTTCGTATAATATTTGTTTACGGTGGATGTATAAAATTAATAACTTTATTGAATTTTGTAGGTTATAATATTATTTACCAAAATACATAAATATAAACGTAAGTGTGTTTCATCAAGTAACTGTGCAGTAAGTACAAACAACATTTTTGTTAGCACTAATAGTAGGTAAGTAAATATATTACTTAATTAAATAATGTTATCCTATTCATTAATTCCGGAAATGCGACAGTTACTGTCTATTACGGTAAATGTAAGAATTATTATTTGTTATGTCACATGGCCATACGAACATTTTGTATATAGTCGACGCAATCAACTGTTCACGTCTGACAGGGCCTTCTCTATTCAATCGTCAGATTATCAATCTGATAGGCACCTAAATAGCAAAAAAATTAAGAGATTAGGCAGAGGTGGAATAATAATACCCTTGGAAATCGAAACCATATTCCTTGCATCATCTACTTTCGATTGGTTGCTCAGCCTAATCATGGATATAATTCCCTCCACTTGAAGTACCATTCAGTACAATCCCATCCGAAAATTGCTACGTGTGTTAGCAGACGATCTGTTGGAATTCGTAACTGGATGCTTGTTTAGTGTCCGACGGTGCTATTTGAAACTTGTCAGGAATCCTTTTCATAACCCATCGATTACCTACTGTACAGAAGACCGCATCTACTTATGCCTAACGTATCATATCTATCGATATGTGTCCTTATATTGTAAATTGTCTCAGGGGCCGTTCCACAAATTTCAACAGTAAGTGAATTCTATCAAAATACCGTACACTTGAGACGGGATATCTATTTGAGTTCCTCGGGGAATCGGGTGTTGAGGGAATATGCAAATAGAGCTTTGGCTTTGACTTTGGCTTCATTAGTCAAAGGTGTGACAGGAAGTCGGTTGTCATGTACCGGGACACAGGAACAACAATAACAACATGACACTCAATTACAACAAACTGTCTGTCCCCTTGACATGCCAACAATGTGTCGACGAATAACCATCGTCCCGTCTCTTCGTGCTGCACCATCCTTCGAATTGAAACCCCCTGAGATCCCATACTATTGCACAGGTTGACGAACATGTTAACACATATGCCACCAATCAGGAAAGTTCTTGAATTTTCATTACTCTTTGGCTCGGTCTACCGCATGCTGCTGCCGTGTTTCCGGTTGATGATGTAGACATTGGGTTTAGCTCTATGTGAGAATGGGGACGAATGTGGGGGAGTTGGCAAGGTAGTGCTACTATACGATCAGTAGTGGTTTTCAGGTTGCTTATGTTTATTTTCGGTAGGAAATTTTGGGAAAACACTTTGAGGGACATTTCCATATGGCAATGACAGAATGATGATGGTCTGTGCTTAGCATTCATGTGATTTTATTCAAAGGCCTCGAGCGGTATTGGACAAAAAAGGAGGCTGAGAGGCAGCACAGGGAATAGCCGGTGGTGAATGATTTAGCGTTTCCTCTTTCTCTCCCTCTACTGTGAATGCAGCCCTTTCGGCCCAACTCAATTGTTAGCTTTTGCTACCTGCGACCGGGTCTGCTTCGGGATATATTAAAGTGCAGATGACATTTGAAAGGCAAATTCCAACGCCATGTTTTGCATGTAAGCCCCCGAGGGTTGTATAAATTATGTAGACTAAGTGATTTAAATAGAGGTACGGTCCTAAACTGAGGGAGATAGTAGTTTGCAATCGGAGGTAGTAAAATTAAGTGTAGCTGTCGCATTTTACACTACTCTGTGTGGCGCGTTATTAGCTTGCTTTGATTACCAGCTGAAAATTGTCGTAATACGGATCATGCAGAACGAATGTACCAATTTATTAATCCGGTTACCTCAACGACAGAGAAAACATCCAAAAAACTTTTATATTGGGACACTTACCCTTGTGGGAATGTGATTAATTTGTCCATTGGATTCTTTTTTCTTATATTTCGGGTGTACACGGTTGTTTTATTTTTATAATTATTATAATATATAATTTTTTTCTATATATATATATAAATATATATATATATATATATATATATATATATATATATATATATATATATATATATATATATATATATATATATATAACAGGTCAATTGAAAAGTCCCCGGCCTTCCATAGTAAAACATTTTTTTGGCAAAATTCGTTTTTTTTTATTCAACATAATTCCCTTCGAGGGGGATACACTGATTATAGCGACCCTCCAACTTTTCGATACCTTTTTTGTAGTACGATTTGTCCTTTGCTTCAAAATAGGCCTAAGTTTCGGCGATCACCTCTTCATTCGACGAAAATTTGCTCCCAGCGAGCATTCTTTTGAGATCTGAGAACAGGAAATAGTCGCTGGGGGCCAGATCTGGAGAATACGGTGGATGCGGAAGCAATTCGAAGCCCAATTCATGGATTTTTGCCATCGTTTTCACTGACTTGTGACACGGTGCATTGTCTTGGTGAAACAGCACTTTCTTTTTCTTCAAATGCGGTCGTTTTTCGGCGATTTCGTCCTTCAAACGGCCCAATAACGCTGTGTAATAGTCGCTGTTGATGGTCCTTCCTTTTTCAAGATAGTCAATGAAATTTATTCCGCGCGCATCCCAAAATACAGACGCCATAACCTTGCCAGCCGACTGTTGCGTTTTTCCACGCTTTGGGGCGGGTTCATCGTGTGCAGTCCACTCGGATGACTGTCGATTGGACTTCGGAGTGAAATGATAGAGCAATGTTTCATCCATTGTCACATATCGTCGCAAAAACTCGGGTTTATTACGCTTGATCATCTCCAAACACTGCTCCGAATCATCAACTCGTCGCTGTTTTTGGTCAAAAGTGAGCTCGCGCGGCACCCACTTTGCACAGAGCTTTCTCATACCCAAATATTATTTATCCATTTTTTTCACAATAACAGAAGTTGCTTCACTCAAAATACTTTAATTCACAAACGAATGATCCGACATCTGTCAAATTTATACACGCGTCTTTTGAAGGTTAGGGCTAACTAAAACTCATATGGATTTTATTCTAGTGTCGCCATCTATGTGTCGGGCCGGGGACTTTTCAAGTGACCCGTTATATATGTATATATGTATATAGCGATTCAAAATCGCTACACCATTCCTATTTACCGAAAACCCTCTAGCCCAATATCCCACTTAGAAATGCCTACCCATCCCTATATATAAAATACTTACCTGTCCCTAAGGTCCACCATCCACTCATCCATTCCCCATAGCGAATCATATGTGCGACAGAATGAACCTAAAGTTAATCTGCTGCACATTGATTCAATTCCTTAACCCTAATTATATTTGAAGCACAAATAACCGGGTTTGTGCTTCGACAATAAATTAACACTTGTATGCAAATCTCGATTTGCCACAACATAAAAGGGCGGCGCATTTTGGTTTCGCGGCAGTCAATCACAGTCAGTCGCGGCAGTCAGCCGCAGTTAGTCCACGAACTTCAAATAAAATAATTACAAAAAATAACAAAAACATTTCCTTTTTATTTCGGCCCCGGAAGGTAAGTAACCAATAAATATTAAATTAAATATTGTTGTGTACCGGTGTCATCCGGTATATCCGACATTATTTAGGCGCCCAAGTAGGGACCGGGGAAGCCCAAGTTTAACTTGTAAGCGCTTTAAAATCCCTAGTTACCTAAAACAACATAATCTGAACGTACTGGGTCAAGACACCTTTACCCTGTGTCCGGAGCTGAGTCTGGGTCCGGAGGTACGTATCGGAAAACAAAACCGAAATATAAACCTTCCTGGGCGGAACACCATTGGACTGATGGAAAATAACAAAAGCGTACCTGGGGCTGCAACACCAGTGTAGTAGTGTAAAACAAAAAAGGTAAAGAGAAAAGACAGAAAACAAAGTGAACCACCAAACTATAACACCAACAACAACAACCCGCATAAACAGTTGCCGAGCAGCGCCGGCAGAAGCAGCAGCAGCTCCAGAAGTCCAGCACCACACTATTGGAAACAAGGAAACAGCAAGAAGAAGAGTAGGGTATGTTTATTCATTTTTAATATATATTTTTTGGTGGGCCATTTATAATGAGCAAATAAGTGTATAAGGTGTGAAATAGCAAAGAAATGTAATATGGCGTATAGGAAACACCAATAAATTCAACTGTATGAGAAGAATAATAATTTTTTTGTCTTTTAAAGTGAATTTCATAGTCTTTAATTTTTACAACTTCATTTCATTCATTTACGTTATTTAACTATATTATAAATATTAAAGAAAACCAAGTGAATTTAATGGTGTTTAAGTTTTACAAATTCATTTCCTTCATATATCATTTCATTCATTTAGGTTAATTAACTACATTACAAATATTATATAAAGGCAAACCAAATAGAATTTAATAGTGTTCAAGTTTTACAAATTCATTTCATTCATTTACATTAATTAACTATATTATAAATATTATATATAAACGAAAACAAAGTGAATCTAATAGTGTTTAATTTTTGCAAATTCATTTCATTCATTTACGTTATAAATAATATATATACACATTGAATTTAATAATGTTTAACTTTTACAAACTCATTCCATTCAAATACGTTAGTTAACTACATCATAAATATTATATAAAAACAAAAGAAAGTGAATTTATTTGTGTTTAATTTTTGCAAATTCATTTCATTCATTTACGTTATAAATAATATATATAAAAGAAAAACAAAACACATTGGATCTAATAGTCTTTAATTCATTAATTGCATACAAAATACCATATTGGAAATTTACGTTGATTAACCACATTAATAATAATAATATGCAAACACAAACCCAAAAAACCATCAGCAAATGTTTGAATAATTAGTCAAATACTTTATACCATAACATTGTCGCATACTTCAAAGTGAATAATATCTTTAACTAAACAACACAAAAATATTAATAATGTTACATTACCTAAAAATATTCTATCTTATATTGACCAATTACATTTAATAAAATAAAAAAACATAACTCAAATACGCTTCCTAAAAACCATTTACGGGATAGCAACTGTCTTAAAATTTAATAGGCTTTTCACCTTTTTCTCCTTTATCGATACTCCCGCGTCTGCCCCCGCTCTCTTTACTGGCATATAACCACCTAACCGACCCACTGTCTATCTATCTAATCTTGAGTCCCCTCGCAAATCGAAATTTCAGAACATGTCCGTTGATTTCGACAAAATCGCCAAGCTCATCTCTCATTTGTGCCGATCTTTTCCGGCGGACAAGACTCTCTGGTAGGCAATGAGCTTCAAACGTTTTTGGGATGCTGCAGGACAGTAATTACCTTATTCCCTACGCGATTGCGAGGTGAGGCATACTCTCTAATTGCCTCAAACCCACCTAACACCTTTGAGGAAGCTGACAGGCTCTTCAAACAAACGTACCTGCCCAGGGAAACTTACCAAACGTTGGTAAGAAATTAATAACGATTCGCTTTTACCACAAGGATAAAGCAGGCGTTGAGGCTATGCAGGGAGGGTGCGGATCACCACTACGGCATAAAGGTAGCTTCAGCTGTGAAAGCGCAACTAACGTTTTGCCTAACACCCCTAGTTTCCAGATAGGGGACAATAAAAATTTCACACCGTTTAGGCCAAATTTAGAATCTTCTGGTTTTCAGAACGAAAATCTCCTACACCCACAAACAGACCCTACTGATCTCCAATTAATTAATAACGTAGTTTGTAGTTTCTGCCACAAAAGGGGGCACACCTACAGCGAATGCCTCACAACGGAATACACCCCGTTTTGCACAAACTGTAAGAGCTATAACCATGACAGTAGGGACTGCCAGAAATGGCAAAAACCCACGCATATAGCCAACTCAATCCCAAATTTAAACTATTTATCAGAACTAAGTCATCACAGGGCCACCCCCTAGAATTCCCCTAAAGACGCTCGCATTAATAACACGCCAATGGTCTATAATATAACATTAATTTGTGACTTTTGTGGTCAACAAGGCCACCGCTCTTTAGAAGGTCGCGAAACGACTAAATGGGAAACCCGGAATAAGAGAAACACGTCCGGCCCGACAGTCTTGCGAACTACTTACCACTTGGAATACCCTCAGTCGCCACAAACAAGTCTACCCACAGTTGGTCTACCTTTAGGTATAGGTCCAAACGGCCAACTAGTGACGGATACCGGCGCAGAGGTAGGCCTTATCACTGAGCAAGCACGTCAAAATCAACAACAGTGATACATGCGCCTCGAAACCCGACCAAGTTATAATCTTATCACGCCCAGAGCAGAATCCGGAAGGATTGGGTATTTCCCTGGAGTTTAAAACGGGACGGCTACATCGCCCACGGGCAGTCGAAGAGGGGCAAGTCACAGCGGGACCCAAAGAGGTCGAAAATGCCGCTTGTAATGCCTCCAAGGGTTCTCGAACACGGGAACCTGGCTGCAGAACCCCAACGATGGAGGTATCCCGTACACCAGGAGAAACAACGCCCGAAAAAAATGTCTCGATGCCCAAAGGCCACCAACGGACAAGGGCTACCCAAAAGAACAACGACACGCTTTTCCCGTATCAAGACATAGGTGATGAAGGTCCACCTGAGCTCGTGGAAAGCCCTAACTAAACCTTTCCGTGCACTAAACCAAATTCCGAAGAATTTAACACGTCCCTGGAATCTAAAGCCGAAATCCCTAATCGCCCACGGGCAGTCCAAGAGGGGCCAGTGACAGCGGGACCTGAAGAGGTCGAGAATGCTGCTTGTAACGTCTCCAAGGGTTCTCGAACTCGGGAACCTGGCTGCAGACCCATAGCGAAAGGGGTACACCACACACCAGTGGAGGAAGTTTTTGGGAAGACTGTCTTCGTGCCTGTGCGGTCGCAAAGTCAAAGCCGCGTAATCAAGGCTACAACCTATGGAAGAAAGGAACCAAACGCAGAAACGTACCATGTGTTAAACTTTCTCGCTACAGACGCAAAAAAGGCCAGACAAAACGATCTTCCAAGAATTAATAAATAAAATAAAAAAATATGCAAAAAATGCACAATATGACCATATAGAGCAACCAATTAAAGTTAAATACAAAAAGAAAATAAGAGAAAATCAATTCCTCAAAATAACATAGATTTATAGAAAACGAATACATACAAAATTATCAAAACTAGAGCCTAAATTTAAGTAAAATTTTCTGATGGTTAATATCACATAACATTAAAACAAAACTATTTCTAGTATAAATAAACTAATGGCTATTAATTATCATACCATATGAGTAAAAACTATTTATCACTAAAACAAAATTACGTAAGCTAAACCAGTTCACTAAATCAATAAAACTAGTGCCATACATAAAGTACTTTTATTAAAATTAAAACTAGTATTACCACTAAATAATTCCTTTTACCAAAACTATTTACCACAAAACTATTAAATTCACTGTGCAACAGATTAGACCAAAATATGTATGAAAAACGTATTAACTTCATAAATTGTTAGAATTTAAATACATATCATATCAAGCTGATATGATTCAAAATCGCTACACCATTCTTATTTACCGAAAACCACCTGGCCCAATATCCCACTTAGAAATACCTACCCTCAATGAGGCCTATCCCATTCCTATATATAAAATACTTACCTGTCCCTAAGGTCCACCATCTGTTCATCCATTCTCCCATAGCGAATCATATGTGCGACAGAATAAACCTAAAGTTAATCTGCTGCACATTGATTCAATTCCTTAACCCTAATTATATTTGAAGCACAAATAACCGGGTTTGTGCTTCGACAATCAATTAACACTTGTGTGCAAATCTCGATTTGCCACAACATAAAAGGGCGGCGCATTTTGGTTTCGCGGCAATCAGCCGCAGTTAGTCCACGAACTTCAAATAAAATAATTACAAAAAATAACAAAAACATATCAAAAATAACGAAAACTCTATCATATAATACAACGAGAAACGAGACGAATTAATTCCCTTCAACGAAATCGAAAATCTCTCTCATTTGCATCATGCAAACTGACAATAACGACAACAACAGAAACTATGACAACAAAACTAATAACAAAACATGAAAACAAAAATGGCAATTGCTGCCAAACATGCAAATTAATTATAAATTATAACAAATGAATAACAAACTAATAATAATAATAATACATACGAACTATACTAATTAATAACAAATGTAAATACTAACAATTACTGCTAACTAATAATAACAACAAAACAAAAGATAATAATAAATGGCTTGAACTTATTACTTCAAGCACGACGCGACATACAGCCCGCCTTGAAGCATCAGGTTCAACTTGATTGTGGAGCCTCCGTCTTCAGCAGCATAATTGATGGGAAGAAAATTTTTACATCGCTAGACTTACGGCATCATCGCAAGGCGTCATCAACATTCCCAATAGGCAAAATTAACATTCCTTACAGGAAATTACCAATGCGCAACATACACAAGGAACACCAAGTGGTGTTGCAATTGAATATACACGCCTTGTCGCACGAGTGCGCGAAGTATTCTAAATACGCATCAAGGCAACGAAGTATAGTCGAAAAAAGAAACAAAACTTGTCCGCCTATCGTGTGCCCAGTCATCGAAAAACAAATTAAGCTGTAAAACATGCACACAAGAATTCTGGGTTGGCCACCAGCATCGATACGACGGCACAATCATCGTTGTGCGAATGTCTTGTTCGCTGATGGCATATGTCGCCCCGTATACGGGCAAAATGATTATGCACCCCAGTCTGAACAAAGTATTGCCCAGCTGCAAATCATTGCTCATGGCGTTCCCCCTATTGATTTGGTTTATCCACGGCCCGCATACTCGTGGACACACACCATGAGCAACAGAAGCGATCATCGTGTATGTGTTTTGCGCCCCTTTTGCTGGGACCAATGTATGGAAGATCATCCCCTATTGGTCACCGAAACGATGGATGAAATTCGGTATCCCGTCGTTTCGAATGAATTAATTAATCTTAAAACAGATTCCGTGGACGCAGGTCGTGTCCTCCACGTAAAACGTAGAGTTGAGTGGCGACGCGTAGTGTTGTGTGTTTGATAACGTCTTCGCTGTGTATTGTTTTTCTTTTTTATTATGAATTTATTTTAATGACTGTTAATTATCCTGGAATAAAACAAGTATTGAAACGATGTGCTGTGTTGAAGGAAATGAAAAGTGTGTTTTAATCTCATTCGACTAGATTTGGTCTGACCACAATCGGGAAGTGCGTTGCTCGCCATTGAAATTCCTTCACGTCTATCCTTTTTCTACCTCTTCGTCGGTTGATCCGCCATTTTTATTGATGTGTCCTTTCATAGCATTACGATAGACCCGATTATAGTGATATAGGAAAGCCCATCGACAAGATGCCCAGTAAAATCAGTGTGTCTCGAAGCAGCGATTGTTTACAGAAGTAAAATGTTTCAAACTGTAGAACAGCATCCACGGCAGTAGCATTCCACAAATCGATCTTCAGCTCCATTAATAACAAAGCCAAAACCGAAATTTTTACCTCCACATTGGTGACAATCTCCGGGGTAACAGAGGGTAATAGTGAACCCATGCCGTACGCCGGCACACATACTTAATACACCATAGTACTCCTTAAAACTTCATTCTCGAATACGCGGAATTTGTTTTCTTCCCGCTACGTGAGAGCCCATGTTTCGCATCCGTATAGAACAATCGGCATGATTGTAATTCTATAAACACGGAGGCTTATATGGCGTGATAGCAGTTTGAATTTCAGAAGTTTACTGACTGCGTGTCAACTAGCGTTGCCGGAAGCAGGCTTTTGTTAATTTCCTTTAACGTTTCGTTACTGGCCGTCAGTATCGTTCCCAGATATCTAAACTCTTTCAAATATCTTACCCCTGACGTTTATGTGTGTCCACTGAATTCCACCTGTTTTCGCCGTAATAATATATTTTGTTTTGTCTTCATTTATTACTAGGTCCACCTCTTCTACCACTTCATGATGATTTCGCTGTTTTTACTTACAGTTTCTAGATTATCGCCCATAACCGCTATGTCACCCGCATATGTAAGCATATGTGACCCCACTACGAGATGATCTGTCTATGTTTTCGTCTTGTACCTTTCTGATTATGTATTCGAGCACAATGTTAAAAAGACATGGTGAGAGGGCATCCGACTATTTTAGTCCGTCGCGGGTTTCAAATGGTTCTGAGAGGCGGGTCTTTATTGTAGTTCGCCCTTTATTTTCCTTCATGCGGATTTGAATGAGCGCGGCGTATTCTTTCGGGACCCCCACTTCAACTTCAATATGGTCAAGTCTTTGCCTTGCCACTGAGTCTTAAGTTTTTTGAAGTCAACGAACAGTTGGTGAACCGTCTCTCCGTATTCCCACTTCTTTTCCAGCAGTTGCCTTATTGTGAACATTTGGTCGCTCGTTGACCGGTTCCTACGGAATCCGCATTGGTAGTCTTCCAATATGTCTTCTGCGTACGGTGTGATTCTAGCCAGTATGACATTTGTTAGTATTTTGTATGTGGTTGGGAGCAATGATATTCCTTTTTTGGAAATGGGGACGACTATTGAGCTTTTCCATTCTTCCGGAATGACTTCTTTAACCCATATTGTTTTAATTAGTTGGAGGATCTTTCGAGCGGTTGCCTCTCTGTCGGTATGCTGTGGATTCCGGGATCCTTGTTGTTTTTCAATCGCTTTATTCCATCTACAAGTTTATTGAAAAATGGCTATGGGATCTTAGCCTCGGCTGTATGTACGTCTGGTGGGTCTATATGTGGTTGACGGTGCCCACATTAAGCAGGTTTTCAAAGTACTGCTTTTTTTTACACGAAAGCGCGCACAAAAGGGGATTTTTAAGTAACCTTAAATGTCACAGCACAGTGCGAGCGGATGGAGAGGAAGCGGATAAGGAAAGGAGGTGCCGATATATATTGGTCTTGAATGTCGGGACATCACAACGACAAGGAAACGCATGATCATATAGGACATTCCACATACGTGTAGTTCGGCTATAGAATGACTCTCTATGTTTATTTGTGCGCCTAAAGTCCACTTTCAATGTGAATTGATGCGCATTCACAGATTGACGGGTATCGCGGGAAAATATCTGAGGAGGCGGAATACATTCAGCAAGTTCAGTTGAGCAACGACCGTGATAATACCTATAGAAAAGAGAGAGGCATGATACGTTGCGCCTGTGTTCTAACGACGGAATTGATCGACTTGCGGTTGAGTCCCCAGTACGTTTCACTGCTCGTTTTTGCATCCTATAGAGCACGTGTGGTGCTCTATAGGAGTTCATGGTGAGGTCAAGCACTTCCGGGTTCCTACAGGCCAATAAATAATAAAATAAAAAAATTGGGCACGTGTAGTGCAGTTTTGGATGCGCCTGATCAAATATGGGAGTTGAACTCCATTTTTGGACGAATATACGCCTTGTAAATAGTGGCCAGGTTGGATGGAGTGAAGTATCTTTTGCATCTTTTAAGGAACCACATACATTTAGGCACACTTTTTGCATCTTCAAGAATGTGGTCGCTCCAATTAAGAGTCGAATTAAATCGAGTGCCGAGGAATGATAGTCCCTTGCCTTCGTTGATGGAAATGCCATTCATCGACAGTATATTCAGTTTGGGGTTCACCTTTGACGACAAGAGACAGCACAGAGTTTTTAAGGCACTGAACTCTACTCGGTTAGATAATCCCCATTGATATATCTTGTTGAGGTCGGAATTCAGTGTATTAACCATAACCTGCTGACTGGTATTGACGTTCGAAGAGTTTGGCCCGGAATGTTCATATGAGTATGAGAAACTCAATGTGCTCTCATCGGCAAACAAGTGGATTGGGTTGTGGGTAAAGGACAAGAGATAATTTATAAAGAGAGTGGGTGAGAGTACATAAAGAACCATCAATATCAAGAACCACTTGGATTGAACGGCTATAAAGATAGTCTCTTATCCATTGGCTCAGGGAATTGTCCACTCCACATGAATGTAATTTTGATAAAAGGACTGGATGTCAAACTCTGTCGAAGGCTTTCGATATATCCAATGCAACAACCTTGCTTGCTCCGAAGTAGTGGATGGAATGGTTCCACTTCTCGGTAAGGTACGTCATCACAACTCCTGTGGACCTGTTGCTACGAAAGCCATATTGACGGTTATTGAGGAGGTCATTTGATTCCAGATATTTCGGAAGTTGACGGTTTATAAGCGATTTCCTTACCTTGGAGAGAAGAAATAAGTTAGTGCTATGGGTCGATAAGAAGAGAGGGATGTTTTGTCGCCCTTTTTGGGAATTGGCTGAATGTTCGCTGACTTCCATATATTTGGGAAACGACCATGTAGAATAAGACGAATGGAAGAGTTTCCGCAGTGGTTTGGCGAGTGAAGAGGAACATCTCTTCAAGAGGATTAGGGGAATGCCGTCCGGACCAGCGGATTTGTTTACTTTTAGGTCCTTGAGTGCGCGGGCAATAGTACGCGTTCGGAAACGAATCTGGCTCATGGTGTGCTGCTTATGCTTAAGTTGAGGTGGAACTGATGTGGTATCAGGCAGCGTTGAGTTGGCTGCAAAATGTGCAGCAAGTAGATTCGCCTTCTCTATTGCAGTGGTGACTGGTTTGTCATCGACTATAAGCAAAGGAATGGATGAGAAGAGTGAGTTTTGGATGTCCTTCACAAATGCCCGGAAGTTTGTACTACTTGTGGGCGGAGCGTAGTATTTTTTGTCTCACTGTTTGGTCATGCAAGAACTCTGCGCGTTGAATATACGCATTGCAGTCATCGATGATTTTAATGCACCACTAGGCAACAAACAATGTTTACAAGAAGAAGATGAATCATTAGTGCCACAGCATTTGATAACAACCAGTTCGTTAAGTCCAAGGAAGGCTGAATTTCCTGGGCGTCACATTCAGTGAAGACGTTATGTGGCTCAAACATTTGTCATCTACCACCAAGACCTCCTGAAGAGAACAGAGTTACTTTTTTTAGAACTAAAAGATGTCCTCTACAAATCTTCAATTGGACTAGCGCTTGAAATTCTTAGGCATAACTTTGATCCACTCAATGCCAGTCAGAGCCGAGCAAGCCGCCTAATTAAAAACGTTGTACTAACATCAACGCTACGGCTACTCTTACATCGAAGGAGCGTGGTGCATCTTTGCCCCTTTGGTAACGATTATTTCGAGGATTGCTCCTCGGAGATTTATGATACTATTGCCAGGAATTCGGTTTTTTTGAATCCCTCAAGGCAATCCAATGGATGCAACCAATTGTAATCTGTTACTGATCAAAATTCAATTTGTTGCGGAAGGGAAAGGATATGGGACTCTTTACCGGCGAGAGGGTTTTCGGAACGTACAGTTTCCAACAGTTCAAAAACCACTCCAACAATTATCTAATAGCTTCATAATGGGCTGTCACACCACTATCGTCTCATTTCCTGAGGGAAATATATCCTTCGGATTATAATCAGCACACGTGAGATCCTTCCTATTCGTTCCACCTATTCATATAATCGAACCAGTCTTCAGTTTAATCAATGCTATAATTTATGATCAAAGCTAGAGCTTTCTCATAATTAGCACTTTGCGCAGTTTCATTACTTTAAACTTACTAACATAAAATTATACCAACTCGTGAAACCGTAGATTGATTTCAAAAGCATGTGCTCATCCTGACGTGGGCTGTAAGATACTTTTGAACACAGCATAATTTCCCTTTATTCATCTACTCAATCTGCAATGGAATGGGACAAATAATCCTCTAACCGCGGTGTGATTTATACATTTCATTATTCATGACACGATAGTTTAAGCTCATATATAGAGAGTTTGCAACTTAACGCCCGAGAAACGCCCGTTTCGCATGCTAAATTTGCACTCATTACTTTAGTAGTTTCGTTATCCTGTCTGTTCATTTCCTTCTTTAAGGTTTCATCCTTTATCTGTTCCAGCGAAAAAGAACGTACAGGTACTTTCAGCAACTTTCCTTCCGCGAATATTTTTCTCTCTTGTAGACTTTTCCTCTACTTAAACATTACGTATGTACTTTTCACCAAGTTGAAACTCCTGCTTCTTCCAAGAACTTAACAAAGCAAAGATATACGAAATGTAAACTGAGGAAAAAGTAGTAGGTGAGCCCATGAGGGGTTGGTGAGGGGTGAATGCCTGTAATTGCTAAGAGCAGATCGCCGACAAGACTTAGAAATTAATAAGCTGCCCTTTTTAGGAAAGACTAATAAAAGAAGTGGGATATTTAATAGTTGCTCGAAGGAACAAAATAACCCGAAGGAGATAGCCATTCGTTTCTTGTGATCGTAATAGTGGCGGGGGATTAGGTTTGTGTAGAAAGAGAAAATTAAAAATACGACTAAGGTGGGAATGGGATTTACTTTCAGGGTGTACGACTAAAGCGGAAATTCACTGTGTGGCCAGTGATCCGAGTTTCTTTTTGTGGGAGCTGTGCTTTCGAAAACTACGTTGGAGGTTGTGGCTGGAAGAAAAAAAAAACCGAAATGTTATATTTAGTAAGAAGTTTCGCTACTTCAATCGGCACGTTTTAATAATTCACGTATTACTTACGGATTGTGAATGTAGTTTAAACGTTATGGCAAAAACCAGAGGGGAAAAAAGATGCGGAGATACTTTTCTTTTCACAAGTCTTTGGCTCACGTTTCTTGCGGATATTGAGTATGGATGGACAAACTTCGTGAAATTGATCAGGATTATGACTTTCAATATGGATTTATTTATTAATGTTTTAGACCAACACGAACCTCGAAAAGATCCATTGGTTATCTTATAATTGACGTATTTTTTTCGGTAGCCAGTAGCTCATTTTTGTCGGGTTTGATTTATCATTAAACTTAATACAGAGTTGCCTAATAACCGCTTCTAAATGTCAAATAAAAAAAATTAAAAAGAAAAAAAAAGAAATCACACGAAGAATTAAGATTCCGTTGATTTCTATTTACATTTTTATTTCTTGCTATAAAATATTTCACACAACATCATTTATATGCCCAACACGTATCAACTCGCATTATCAATCTTCTTAGAGTATTTTTCGGGGACTTTTCTGCATATTTCATCTGGTACCTCGACCAAGACTTAATAATTGCTTCTTTCCTTTTTTTTATACTGCTCAAGAAACAGAAGTTTGTTTGCGTAATTAAGATTTTTTGCGTACCCCTACAAAATGAAGTTAAACGGCACCAAATCACATGATGCTCGCAAACTATTGATATCACCAGATGTCGAAAGTGCAGGCCAGATAATTTTTCGCCCAAAGAGTTAAAGTTGGTTGTGTTGTGTGGCTTGGGGCGACATCTGTGGAAGCATCTGTCGCCTGGATCGAAATTTTCAATATTTGTGACATTCACCCCTTTTCCGTTTTTCTAAAAGTATGAGCAATGACAATGTTACAATATAACGCACTGTTATACTAGAAAAAAAAAACACCAATTACAATTTTTTATCATAATGCAAGTAAAAACCCAATACAGTTTTTGTTTAAGAATCTTTCGAAACCATAGACAATCGATGTTGGATTTTTTTGATGAATTTTCACAAGGCTTCAGTAACACCGAAAAAGGTATAGGCTGATGCTAAGAGCCCCACCAAGGGGATGATTTACGTGGCGCTTGACCAATCTTGCGGTGGTTAAAGACGCACTGAACAACACATGATCAGAGTTATTGATTTTGATTTTGGAGAGGGCAGAACCCTCATATATTTAGCTTAGTACAAGAAAAATGGAACAGTGTATGTGATTATCTGAACAACTAACTTAGAGCTAGGGTATGGAGAACTTAACAAAGTGGATAAATGGTGGTATAAGTGGCAGGAAAAGGATAGGACGAGGATATGCCGGAAGCTTAGGATATGAAAATGAGTGCGGGTTGTGTGTGTGTACGAGGGTTGCCTCTTATGTTTCGGGATTTGGCAACCCTAGTGTTGCAATCAGGGAATTGACAGCTCTGTCGTAAAGTTGGACATTTTTCAGGTTATACGCACTCAGAACGTTTTGACATACGAGCGCTATCTGTGTTGTTTCATCATCATCATCGGCACTACAACCGGGAACCGGTCTTGGCCTTATTTAACAAGTCCTGAGGCTTGTTAAATTTTCCATAATGATTTATTTTTTCTGGACAAGGTCATTAGTCTTGCGCCAGGGGCTCCCCGACGGGGAATCGAACCCCGGTCTGCCGGGTGACAGGCGGGTGTACTAACCACTATACTATCGAGGAGCCCTGTGTTGTTTACAGTAACTTAAAAGATTCATCTCGGCCCAAAAATGGAATTAAATCGTCAACATTTTCGTGCGATTATTTTTTACAACTTTCGGCGTGGATTAACTCAGCAACACTGCATGGATGAACTTAATTCAATTTTTGGCGATGAAGCTCCATCAAGGACCAGTGTTTATCGATGGTATGGTGAATTCAATCGTGGTCGTAGTTCACTCCAAGATGAATTTTGTGAAGGTCGTCTAAAATCAGTTGTTGTTCCGAAAACCATTGATGCTGTGCGCGAACTGATATTGGAAGATCGTCATGTGACCTATCGTGAGATTGAGACAACCTTAGGCGTTAGTGGGACCAGCATACATTCAATATTGCATAAACATTTGACTGTCAAAAAAATTTGTTCGCGTTGGATCCCACACAATTTGTCAATCGCCCAAAAAAAGGCTCGTGTCAATTGGTCGAAAGAAATGTTCAAAAAATACGGTCGCGGTGCTTCGAAACACGTCTATGACATCGTGACAGGTGATGAATCGTGGATTTACCCGTATGAGCCCGAAAGTAAACAGCAGTCGACTGTCTGGGTGTTTCAAGATGAGCCAAATCCAACAAAAGTTGTTCGCGCATGAAGCACTTCCAAGCAAATGGGCTCCTGTTTTTTCGGAAAAACTGGACATGTCGCAGCCGTACCACTAGAACAACGCAGAACAGTCAATTCTGAGTGGTACACAACCATTTGTTTGCCAGTTGTCTTCCAAGAAATCAGGAAAACCAACCGCCGAAGACGGATCACTCTTCACCACGACAATGCGAGCTCTCACACATCGGCTGCGACAACTGCATTTTTGAGCACCCAAAACATCAATTTGATGGGTCATCCGCCGTATAGTCCTGACTTGGCACCGAATGACTTCTTTTTATTATTATAGAACAACAGAGTCGCAATATAAAAAATTCTATCCCACCATAATCCTGTATAACAAATCAGGGTTAAATAGGATAGACAATTTCATAATTAAAATTATTCGGGGTCACACAGCAAGGGCAATGTGCAGTGACAATAATCTTATTTCGGGAGCATTCTATCCCAACGATATGTATCTGGAGAATACGCTCCAAAATGGGTTTATTCCCGCAGAAGCGTTCCCTTTCTTGGATCAAAAAGGTCTTATCCAAGACGTGCATGGAGTCCCGATTATATACCATGCTCTTCGTGGTGCCAGGGACTAACGAATTCTCCATGATAGTGATATCTCCAATGCCCCAGATCTCATGCAATGAAAGAGATAAATCAGCCAAAGATCGAACATCCCCAAATGGTGGTGGCTTCTCAATGAGGAAAGGACTTAACTTCCTCAGATATAGTGTGCCTCTCAAGAGCAAAGCTCTCCTTACTCTTGCCCCCCCCCCCCCCCCCCCCCCACTGTTCGTCTTCCCACATTACGTTTATTACTTATTTTGTAGCTACTCTATTTTATCTTTTATTTACCCTTTCGTTTCGTTTTGAAGTTTTTGTTTGTTATAAAAAAAAAATAAAAAAAAAAAATTATGCTAATAATGTATACATATAGATGTAAACGAGGAGTCGCTCTAACATATTACCTATTTCATATACATATATAAGAAAAAAAAAGTTGTACGCCGAAAGGCATAATTAAAAACCAATTTGTAGTGTGTAATTTAGAGAGCTCGCATAGAGTCAGTAAATTCATTTAAGGACTGTGATTGTAAAAGAGGGTTTTGTGGGGGTTCTAGGAGAGGGGTGCGCCTGCGTACGGCACCGGTTCTCTACTGCCACATCAATAATACCGTTGAATACAGGAACGCGGCCCCCAAGGGGTAATGGCAACACAATAGAACGCCCACTCTCGTGCTGATTGTCCTTTTATTTATTTCGGGGGTTTAACTGAAATTTATGCGCACAATATTGACGACAGACGAGATACGATTCAAATTCCAACATGGTCCTTCCCAAACCCCGTCATGAGCAAGGTTCCACCGAAAGTAATCACCATGTACTTCACGTAAATGATAATATACACACAGTTTTGTTTGAGTTTATTATATTGTGGTTACAAGTCCGTTCAAATTGTGATGTCTTCATAGCATAACTTGCATATTGCGATTACATTTATGTATTAAAACTATTTACGATTATGATTATATCATTATACCAACACGTTTACATTGTAACGGCTTTATAACACGTCGTGTTCAGAGCCGTAAGTGTAATCTTGGTTTTCGATGGTAGGCACGTTTCGACCGGGTGTTTTCTCTTCTAGTTTTCTCTAATTTCGTTTAAATGCAACCACCCTTTGCAATATCGGACCGTGGGTATTACGCTAATTAAATGAGGAGGCGCCTCGCGTGGTGCGCCCGGCGCGGCCGACCGCGGCGGCGGCGGGACGACGCTGGGTACGTGTGGCCGCGGCGGTGGTTGCGAATCGACTAATGACGATGAAGGCGAGTATCTATTCAGGGTGTCGTGGTAGTTGAGTCATGGCGAAGTAAGGGCAGTGTCACTTACTGGCAACACGAAGAAGGGTTGCTATGTCTGCAAATAGAGTTTGTTTCCGGGAATTCCTGCCGTACTGGCTGGGCTAGATTCCTCGGTTGCTATGTGTACCGAGAAATCGGTTTTGGGAACACGGGCAAGTATGGGCTTGAGTTTTCGGGGGAAATTGGAATTGCTTGGGTGCAAGCGAAGGATATAATTTAGATAGAGAATTAACCGAAGCAATTTCGGGGAAATGTATGCGGCTCGGTGTAGTTGGTGGTGATGATTAATATTCCGTTGTAGGTTTGAATATGCGTTTTATTGTAGCATATGAATTTCCGGGGAAATTAAGATTGCTTAGTCGCAAGGAAGGAATATAACTTAAATAGAGAATTGGCCGGGATTTTTGTAATTTTCGTAATTGAGGGAGATGATTTAGACTGTGTTCTATTGAATTGTATTCTGTTGGGAGTTTTGGGAAATGTCTTTCATTGCATATTGGGAGATGGATTCTTGCAAGTTCGGGATGGATGCGCTTGCAGATTTGGCATGGTTGCGAATGTGTTTATTGCAGATTTTGAAATGGGTTACAGGTAAGGTTAGGGTGACGAGCTGTTAGCGATCAAGATTGGTTGGCATTGTGGGTTGGTTCTCCATGTGGTATAGAGAACCACCACAGTTTAACATTTACCCCTAATATTATACATGTAAAAAGAATAAGGAGAATAAATGTGGATTAAAAACTAAAAAAAAAAAACCCAAATTTCCAAAATCTCCTTCCCAGTTTTCTTGTGGCTCACCACAATTAGGGCACACTTTCCACGGATGTACAATTTAAGATTCATATATCATCATCATTATCGGCATTACATCCGGGAACCGGTCTTGGCCTGAGGCTTGTTAAATTTTCCATAATGATTTGTTTTTTCCGGGCAAGGTCATTAGTCTTGCGCCAGAGGCTCCCCGACGGGGTATCGAACCCCGGTCTTCCGCGTGACAGGCGGCTATACTAACCACTATACTATCGAGCAGCCCAGATTCATACATCGCACTTTTGGACACAGGTTTACCTCGATCGCCCGCACTTATTCATTACTTTGCGATGTATGTATTACGATCCTGCGCCACTTGTTTATACAAGTGTCTATTCGCGGTCGAGATAGATAGGCCAACGTATGTATTATAATTGGTATCGTTTCCATGATTTTATTTTATTTTACCAGTAGCACTGTGTCCGGTAAAGCATTACTTATTTCTTGTGCCATGGGTTTTCTGCATTATATTTCTTTTTTACGCGTCAGTGCGTTGATTAAAGACAAATGAATCAACCTAGGGAAATTCACGTCAAGTGATTTAGCTCAATCAGTGTAAGGTCCTTGAAACCTGGATGTACATGACTACATTAAGCGTCTGTCGTTCGACTAGCTGTGAAATATTTGCTTCCTAATTCTTAATTTCGTCTGTTTCCCTCTTCGGTGAGATTTCCCACTAATTGGCGCACGGGTCATCCCTGGGTCTCCCTTCAAGGGGATTAGCATCGATCAGTTTACAGTCTTCTGGATCCATTGCAGTAGTCTGACCTAACCGCATCCTGTCATCATAATAAATCAATAGTTATAGTTAATTGTGAATAGAAAAATGCGTTTCCTACCGGTTTAAGAAACTCGCTGAAAGCCAAATGCTGCCAAAGGTGTCTTCGTTTGGAATCGCTTGTTATATTTGCAAGTACATGAAATGTTAATAATAATCTTTCACATGTTAAGTTGCTGGGTCACTGTGCAAATGAACAATGTTACGTTTTTGGCAACTAACTGTCTGGAATAGTTGTACTCTGTAAGATAAAAAGAGAAATCCATCGACGCACAGAACGTCAGATACTAGTTTTCAAATGGAGTTCAGTTACTATGTTTTTTATGTATCTTCGATGCGATATCAGCATAAGGTGTGAAGAATACCTGGATGCGCGAAACCCGAGGAACGGAAATGCTGATCAAGCGTCATGTAATTCGAATCGCTCCCACGACAGCAAGCAACAACAGAAGCTGAGTTAAACAAAATTTAAATATAAATACGAGCTATGTAATATTTCTAGATTAAATTATCTAGTATAGTAGAGAAATAAAGGTCAAGACGTTCGGCCTTGTGATTCTTTTTTATAAAACCGCGTAGCAGTATAATTAACTTATATTCTAACGAGGTTACGTTAAAATGCCATAATATTTACTTAACAACATTTGTACAGTCTTAACTTTCTCGAAGGAGAAAGCAATGTCACTCTGTATGTTATATAGTAGTAACAGAATTGTGCTGCTTATTTCACTAAATCTAATTTTTTTCTTGTCATTGCAGCTCTTGTTTTGGATCGATGACTGCGTCGGAAAAGAAGGCAAGTTTCGTACATAACATATTTTTGTACATATTATATATCATATACATTTGTAAGTTTTTTTTCTATATGTATGAGGGTGAATCAAAAATAAACGGCAGTTTCTTTTTATACATTTATTGAATAATGTTACACACTAACTATACTATTGTAACACTTCATTTTTTGTGCACCATATAATTATTCAGATTAAATTGGGGCTACTCACGTGTGCTGCGAGTATTACTCGTCCGTGAGCCGTCCTTTTGTTTGCTGGTTACAGCAAGTAATCCTCGTTAGTTCACCTTGTTGCCTTACCTCTCTTATTATCCAGTTGTTGATAGTTTAAATATATTATTCTTCCTTTTTCCCCTTAGATTTATTAAATATTATTTTAATTCTAGTTTTACATTCACGCGAAAGGGTTTTAACAGTGAACACTTTTTTGCTTAATAGTAATTATAATGTTGTTCTAGTTCCTTTCCTTATTTTTTGTTAATACACCTTTCTCATGTTCAACACTTTTCTTTTCTTTCTTTTCGTTCGTTTAAATTATATATATATATTTATTTTGTGTCTTCTGTTTTATATTATTATTTCAACGAACCTAATATTTAGACACGGTTCGCGGATTTTACTCGACTCTATGACAGACTGATTCCAACTCATTATTATTTCAACGAACGTAATATTCACACATCGATCGTGGATATTACTCGACTCTATGACAGACTGATTCCAACTAACTACGAACAACAGGTTCTTTAAAGATTCGCGTCCCTTTGCACTGATCGCCCATTACCGATCGTACACTCATCCCCATTCTCCCATTTCCCCGCCCATTACGGTGAATATACTCTTGTGAATTTACTCAACAAGCAATGAACTCAGGGACAATGGGAAAATTGCAAGAGAGAGCATGACGATTTCGGGGTTGATTTGCAAGCGAAATCAAGAGGGTGACCACATGACCTCGTTACATCTCTAAATTGCTCTAAGAGTGCAGAAACAAAAATGCACTCCTAGAAGGGGAAATGGGGTGGGTTGAAAAATATATTTCTCATATTTTTCACCTGACGCTGGGTTTTTTGTTCTCCAGCGAATAGCCGTGTCAGCGACATCAAAGGACGCCGCTTGGGATAATATCGGCGTGGGAATTCGCAAAAGGAATTCGCGATAACCCAAGCCGTTTCTCTATGTAGCAACAGTATCGCTTACCCACGCTTTGCTGTTGCTAACCAGACATGAGATTTTGATTTCCAATAGTAGTAATGAGATCAAATAATGGTGCCTTTTCATGCCAACATATAAATGCGAATCAATTTTATGTGTTGGTTTAATTATGTAACACAATCAACATTTTTCAATATAGTCTCCGCCGCGATCTATACACTTTTGCCACCTATTTGGCTGCTTTAATATCCGTTGTTCGTAGATAAATTTAGAGCAAGTTGTTAGCCAATTGCGCACGTGCTCCTTCACTTCTTCATTACTATCGAAGTTTTTTTCCAGGTGATTCCTTCAAGGGTGCGACACAAAAATAGTCACAGCTAGACTGTCTGGACCATTAGGGGGGTATTCGAGAGTTTCCCAGCCCATGTCTTCCAATGTATCTTCTCTCTACGGCGCGGTGTGAGTCCTGGCGTTGTCATGAATAAGCATGACATCTGGAATGGGCATACCTCCTCTTTTGTTTTGATATGTGGCTTTTGCCGAAAGTAACAACTCTCAAAAGTAAGCTGGATTCACTGGTCGTTGTTCGTGAAGATAATCAATCATTAAAATTCCCCTTGAGTTGAAAAAAAATCGTTGCAAGAACTTTTCCGGCTTACAGACAAGTGTTGTGTTTTGGATTGCACAAACAAAATGATACAATATATAGTTAATTGGTAGGTACTCACGTGGCTATTCGTCTGGTGGCTCCCACCGGGGATTCTCCGCAAGTGGCCATTCGTCTGGCGGCTTCCTAGCGCCTTAATTCCTGTCCGCTTTATATGTATGTCTTTGCTGCTTTTTTACTTCCCCGTGTTCTCCTCTCTTTCCCTTTGTTATATCTCTTCTGCCTTGTGTCAAAGGGGATTAGTAATCAAACATGATTGGTCTCCATCGACTTCTTCGATCTATTAATTAAAACACATATGTTCCAGAGATCGTTTCTTGTGCCAGTTGATTGTATTTTCAAAAATGAAACGATCTCGATCTGTTACGGCCACAACCGCCCAGCCCATAAAACTTACCTATTTGGAGCCAGTCTCCGCCGCTAGCGGCGATACACGCCAAGAACATCCACTTAAAGGATGTGACATTAACTAAGCCAAAAAACAGGCAGCATATAATGAACTCCACGTTCGCATAAATCAAACAAAGCATTATCACATACAACAAATGGTCCAACATAAATGGATAGCAAGCAAATCGAACTAAACGTTCAATTTGCGCTAGTCAATTAAACTCCAAGCAAATTGAACTAAACGTTCAATTTGCTCACATAAAAAAAAAACTTTAAAATATAATCAGTGAACCAAGAGTTCACCACACAAAACCCCTAAAAGGCAAATGTGCGGACCAGATGCCGTCTTTCAAACAAAACCACTGAGTATCATAAAAAATTGCGCGCCAGCAATTTTACGAGACCTCAGAAAAATGGTTATCTAAAACAATTAAAGCAACCAACGCAAAATTAAGTTAAAACAAACAAAAGGTAGATATTCGCCTTTGTATCGATACCCCACGGAAAAGATCCTTGCCCATTCGGCTACAATAAACAACATAGAGAATCAGAAATGCTCATTACAAAAATGCTCTATTTGTAATCCCTATCGTATTCTTACAAAAGGGATCCTTGCCGAGTCGGCTAGAACAAACAACTGGCACCATAAAACGAATTACACATTCGTTTAGCGCCTATCAACATAGAGGATTATAAATGTGGATTCGCACGATCCTCTGTTGATTTTTCCCTTTGTGTTTCCGCTTTTGATCCCAAGCCGGGAAAGATAAAGAAATAAATGAGATATCCTTCGATCTTCAGGATGAAGAAAAAACAGGTCTTCGTTTGAACTGCACGTTCGGCTAAAACAAACAAAGCATTACCCCAAACACTCACTCGTCCCGCATAAATTCGTAGCAAGCAAATCAAGCTAAAACGTGCAATTTGCGCTAATCAAATAAATGCCAAGTAAATTGAGCTGAACGCCAAATTTACTCACATAAAAGCTGAAAGATAATCATGGAACCAAGGATTCACCCAACAAAAACTCCTAAAAAGCAAATGTGCGGACCAACTGCCGCCGCCCGAACCAAAATCGATGGGAATCATAAAAAAATGCACGCCAGCAATTTTATGACCCCTTCAGAAAAATGGTTACTTAAAACCATTAAGACAACCAGAGCCGGTTTTTGTTCTAACCAAATTAAGTTAGAACAAACGAAAAGGCAATAAAGCAAAATAAACATGCGCCTCGGCACCATTGATCCTCCTTCATGAGTTTCCCACGGGAAAAATTCATTAGGCAAAAGAAAAACAATAGGAGAAATAAACGCGCTATTGATTTTTCTTTGAGTTTAACACAAAAAAAAGGGGACTAGGCAAAAAGGAAAGATCCTTTGATCTCGTGAAAGAAACCAGGTTTCACGCCGAGGAAAAAGTACAATGGAAAACGAACAACGATAGTGGGATGAGAGTTGTTGTTCGGGCCATTGTTGAAGACGAGGCTGGTTTTGGGATCAAGTCCAAAAAAGGACAGTTGAGTTGTGTTTGGTATTACGACCGGGACGGTGCGTTGAGTGTTGGCAAGAAACGAGTAACGTGATGAGGTTAACAAAATCGAGTGTCGGGTTATTTTAATATATCGACTAAATTCAAAGTTGGGCTGAAAGTGCTACGTGGAGTGAATTTTGAGATTATGTCCGAAACAAAAAAATGAATAAGTTAAAGTGGTGCATAGGAATTAATTTGAAAGGGTCCGGAACAATATTAATAAGTTCAATTTGTGCCCATAGATGGGAATAAAATTTAGTTTAGAATAAATAAATAGTTTAACTGAAGACAAAAGAGTGTTTTACTTAAAGTGAGGGTTTCCAGCGTGTGTGTGGTGTTTAAAGTGAGTGACAAAAAGTTCCTTACAGATCAAGAACAAACGTTTCGATTTTACTATGAACTTCATTTCTTAAAAGAAACTTGTCTAATTGATTCGATCTTACTATGAACTTTTTTCTCCTTTACTTTCTCACTGCTACACGACCGTTTTTTTTTTTTTTTTTTTGAGATAGATTGAACACTTCTATAGCTGATACCTACTTCTGATAAGATTTCTCCAACAGTTAAGTGGTGATCACTTTCAATAAGCTCTCGAACGGCACTGATGTTGTCATCTGGACGACTTGTCCTTGGGCGTCGATCATGAGTTTCGTTTTAGATACGTTCTCGCCTACTTTTAAATTCTCTGGCTCGCGTATATACACGATTCTGAGACAGTGTATCATCTACAAACTGTGCCTTCAATCGAGAAAATATTTACGCCTTCATTTGATAAAAATTTTATAATATTCCGCTGCGCAACAGACGTATGTACCTCTTGCTCGCTCAATACTGTACTGAGTATAATGTCAAGCGCGACCGCTAGCCAAGCTAGTTCCTCTACTCTTCATAAACCGAACTGCAGCCATGCACAAGATCATCTAGCTTGCAACTTGTTGCTAAGCAAAAAAGTAAAATTACCGTTTATATTTGATTCGTCATCGTATTATTGTACTTTTATTTATACATATTTTTTAATAGTGTTATTTGTTAAATCATGTCGAAACGACATCTAAGAGCAAGTGATTATGGTAGATATTTGCATATTTCTTAGAACCATAATTATCATTGAACCCTGCATCTGCAAAACAGATGTTTTTACTTGACGTTTCAAATCCATTCGCGAAACTGAAAAGAGAGGGATTTAATTTTATTCTTTAGAATATAATCTCATTTTGTGCAATTCTGTATCAAAAATATAATAATTTAAAATTAAAAAGTAAAATTACCGTTTATATTTAATTCACCATCGTATTATTGTACTTTTATTTATGCATATTTTTTTTAATAGTGTTCATATTACTGCAAAGGGTCTATAGTGTTATTTTTTAAATCATGTCGAAATGACATCCAAGAACAATTGATTATGGTAGATATTTGTATATTTCTTAGAACCATAATTATCATTGAACCTTGCATCTGCAAAACAGATGTTTTTACTTGTCGTTTCAAATTCATTCGCGGAACTGAGAAAAGCGGGGATTTAATTTTACTCTTTAAAATATAATCTCATTTTGTGCAATTCTGTATCAAAAATATAATAATTTACATCCGATTTATGGCCATTTCTTGATTGAAGTCATTTTCGAATCGGAATACATAAAACATACATAAATATACATATTAAACCTGCTTTCAAATTTTAACTAAAAATATGTGACTGTACCCATTGGCTCCTCCCTTCCCAATTACAAATCGTCTCCTGCCAACGCGTACCCGCCCCTCTCCCCGCATACCCCGCCCACCCCGACCCGGCCAGGGGACGAGCCGATCAACAAAATACCCCGCGCCGAAGCATAGTCTAGCTCCCCTCCCTTGCCGAAATCACGTCGGCCACCTTGGGCCCGCCTCCTCATCCGCCCGTAATAATAGCAAACCCGCTCGCCCCACACCACCCCCGGCCCCTATCTCCGATTCCATCCCCCTCTTCGACCTCAAAACAGTCGCGAAGTATTCCAACTTTCACAGGTCACACGATCTCAGCCCCCCCTCCCACCTGGACGCCTCACTTATCCACAGAACCCAACTCGAGGCCGCCCCTCGCACCACCCCCCCCACCCAGTTCTTGCCCCGCACATCTCGCCCCCACACTAGACCTTTAATAGACCCACTAATACCCCCATCTGTCAAACTCACTCAGCAAACCATTCATTCTTCCGACAACCGGTATGCCTTGTCTAACTTTAGGAACAAAACGACCTACAAGAATGTCCGCCTCTATCTTTCATACCTCCACGACAAATCTGACTCTGCCTGTTATGAAAGCAAAACGAAAACCAGCGTAACAGCTTACATCCAACAGGAAGGTCTACCCACCGACTTTCCTAGCCTCCGCGGTCTGTTTGTTAAGTTCCATAAAAATCTCGATATGCTCCCTAATAAGGTGCTAAAAGATCTCTCAGCATTTCGCCAAAATGACCTATCCCAAGAATGGCATGCACTTTTGACGCTAATCAGTCGCCCCCCCCCCCCCCCCCTATCATCTCAATGCCCCTAATACGCTCCCCCTAACCGTCTACTATCAGAATGTAAGAGGTCTCCGCTCTAAAACACATTCGACTCTGGAAAAGGCACATTCCCCCCCCTCGACATATACGCTCTGACTGAGACCAATCTTATCCCGAGTATTAATAGTCTCGAACTATTCCCCCCCTCCTTCAATGTTTTTCGCGATGATAACGCTCATCGAGAAGATCCCTATTCCCCATGCCGTGGAGTGCTGCTTGCCACTCATAATAGACTCGCTTCGTCTCTAATTGCCATCTCTTCTTCTCCGGATCTTGACTACGTCGCAATAAAAATTGACAAGCGCCCTAAGTCTCTTTTCATTATCTGCTTCTATATATCTCCTTCGCGACCCAGCGTGTCATACGAACTCGCAATAGAAGCGGTAGATAACCTAACCGAGTTAAGCTCCTCAACAGACGATATCGTCGTTCTTGGCGATTTTAACCTCCCCCATCTCCAATGGACATATTGGCTGACGAACAAGCCTTCTACGTCTCAAACCCCACTAGCTCCAAGGAACGTATTTTTATAAACGGTCTCACCGACTCATGCCTCCATCAAGTAAGCAATGTCCCAAATCATATGGGGAGACAACTGGACCTCGTGTTTACAACGGACCCACACAAGTCCTCAGTTGCCTCTAGTCTACACCCCCTCTCCACCATTGATAATTACCACCCCCGCTGCTCTTATCCATATATCTTGATCATGAAACCCATCCTTCTCTACCTCATGACAGTTTTTCATACAACTTCCACAAAGCTAACTTCCGCCTTTTAAATGAGCATCTTAGCAAAACAGCATTTCGCTTTGATCAGTTGGGGGTAGAAGAAGCTACTGCCGTTCTCTATAAGGAGATCTACTATGTCATCGCCTTATATGTCCCCTATTCTCGTCACAGGTCATCGGTTTCATCGCCGCCATGGTACAACCGCACACTCCGCGCTCTTAGGAACAAGAGAAATAACTTGTGGAACATTTTCCTCAAAACGCGTTCCTTCCAAAACTACTCCAACTATCTCGGTTCCTTTTATAAATTTTCCGAGCTCTACAACTCCCTCTACACCAACTACCTCACAAAAACACTATCTAATTTGATCAATGACCCCAAATCTTTTTTCCACTTCATAAACTACAAACGTAAAGCCGACGCCTATCCTAACTCCCTTTCTTACGGCGCGACTACTTCAACCGACCCCCTAACTACTGCCAATCTATTCGCTTCGTTTTTCAATTAATCCTTCACAGACATTTCCTTCGAACCCAATCCGTCTCACTTCAAAGACTTGCCCGAATTCTCCCTCGGCCCCTTCACCCCACAAATTATTCAGCGCCACGTAGTTGAGGAGAAATTAAACTTACTCAAAGTCCTGATGGACTCCCGGCTGTATTTTTAAAGAAATGTTCCACTTCTCTTTCCCTCCCGATATCACAGATATTCAATCTATCCCTTTCACAAGGGATCTTCCCTAGTATTTGGAAATCCTCCTACGTCACCCCCATACATAAAAAGGGACCTAAAAACGATATAAGCAACTACCGTCCCATCGCCAAACTGTCTCATATATCCAAACTGTTCGAAGGAATTCTTTACAACGCGTTATCTTCCCGTTATAAATCCATCATCTCATCCAACCAGCATGGTTTCCTTTCGGGTAGGTCCACCACAACGAATCGGGTCGAGTTCTCATCCCATACTTCCCGTGCCTTAGAAAATGGCAACGAAGTCGATGTAATCACCACCGATTTCAGCAAGGCCTTTGATAAAATCTCCCATAATCTCATCCTTTTTAAGCTGTCCTCCCTAGGTTTCGAACCCCTATTGATCAAGTGGTTATCTTCTTATCTGAAAGATCGATCCTACCGTGTCCAATTCAGATCCTCCCTGTCCAATCCTTTTCTTCCCACGGGAGGGGTTCCGCAAGGCAGCCATCTAGGTCCCCTCCTATTTATCCTTACCATCAATGATGTTGACTCCATTATTAAATACTCAACCATCTCCCTCTATGACGCCAAACTCTACAAAACGATCATCTCTCCTCTCGACTCCCCACTTCTCCAAACAGACCTCGACAGCTTCTCAACTTGGTGCCGTAATAACTGCCTTGAACTCAACGTTGTCAAATGTCACTCCATCACCTTCTCCCCCAAACGTCCCCCTGCCCCCTCACGCTCCTACTTCCTACAAAACGAGCAGATATCATCCGTACCCTCGATACGCGACCTCAGGATCTTATTTGACAGGGAGCTTAGCTTCATCCCGCATATTGATGATATTATTCTTAAAGCCAACTCTGTCCTTGGGTTTGTGAAACGGTGGTCTAAAGAATTCTCGAATCCATACGTTTCCCGTTCTCTCTACATAGCCTTCGTCTGCTCCCTTCTTGAATACGCCAGTCAGGTCTGGTCTCCACACTACTCGTCTCATGTACGCAGAATCGAAAGCGTGCAACGTCGGTTTCTGCGCTTTGGCCTCCGCGGACTGAACTAGGCGAATCCACGGATTCTGCCCCCATACACCAGCCGACTCCATCTGATCAACTTCAACACACTTGAGGAGCGCAGAACTCATGCCAATATCCTTTTCATCCACCGTCTCCTTTCAGGCGCAATCAACTGCCCAAGCGTGCTCTCCATCATTCCACTTCACACTAACCCCCGTAACCCGGGACACCCTCATCTCTTTTATCAGCCCACCCACCACACTTCGTATGGCTCTAATGAACCCATTTCGCGAATGCTGCAGCGGGCAAACTCCTACCCTACCTCCTTCGATTTCAACTTTACCTCTACTGCTCTCAAACTACATCTCCTCTCTTCCCCCTCCTGACCGCGCCCGCTCCCGACTACACTTTTAGATCCTGTACTAAGCGGAGTGAATGAATAAGTGATAATTGATGGATAAACCCAGTAACCAACCCGCCAAACATTACCCCCCCCCCCATGCTTTTTTTTCTTTTTAACCATAGTTTATATTCTTATATATATAGTTTTAAGATAATTGTTAAGTTTTATCGCTTGTACTAAGCTGAATATACGAGGGTTCTGCCCTCACTAAACTAAACTAAACTACCATTACCATATGCATTTCCTATACTGCAACTATAAAGCTTAGAATATTTTTTAAATAATTTAAATTTGCATTTAGAGTGTTGATATTTCAAGTTCTATTCATAGTTTTATCGTTGCACTTCATGGTTTTCTGTGTTACTGTCGGAATTGAACAACCGTTTTCCGCCTACATTTCTCTTTTAAACAACGTCTTGTGCAGAGTTTGTTGCTGTTTTTTTATAACTTTCACAGCTTTTATTTGTGTATTAAATCATTTGTTACATGTGTTAAGTATTCATGTCCTTGATTCTACGACCGGAAAAAACCAGGAGTTGTTCCCTAAACAGATTCCGATTTGGTGCCGATATCAACTTTCTTGTTAACGTTGCTATGCTTTTTGTTAACATCAGGTTCCACTAGCGAAAGTGTGCTCTTTCCTGCTTTTGTTCACTATGAAACCTACCGTAAAGGGCTTTTCTGGCTGGTTCCTTTTCGCTCATATAGCCTAGGTGTTCCTAACTGCGTTGGATATTAACCCGCCTTGTATGTAGCCCAATATGTCTTTTTTATGCTAGTTGTTAGTGTTTTTTTTTGAGATATAACGTTTTCCGCCGAACCAAAAGGAAAGCAGATTTTATTTGTTAAATAGGTTTTTTTTAACTTTTCATTTTGGTTTCGAGAGGAAAGTGGAAATCTTCAAAAGATACCTCTGGACCGATCCAGTGGCATGCCGGGTTTTTACCGACTACAACCAACTTCCGCCCGGCTCATATTCCCGTTGATCCCCGCGGACCTATCTTTTAGATATTCCATCGCGGGACGGGACGGAGTTTACCTGTTACTCCGCTCGTCGCGTAGCAACTGCTGCATCATGTCACATAGAACATCATTTGCTACGGACCATGCCTGTTTTGAACTCAGCATGTATTCCATTACTGCTTCCGGAATAACTGTCCATCTCATATTTCTATCCAAAATCGTTCGTGCGGTCTCGAATCTCACGCACTCTGTGAGTACGTGTTCCGCATTTTCTATTTTGCCTTCGCAATACAAGCAGTATGGGTGATTCACATGTTTATACTTGTGCAAGTATTGCCGAAAGCATCCATGTCCTGATATTAGCTAAGTCAGGTGGTAATTCAGCTCACCACGTTTGCTTTTCACCCAGGTTCCTATATCAGGTATCATGGCGTGGGTCCATCTTCCTTTGGTGGAAGAATCCCACATTCGTTGCCATTCTCTTAGGCTTGAGAGCTCTAATTGTGACCGCATTCTCCAACGATTCTCTAGTGAGACTTCATGGAATGCAGCGTTGTCTTTAGTTGCAATGTCAAGTGGTGTCCTCCCGGCCAAAACATTTATGACATCTTCGGATACTGTTCGGAATGCACAGCATACTCTTAGTTGCGCCAGCCTATGTGCTGAGTTCACTCCCCTCATGTACGACTTATACTGTGCGGCTCTTACCCATACGTGAGCTGCATACATTATAATGGAGGTGTTGACACTGGTTATGAATTTCCTTATGTGGGGCCGGGGTCCTCCAACATTGGGCAGCAGTCTCGCCGAAACTTTGCATATTCTTGCCGTTTTTTCACTTGTTTTCTCTTAGGCGTTCCTTGTTCCTTGTTGTCGAGTATAACAATAAGATATTTAATATAGGGACTGGATCTGATTATTTGTCCTTCTATTTCCAAATCAAGGTGTTCAACTTTCTTGCGGCTACTTATTAAAATTGCGTCTTATGTCCAGCTCGTTTCAGTCCGGCCAAATCTAGGCAGCATTTAATGCTCTGGATTGCTCGGGAGGAGGTCCGCCAGGTCATCTAGATGTTTAGCTACGACTACTATTGCTAAATCATCTGCGTACCCAATGATTCTAACCCCTTCAGGTACATTCACCCAGAGCACACCATCATATATGATATTCCATAACAGCGGACCTAATACAGATCTCCGCGGTACACCCGCTGTTTTTTATATTCATGTGGTCATTCATCTGTGTCATAGAGCAGTCTTCTATCCGAGAGATAGTTTGCTAATATACGCACCAAGTAGGGTGAGACTTGTAGATCGCGTAACGCTTCTAGACTCTGATTCCAATTCACCGAGTTAAACGCATTTTAACATCTAGTGTCACCACCACGCAATATTTTTTTTGTACCACCTAGCCATCGTGCTCCAGCTATCGCATTGCGAGCAATGTTGCACACTGTTAAAGTATCATCTCGCTTGAGTGGGCGGCGCAAGAAATGTGTCCTCGTAACTTCCTCCGGTGGGCGTGGGAGTTTCCGGACGGGACACTCTGCTGTTGCGGGCTCCTTGACAGCGAGGGTGATCCTTGACAGTTCCCTCTGGTCCTCTTCGATTTTGTAACGAAACCGCCAACTCTTTACATCTTTAATTGTCGTTTTATTGTTTACGTTTGAAAATTAGATTAAGTATAAATTGTTGGGCTAGCTTTGGCCTCATAGGTTTAATTCATTTATCGTACGACCAGCGGTTCGCTCTTTGGAATCTTGACTCCTCGTATGACCGGCGGTTCGCCCTTCGAAACCTTGACTGATCACGAAATTGAAAATTACTACCCCTTTATGCTTTTTGTCGTTGAGATTTGTCAACGTTTTTAATGTAAAAACTCCAAGAAGCACACACAAGATTTTGTGTGCTTCAATTGGAATTGTGTTCTGGGAATCGACTAAAGGTTTAGTTGGATAAGTTCCTGGAAGGGAAATCATGAAATGCGTTTTGAATTAAGCATTTCATGATGTCAGGATTTCGGGAATTGAATCAATCTGCGATGAATTAACTTTTGGTTTAATTCGTCGCTCATATGATTCAATATGGAATTTGGATGTAAGTTAATGGGAAATTGAATCAATGTGCGACAAATTAACTTTTGGTTTAATTTATCGTTCATATGATTCAATATGGAATTTGGATTTGGATTATGGGAGGTGTTGGGGATTTGGATGGGATTGTTGGTGATATTGGGGATTTGGATGGGAGTAGTGATTTAGGATCGCCACAACACCACAGATAGTGCCTAACCGGTTGATATACAATTGCGGAACCCATACTGCGATTCAGAGAGTCCCGATGTCCCCTAAGTGAAGTGTTCCAGGCGAGTGGCAATTACTCGCACCAGCAGTTTTCCTGGTGTGTCCAACGTACACAACGGGCGATAAGACGACGGCGCTTCTAGATTCTTGACTCCTTTTGGTATAAGCACAAGCCCCTCTTTTTTTTCATCGTTTAGGAAATTGTCTTGTTTGAAGGCAGGTTGTGAAGATACCGCTGAAGTCTTCCGGATTTTTTGTTAGAGCGGTCTTCACTACAGCGTTATGGATACTATCCAGTTTCGGGGACTCTTGTTTTTTTTTTTTGACAACCCTTGCAGCCAAGACCACCTCTTCGGTGGTCACGGGACGTATCTCTCCTTTAATGATATTCCACTCCTCTTGCACTCTCAGCACCTTATCACACTGTGGGAAGAGGACAGCAACAATTCTGGCCGTGTCAGTTTTACTTTTTTGCATTTGTCTACTGTAATTCCGATACAGTTCGTCAATGTGACGGTTGAGTCGATTTGTTGCGACTTTTGGGCTTTTAGATGTCGCGTACACTAGGACGACATCTGCGTATCATATCTGGTTTACAACCGGGGACCGGTCTTGGCCTTATTTAGCAAGTCCTGAGGCTTGTTAAATTTTGCATAATGATTTATTTTTGCTGGGCAAGGTCATTAATCTTGCGCCAGAGGCTCCCCGACGGGGAATCGAACCCCGGTCTCCCGGGTGACAGGCGGGTATACTAACCACTATACTATCGAGGAGCCCCAGAGGAATGTATAAGGTGTAGATATTAAATGGGATGGAGCCTTGTGGTACGCCTGTGGCAGCATTGAAAGCAACTCAACGACTTACAAAGTTGTTTTCCTTTATATGGCTTTGCACACGGCCGTCGTCGCCATGTGCCATTGTGCAGCAAGCAGCTGCTGCACGCGCTTCTATTGTATCGGTAGAGTTTTCGCAGTGATCGAGTAATTAGTGCTTGAGTGATTTGTGCTCAATCAATTAGCGCCTCCCTGGGAATCGACACTATGTTGTCTTGATGCAGCATCTATCTGTTTATTTATGCACCACTATAGCGTTTGGGATGATAGTGAAGAACGTGTGATTCGAACTGACGCTATGACAGTTAGAATCACCAAAAATTGAACCAAAGCGCAACCCATCAGGCCACCGCCGTGTATACGAATTCGATTTATAAACTCAAGTACATTCGACTGATGTGGATTTGTTATGTTATCGCTTGGTATACGGCTCTGATGTATTTTCTTATTCGATTTTCGTTCGGTGTTCTTCAGTATTTGCTTGTGTATTGTCTAGTGGTAATTGTGTGCCGGTTATCTTCTCCTCGTTACGACGTCTTGGGCCTTGTATGATGTAGTGGGACGACGTCTCTTCAGTGTCTAGAGCGACGCTTCGCTAACAAATGTATTTTCGGAGGTGTAGTTTTTTCTTCGTCGCAAACCTGTGGCGATTCCGCCAGATCCCACGGCTCGCCTTCCTGAAAAAACCCCCATAACCATAACCCGGGTCTGCACCAGCTTTCGCTAATGCAATTCGCATTAGCATCTTAGATGCTTCACGCATCAAACAGACCCAATTATTTTAACCCTAAAATCCCTATAAAGAAAACTTACCTTCATGCATCCCTTCGCATACAATTTTTCATAAGATTTCTTTGTTTGCTTATTTGGTATTCTGAACCAATTCGGTACCAGACAAATACCATAAATATCGCGCCGTCTATTTTTCCAGCCGCGTCATATACCATTCATATACATTGCCTGGCAACCTTTTTTGTTTGTCTTACCAACAAACAACCCAAGCAGCTGCATATAATTAGCGCAATAGACGCTGAAACTAAATTCTCCAGCATTTCCTAATGCAAATATGAACCCGGTTTCTATTGCAGCCAGAGATGCCATAAACATCCAATTTGCTTTTAGCACCTTTTTCTCCTAACGTCGAAAATAGCGACGAGGCATCGTATAAACATGACCTTCATTAAAGGGCGAACCATTTGGTCGCCTTTCCTTTTGTCTTTGCCGCCTCCCTGTTTCGCTGTTCCACTGCACGTGTGAATAGTGATCTCAACGATCCCACACATACCACCATGAACTGTATTACAAGATCTGGTTTCCTATACCACCGAGAGACTTTACGTTTCCCTGGTGGTAGGTAAAAAACGATATCCTTATTGGTGAGGATATCGTTTGAGTCTTATTCCATCCTCCGACCACGCTGGTCGCATTTTTTCACTCCCGCTCTCCGCCGTCACTGTGGAGGAGCGTATATATATTTCGAGTTGTGTTCGAATCGTGTTGCATCCCAAGTCCGTACAATAAGTGTTCCGATTAGTTTTGTAGTTAATCATAATAACAGTTTTTTTGTTTCCTTTTAAAATACAAATATAACTAAACCAAGAAATAGTGTGTTATCTATGTTTACTGGTCAAGTGTTGGTGTTTATATTTTCACTTGGTGATGGCATGTTCTGTGACAATTGATCGCTGTCTGCTTTTTCCTTTTGTGCCGGCGGAACAACGGAAGAACCTTCGCGCGGGAACAATACATGATGGAGGAGGAAGTAGAACGGAGTACCCATGCAGGTACATTACTTCCTACCCCATATTGGTGACTCTAAGAGTGAATATGAACATGCAACCTCCCAACATTTGAACCACGAACAAAGTGTTAACACCGTGTATCGTACGCGCAAAAGACCTTTCCAGTGTGACTAGTGAGCGATTGTGGCGGCAATCGCGGAAAAACTTTAAATGGTGCATCGCTCCAGGATTCTACAATTCCATCCAGACATCTCAACACCATCACTGGAACAGGAACAACACCACCATCAACGACTAGGAGCAACAGCCCAACATGCACCAGATACCATCACCGAAACATCACAGAGATAAGTACCTTTCATTCTTTTCATTTTTGTTCAAAGATTTTAGCGCAACATACGAATCTCAAGCGAATTCCTCGCATCAGACAAGCGATTCTTCACCAAGGCTTAACACTATCAACAACTCCTGCACTGGAATTGCAAGTGATAACCGATGATGATAGTCTGGTCAATTGCATTTCTCACGAAAGGTACCGCTAATGTGGTAAGCGGTCTGACAATAACATAAGCAGACGTCCACCAGGCCTTATATCGCCAAAACCTTCTGAATGGTGCACTAAAACATCCAAGGAGCTGAGCTGATGAATTGATGTTAGAATAAAACTTAACCGACAAATAAATTATTATGCAAAAAAAACCGAAAAAACAAACTATCCTATTAAAAGGATAATATATTTGAAAATTGTACACTCACGTTTCAGTTTTACCCATTTTACGTTTTTTTTTTTTCTCATTGTTAATTGCTGTCTATTGACAATATTTTAGAATGTTATTAGTAAATTTGATGTGCATTTAGGAAACGACAGCTTTTATTGAAGCTACGGTAGGAAAGTCGAATAAGTACGACCATACATATCTTCACACAAATATCAATATAATGTTAAATTAAATTATTCATCAAATGCAAAGCACAATTGTGACCAAAGTATATATGTAATTAACAACCGCGTCTAATTAATACTTTTTTTTTGTTTTTGTGACTTTCCCAGATTACTGTTCTTCGTTCATTTAATTTGTTATTGCCCATTTCAAATATTCCGTAAACCCAACTAAATAAAAACGGTCGCTGCCAGAATTGATAGATTTTAGAAAACTATTAGAGTGAATAATATCAAATTTTGAAAATCCTGATTATTTTACACAAAACTGTGCAACCGTGTACACACACAATGATAGATGATATAATGATTTAATATAATTTACCGACTACCTTTCGTCGCTAAATCCAAACGCAACAATCGTTCTTAACTATAAGCAGTAATTTCATAAGCCACATATCGGCTGGTTATATAAACTAATCTTATTATAGCCTTGTATTGAACTTAACCTTTCTAGACATAACACCTTTTTAACAATTTTAATATAAATTCACGAATCCAAATTTTATTTTCACGCGGAAAGAATATATTTAACAAACCAAAGTTCCAAAACCCTTACTCACTTCCTGTATTTGTATTATACGATTATCTTTATGGATTGTTTAAGTAGGAATTCCCCCGGATAATTATTGTATTGTAATAATAGCCAAGCAAATACACAATTGTTCTTTTTTTTCGCTTTACCAATACAACTACAATTGTTAATAAGCAAAGAAAAATAAAATAATTATTTAAACGACTCTACGGACAAATAATAAATATTGTAAGCCCCTTCAGGGTATTAAGTAGCGCACAACCGTTCCCAGCACATTCACGATTTCGCTCACCCCTATTTAAACCTTTTCAACGCTACTCGACTCCACACGACTCTGCTTCCTACTTCTCTCAACTACTCGCGACAATACCCGACCCCTTTTCAACCTCTTCCTACAGTTGCTTTCTTTTTCGACTTCACGTCGCCCACACTCAACTCCACTTGACTCCCCGTGACACATTCGAACCTTTCGACTCGACATTACGCGACCCACCTCACACCCGACTTCTTTTCACCCTTTTCGATTTTGCTCGGGTTTATTCAATCCCGAAGCCTTCTCAACATATTGGCGCACACGCTCGCCATTATCAACGCCCATTTTTTTGCAAACCGGCCCCTTAGCTAACAACAGCTACTACGCGTAGCATATAATCAATAGGACGCCCGGTTTTGTCTCGTGTGAAACACCTCACCCTTTTCTGTCTCCTTTTCTGAAGGTCGGCGCTCACGCTCACCAACCATAGCCTTCACGCAACCCCATGCATCCCTTCTCGTCTCTGCTTGACCTCTAACACCTTTTTCTATCCCTGTTCATATATTGGTCCCATCCACGCCAAAAACAGTTATCACGCGAAACCGTTCATCAATGCTCGACCTCTCTACCCGATTTCAGCAAGCCAGCTTCCCTCGTTACCACAGCTACTACGCGTAGCACCCATCAGGGCACCTGGTTTTGCCCCTTTATTTAAATTTCAGGACATTCGTCTTTAGATTTCCTAAGTCTCCCAAATGTCTCAGCAACACCGGCCCACAAATCAAACCGGGCTGAGACAACATACCTGTTTCCCCAATCCTTTAGCCACCATGGTTCCCCTTTAGCGGCAACTAAAGGCTATACACGCCCCTCTACGCCGCCTCAAATACCTAGGTGCATAATACTTCGGAGAGTGCAGCAGTTACTCTAGGCCGCCTTGTGGTTAGACACAACCAACCATACCCCAGGAGCCCCGTAATCTAAGTCGCCCAACTTAAACGAGCGCGATTGGCCGGCCCTCCCAACAAAGCGCCGCTTGGTCGAGGTCGCGGTCGCCGTTTATCAAGCTCCGGGGTCGACACCGGAGCCGATATATCGGACCTCCCTCGATCGGTAAGCCGCGCAACTGGAGCGCCCGCCCCCTTTTTACCAGTCACAGCGGCAAACAATTTGCCATACAAACGTATGGACAAAAGACACCCGCTCTGGACTTGGTCCCTTTCCATTCCGCACACGGCAACCCGTCACTGCGGATGGGAATTACCCTGGGATAAGTTCCCCTCCTTCTCGCACACACTATTTCGTCACTGCGGATGTGAGCGGATTTCCGATAGGTTCCGACCTATTCGGGCGATAAGCCTGTTGGTCCACGAGACCCATAACAGGCCGATGGACCACGCCGCACACATTTGCCCTTGATGGCATCAAGCGGTAACAACTGTGTCCATCTTATCGATAAAGGCCCAAACAATAACCAGGAACTGGTCACAACGATAGTCCTGTAACATTACCACAGCGCATTCCGAAGCAACCTCCCTATCATCACAGCACCCACCATCGAGCATTCCCTCGCCCCTACCTTTTTTTTCGTGACTACGTCACTGGGAGGGGAGTACTGTGGCGATTCCGCCAGATCCCACGGCTCGCCTTCCTGAAAAAACCCCCATAACCATAACCCGGGTCTGCACCAGCTTTCGCTAATGCAATTCGCATTAGCATCTTAGATGCTTCACGCATCAAACAGACCCAATTATTTTAACCCTAAAATCCCTATAAAGAAAACTTACCTTCATGCATCCCTTCGCATACAATTTTTCATAAGATTTCTTTGTTTGCTTATTTGGTATTCTGAACCAATTCGGTACCAGACAAATACCATAAATATCGCGCCGTCTATTTTTCCAGCCGCGTCATATACCATTCATATACATTGCCTGGCAACCTTTTTTGTTTGTCTTACCAACAAACAACCCAAGCAGCTGCATATAATTAGCGCAATAGACGCTGAAACTAAATTCTCCAGCATTTCCTAATGCAAATATGAACCCGGTTTCTATTGCAGCCAGAGATGCCATAAACATCCAATTTGCTTTTAGCACCTTTTTCTCCTAACGTCGAAAATAGCGACGAGGCATCGTATAAACATGACCTTCATTAAAGGGCGAACCATTTGGTCGCCTTTCCTTTTGTCTTTGCCGCCTCCCTGTTTCGCTGTTCCACTGCACGTGTGAATAGTGATCTCAACGATCCCACACATACCACCATGAACTGTATTACAAGATCTGGTTTCCTATACCACCGAGAGACTTTACGTTTCCCTGGTGGTAGGTAAAAAACGATATCCTTATTGGTGAGGATATCGTTTGAGTCTTATTCCATCCTCCGACCCGAGCGGGTCGTGTCTCCATCGCTACCCTGGTGCACACAGGGGAGCGATAATCGCGAGAATCGCCAGACGCGTTGGTCTTTCACCAAGTAGTCAAGACATAGTGTAATAAGAAGTATAGAAATAATGGACGGAAGTCGGTTAAAATTTAAATTTAAAGTTAAAATTATTACTTGTGCTATATTTTCTGTTAAGTTCTCCGTTCATTAAATTTAAAGTTAAAATTATTACTTGTGCTATATTTTCTGTTAAGTTCTCCGTTCATTAAATTTAAAGTTAAAATTATTACTTGTGCTATATTTTCTGTTAAGTTCTCCGTTCATTAATAAAACTAGAATTAAATAAAATAAAACCAGTTCAACTCAATATTAATCCGTAGTGTTTCATAATGTTTGTGCCGCAGCTTCCGAGTGTTTTATCTCCTTTCATCGGTGATCGAACTTTTCATCCTTCTCGGTTGTGGACGAACGTGGCGGCGTTTCGTTCATTTATTGCTGGTGACTTTCGGTTCGGTGTTTTGCGCGGCTAACAATTGATGATGGAGGAGGAAGTATAACTCGCACCCATGCCGGTGCCGCGACTTCTACACCACAAACCCACCACCGGAAGGGATGGTATCGATCTCTTTTAGATTCATCTCGTTCACTAATCCCTACTGAAACGTAGGCGATCTGGTACATTCGAAATTTTCTATGCAATGTAGAATTCGTTCATTCCTGGTACCGCTAAAAGCTTCGTAAATAATAGGGACTCCATGCTCTATAAGACCTTTTCTATTCAAGAAGATGGTCATTCGGTGGGAATAAACTCACTCTGGAGAGTCCTCTCCAGATACATATCATTGGGATAGTATGCTACCGAATTAAGATCATTTTCACAGCACATTCCAGTGTGACCACGAATATCCCTTGATGATAAAATTATCTATCCTGTTTAGTCCTGATTTGTCATACACCACTTTATTGGAACTTATTAGAACTCCTTACGTTGCGGCTCTTGGGTTCTGTACATTCCGGGACAAGAACCCAAACGCTGCCTCTCGAACACCCAAAACCGCTCCATGTATTATAGAATGGGGATATGTTATACTATAGTGGACCGATGTATACCAAGTATGTAAATATTTTTACTTTGGGGTCTAGAAGACTACAACGAAATAGACTTCTTGTTAACATGTGCGTTTTTAGCTGCATATGCGTTTAGAGCCGCTGTTACGTGCTTATCAAAGTAAAGATACTGATCACGCCAGATTCCAAGGTCTCTAACTACAGTTTTTACTTGTAGGAGAATATTATTTCTTACTACAATGGACATTTTTATCAAATTCCATTTGGTAGTCCTCGATGTTATGGACAGGGGCATTCAGAAAAGAAAAAATAATTTCTGTGTTTTGGGAATTGATCTTTAATTTCCATTTGTTGCAAAAACATTTTCTTCTATTGAAGTCGTCTGCTGTTACCTCTTCTCCAGATGGACACACCACAATGACGTTGGCGTATGCAATGACATGGTTGGGAGAACCCAGTAAATCACTAGTGTAGATGTTAAATAGAATGGGAGAATTCACTGCTCCCTGCTACGAACCGTTTTTAATGTGAAAGGTCTTGCCGGATGTTATATCTCTACATTTCACCACACATTGTTTACCCATTGTCATATCGTAGATAATGTAGAGCAAATATTGGTTTGCTAATTTATATACAAGCCCTTCTAAACATACGGTATCGAAGGCCTTTTCACAGTCAACCAAACAGGTCCCTGTGCATTGTGGCTTTGCCTTGTTCCACTGTATGTTCGAAACAAGTTTCGTCGGGCCATGAACGGTGTCGTGTTTGGCTCTGAAATCGAACTGGTTGTTCGGAATAATACCATTTTCATCACACCAGTTTATCAATGGTCTATTTATAATTTGTTCAAATACCTTCCTGATGTTCGGAACCAAACTAATTGAGCGAAGATTGGCGGGGTTACTTCTGTTCTTCGCCTTTTTGGGGATGTGATGGACTACCGCAATTTTCCAACGGATTGGGTAATATGAACTATTTAGTGTGTTCTTCAATAAAACAGTGTACATTCTCACTGCCTCAAGAGGCAAGTGCTTTACAACAGTGTTTGAAATACTACCTATTCCAGAAGATTTCTTGTTCTTGATGGATCTAAGGATGCCCGTAAGTTAATCCTTCTGAACGAACTTACTCGCGGCTAGATTTCTAAGCAGGGAATCGGCACTATTGTTTACACTAAATGTAGTGATACTTCGGCTTTCAAGATGCCAATTTTTAAGTTCATGGCGGACCGAAACATGGTTTCGGTGAGCGATATTTTCCAGGTCACGGTTAGAGTACGCTATATACTGCTTCGAAACAGGCACCAATTGAGTTCGCTTTCTTTTGTGGATCCTCGATTATTATTATCTCTTTGTCGGAGTTGACGTGTTCCCGGGTAGGTTCTGCGTTTAGCATTGTTTGAACATTTTCCGGAGTCTATGGAACTCGCAGACATGGAACATTATTATAATCTTTCCTTCTAAATATTTTATTTATTTGCGGAAAAATATTCGGTCCACTAGCTTAAATGCCTTGAACTTTATTGTTCCAATCTTCTTTAAGTACTGATCTACGAGTATAATTGTCACTGATTAGTTTGTGAATGTTTTTGAATATTGACTTAATAGTTTTTATTTCCTGGCAATTTGGATCGCTGAACTGTATATAAAGCAGTTTCAGCTTGGAGAGCAGAATGTTCTTCTAGCTATACAGAGCGTCAATCGTTGAGGGCCTGGCCATTCATCATCATCTGTGGTACCGCTGATCCACTTTCCTTTGTCAATATCGTATGCTGCGTCTACGTCGCATTGAGTGGCGCAACAACCTCCATGGTATAAAGATGCACACTTACCATCATCATTGTCAATTTTGAGAAACGAATAAACCTACGGCGTATTTACTTAATTGGGGATTATGCGATTTGAATACGGAATATTTAACTGGATAGATATAAATATGAATTTGAGTTTGTATCTTGTTGTGGAATGTTTTTGAGTGACGATATAGAAGGGTTTTTGCAAAGCACTACAAATCGGCTGCGGCTGGTTGAATCAATACTCATCGATAATCGAGTTCAACGTGCGTCAGTTTATCGTGATGATTTATTTTACTCAAGTGCACGAATCATGGTCAAGTAAAACGCATTTTCTTCCCCTCGACGATATGCCCAACAGCTCGCCTAGGGTATGGAGTTCTCTGCCTCTTCGGCTCAGGCTAGGTGTTGTGGCGATTCCAATAGGAGAATCGAACAAGTTATTGGTGTAGTTGTCTGTACTAAAATTAAAAGGAAAAAGGAAAAAGTACAAATGAAAATATTGCAACCGTAAAATCGACCAGCCAATAAGCGTTTATCTTTTAACAATAAAAATTATAAATTGATTGAAATTAAAAAATTATAGTAAAAAAGCCGCGAAAAACGACTAAATCAGTCGAAATAATTTTACTTAATTAAAATTATAAACCTCTTCTGGGTACAATCAGTGTACAACACCTCATTTACAGCATTCGTGACCCCCTTTCGACTTTAGCTGACCATCAGTGTTTTCACACGACTCACGCGCCCTCTTTGCGTTTGTTTTCTCCTATTCCGACTCTATTCGACTCCACTTGACTTCACGCGAGGCTTATTCGATTTCTCTCGACTCTTTCCAACCATCCCAACCCCGGCTCCTTTTAGACTTCGGCACCACGATGCCCACTACACGAGCCGGTACATCTCACCAGGCGCAAGCGCGACCTCAGTCCCCCGCATCCCAGAACGCTTCCAGCGTCGAATCCCCACCCCAACCGCCAAATATTAAGCTTCCTCCTTTCGACGAGGAGGATGCAGAGCTATGGTTCGCCATAGCCGACCGAATTTTCCGGGCCGCCAACATACACGACGAGGAACTCCGTGTTGTTGAACTGATGCGGGTGCTGGATTGCACACAGCGGGGGCATGTTGCGCATGCGATTAGGTCGTCAGACCCTAATCCCTACAGCGACATGCAGGAGATGCTCTTCAACGCTTTGGACGAGGTCACCAGCATCAGGCAACAACGTTTGGCGAACGTCACCAAATTTTCGGGTATTAGACCATCCCTTTTCCTGACCCATTTACGCTCAATAGCGGGGATCAGGATCTCGGATGATCTAATTAAGCCTCACTTTCTGAGGTGCCTACCGCAACATGCCCGCTCGGCATTAATAGCCCAACCCAATCAGGAGTTTGGGCTATTTAGCAAAAGTTGCTGACGCAATAATGGAAAGCTCAGACCCGCAGTCTGAGCTCCCAGCGTATCAAGACGCGGCGATTAACCGACACGTCACCCCGCCTACACGGCAGCCATCATTTCTTCTTGCAGCACAGAGGACTGCTCCAGCAGCGTCACCCTCACCCTACAGAAGGCCCACTCCTTTTAGTTCAACCTGTTTCCACCAACGAACCCACGGCCGCTGGCCCAGCGAGTCTCCCTCAGACAGCTCCCCTGCACACGTCGCTATATCCGACCTTCTAGTGTTGCAGGCCTCACTCCGCCGCGATTTAAACCAAATCCCCGCGGGGGTAAGAAGCGCCTATCGAAAGCGCGTACCCAACGGGTAGGTCGCCCTTCGCTCCATCAAAACACCACACCAGTGAACCAAACCACGAGGGACTTGTCACTTGTACCAGGTGACTGCACGCATCACGTGCAATTTTTGCCATAAACTAGGCCTATACCTATACGACGAATGCCTGAAAAGCGAAACACCTTCCCGGCGGGACTGCTGGCGTATGGCCACGACATTGTAGAAAGCCGTGCGCGATACACCACACTAGCACAGAATGGGTCACCGCGCCAGCAGAGGGAGTCCCAGAATAAGACACATCCGGGACCACATCAGCCCTCTGCCTCCAATGCTTCAGCAACATCAAACCCCCCAAGTGTATGGCATTCGGAGTTGCTGCGAGTTGTGTCGCCGTATAGGTCACACCCGGAACAAGTGCGAAGATAGGGTGAAAAGGGAAAAACAAGTAAATCCCCGGTGACAACGACTCCAACACAAACTCGCAAGGCTAGGGCTGTACGTCAACGCTAGTGCCCACACAACCACATGTCTATCTAGGGCACCAAACACCTCTCCATACCAACGTATGGACGAAAGATGCCGAACCTGGACCAGGGTCTTCTCCATCCCACACACGGCACCCCGTCACTGTGGAGAAAAATTAACACTGGGTTTCAAGCTCCTCCATCCCAGACAGGCAACTTCGTCACGGCGGATGCGAGCAAGCTACCTATAGGCCACGACCTACTCGGACGGCATACCTATTGGTCTATGCAAACCACAACAGGCCAGTGGGCCGCACTGCAATCCCCTTGCCCCTGCCGGCAACACACGCGGTACCAACCAGGTCCACTTCCAATACGGACCCAAGCCCGGCCTCGACTCTCCTTCTGACACACACCGAACTACTCCTTCCGCCCTACCTTTGTTTCGTGACTACGTCGCCGGGGGGGGGGGGGGGGGGGGGGGTACTGTGGGGTCTCTATACTACACGGAGAACCAACCCACAATTTTAACAACAATTTCCGCCTTATTTCGACCGCTTTCAGCGTGCCATATTAACCACTATCCCACCGTTCGATAATTCACCCGCAAAACATGTTTCCCAAAATGGTGGATAGCTAAACTCATTATCCTATGCAGATAATGCATAATTAAGTTTAGCTATCTTTTCGCCATACGGCAACTCCGTTTCGCTAACCCATGAGATTTCCACCGGAAATCGCATCATGTCGGTTAGCAACGGCATAGTCTGATTAAACGACATGGTTGCATAATCATGCAATCGCTGGGGAAATTATTAAAGAATATAATTTAATTCCCATGATCAGATTTCCCTAGTCAAGTCGGCGTCCTACTCACTTTCCCCAGACACTACATTCGCTGGGGATCAACGACCTCTTTTCACAGGTGAATAGCCACAGAACATTATCCTCTCCTTCCCATTTCTATCCTCCCCGGGTTCAATGCACTCTGAGATCACTACAGCCATCGCACTAGGGCAGTAGGTGATCCTCAGAGACTGCATTGATACAAGCGCACAAGCTAAGCCAACCCCGAAGTTATTGCGCTCTCTCTTTTGTTCTTTTCTTCCTTCGCATGTCCAGTGACTGTCGAATGATGTGCAAGCATTATTCACCTCACTGATACATGCAACTGAATAGATTTATGAGAGAGCGCGATGATGATTGGCTAAAAGCCGTGACAATGTAAAATCCAAATTTTCATCCCGAATTGGGATCAGTCGCTTTACATCCACCACCGATGACGGTCACGCCGCGCCGAATTAAAAATCATCCCTCGTCGCGCATACCCACGTTACTGCAGTCAGTGGTGACTCAATTACAGGAAATTTCATCTTCTCGTAAAGTTTATATTTTGCCACGAAAAGTCGGTTTAATTATCCTCAAGAAAACAGTTAAATTTTATCAGTTTATTTGTGCATGTGGAATCATTGAATGTTAAATAAAGAAAACATTAACCAACAAAAGACCACCAATGCTTTTATTTCCTTCATATTTACCTTTGGTGTTTGAGTTCCGGAGTTTCAACATTTTCGTCGGAACAACTTGATGGGGATTCAACTGAAACAGTGCCCGTGACTTGGCACATCTACTTCCACCCCACAGTGTCATATACCAGAGCATTAACATAGCAATCACAGCTTGTGTAGGGCTCTAAAACCGGATGGCATTTTGCAAACGGGTTGGCCGCAACTACTGAGATGTCTGTACTAGACTGTGTTCTGTTTTATTAATCTAGTGGAAGCCGACCTGAAAGCGATTTCCCCCATGATTGAAAAATACACAAAATCCTGATCTTTATTTATTTTTTATTATTATTATTATTTTTTTTTTGTTTGCCTGGCAAGCACCAAAATTGTCCACATTCATGATAATATTAGGCTTTTCCAACTTGTATGATTGAAAAAATGTTTAATTTGACATTAACATTTTCTAATGACATCTACTGTGTATTACAGAAGTTAGTAATCAATAGGTAAGACTTTACCATCAAGGTTTATTTGATATAGGTCGCGTTTGCCAAAATGTCGAATTTTCGAGGAAATAATTTCCCTCTTGTTCAAAGCACTTTTGAATCCAATAAAAAGATTGACTTCTTGAAGGATTGTTATTCCAAGTTTAAGGGGGGCGATCCTAATCCAAATTTATTAAAACTTGGGAGGCTTTTGTGCATAACAGTTTACAACTTAGGATACCACTTTCCAGAGCAAGTGCAACGCCTCCTCCACGACAAGACACTAGTAAACATTACAGTAAAACCACATTAACATTCTTTTGCTCTCTACCCCACTATATTTGATAGTCCTTCAAATATACTTCCTTTCTAATTTATTCATCTGTTCATTGATCATATATCCGATCATGGCAATGGTACGTAGCTGTGACCAAAAGTTTCTAATTTGACTAAACAACATGAACCACGAACCGCCCTTCATCATTAACGATTCTCCTACCATAAACGTCCGTTTTGGTATTTTACATCTCATTGCATCGTCGTTATCCCGATATACCACCATTGGAACTTTATAGTCAAGACAAAAAGCATTTCTTGTTGGTTAAACTTATCCTATTCGAGTTTAAATAATTCATGCAAAAGAAAGTCCAAGAGGTTGGGCAGACGTTACAACCCAACCAACGTAGATGGCGAAGGACCCTTCCGCTAAGCTACGATAAAAGTGTTGTGTGTGTTGGAAAACTTATTTCGACATTTAGTAGGGAGATAAACTCATGAAAATTTTACTTGTTTCCAAACGACATGACACCGGGTGAGAGTTGGAGAGAGGGACGATAAAGGAAGAAAAGGACACAACTGGATGGACAACAAAAATTTAAATTTGCATTTGTTGCCCGATAGTTTTAAAGAAAATTGTCGTATGTGTATGTTTGCGTGTGTGGGTGTGTATAATTGTGCGGTTGTGAGTTTTGGTTTCGCGATGACTAAGGGATAATCAGAAGGATAAAATCGGATTCCTTGGAGATTTACATTCGTTCCCTCCCACTACATTTGAATGGATATTAAAGTTGGTTTTACTTTTCTCTGGTACTTTTTTAGTTTTTATATGTGAACAGGACTTCGCCGACATTTTATTTTATTTTACTCAATCTTGTTTCCTTCCATTTCCAATAAAAAGGTTATACAATTTTGTATCCCATCATGTCAGGCAGCATGTACTACATGCAAATATCTGTGTAGCGTATACAGTTCAAGTTTTAGTGGGCTATTTATCACAATCGCGCTTCGTATTTGAATGCGTTTTCTTGGAAGATCGTATGTGATATTTCGGGTTTGCTGATATTTGCACCACAGCACGTTGAAGAGAAGCGCAATTTTTGTACAAAACAGAAACTTATTTTGAACTAGAAAACAATACATCTAGTGTGTAATTTAAAGAATTAAGGGACACGTTGAAAAATAAATTCTCGGTTCGTTACAATGCAAGGCCGCGGTGACTCTGGACGAGGCCACTTTTGAAGTTTCAAACAGAGATTCGAAGTGGTGGGCGGATTTTGGAATCAACATAAACAACGGTCGGGTGTGGTAAAAGAAAAAACGCCCTAGCGGCGAAGAGAGCGGTTGGCTTTTTAGAAGCGTGAGTTGTTTTGTTCTTCTCGAAAAAAGTTATAATTCATCAGAGGAAATCGCATTTAAAATTGTTAATGAACTATAACAAAAAAGGGAAAAAACGAGAAAGAGAGAGTGAGTGAGAGAGATAGGGAGATAGAGAGAATGTATTAAATAAAAAAAAAACGTTTTTATTATACATCTCCAAGTTTACGGATTTATAATAATAACCACAATAAAACAAATTGTTTAGTTCACAAGGTTAAAAATCAAAATTATATTTAGCAATGTTTTTTTTTGTATAAATTCTTTTTGTTTGGAATTTATCCGAATTTGCTACGATATTTAAGGATATGTAAATATATTATTTTATTTCTCAAGTAGAGTATACAAAGATGTCCTGTAGTCTAAGACTTTATGCCGATTTTATATCGCGTCTTCCCGTTATTCTGCTTTCGTTCTTCGTATATTTTGCGTGTCGGCCAGCTCCGATCATGAAGATTCCGTGAGAGGTTGTACCCAAGGCAGAATGGGTAGAAAGGGATTGTGATGAACGATTTAACAACCCAATTTCTATGTGCAGTGACGTTATCGTTTGGAAAATCCACGATGTTTATCTAATTTTGTAAATAGACTTTTTAGTGCTTTGTACTACCCGATCTATCGCCCTCAACTGATATTGTACCTTCTTCTTTCGAGCAATACTTCACAAATATCTTAGCCTTTTTCCGATCGTGGATGTTATTGTAATAATAGTCTGGTTTATTTAAACAGAGTATCGTTTTTTATAATTCATGCCCGCAAAAGAGCTCTTGCTGCCACTTTCTTAGCACAGATCCGACCTAAGAGCAGATAGCGAAAGTAGCCGCCAATCGTAACGACGACGAACCACATAATCAGGCAGAAAATTTGATACTTGTGTGGTTCGGCTGAAGAACGGTTGACTGTTTTTTATTATTTATTTTTTATTTTTTATTTTATATTTTACTTTTATCAAGAAAGCGAACCTGAGATGACATTCTGACTTGATATTTGTTCTCGATGGGATGGATCCATTAGGCGATTTAATTCGACAAGGGAAGAACTAAATTTATTAGGCTTAATAAAATACCTATAGATCAACTTTTAAACTAGGATACAGGAGGGTGGTTTAGAATGGGATAGACATGAAACGCGTAAATATCTAATAAAAGTTAAGAGGAATTAATTATATAAGAAATGGAGTTTAAGTTAGATGAGCTTGTAGCGTTCTACGAACGCACAATTCCGCGCAGGTAAGGTTCCTACCTTCAAAGAGCTTACTTACGTGAGAACGTTGCACGCGCCCACAGACGCGTGTCCCAAAATCCCACCATAGGGCCTGCAAATCGCAGCCAACGTTGAGACTGACACCAAAAAGCAAGGAACTGAACGTCCCCAAAGCTTTTAAGGTCAAGCTCAACAATTATAATTCATCATGCCTGAAACAAAGGTATAAACATCCATGCGTTCTATTCCTAAAAAAAAAAACAATTCCCAAAATGCCATACATGCTGCCTGCGCCCAGGAACATCTCAGCGAACCGGCAATTCCGAAATTCGATACAAAAGAATTGCTATCATCAAAGAATGAGCCGATCAACGGATGCACGTGCGGGTAATCTAACGCAAGGACCACCCAAATCCGTTGAACAACAGAAGGCAGCCACGACCTATCGCAATCGAATATATCCCAACGAGATATCCGATAATTTATGAGGAGTTAAGCCAACAAAGGCAATACTCCGGTCCCACGGCCACGCTAGAATTTCGCACCATTATAAAGATCTAATGGATTTCGATTCCGGGTACCAAGTTCAAATAAGACCCACGGACTGCACGTCAAAACAATCGCCGAATATCTCTGGTCTGGGCGCCAGATGTTCTGTGCAAACAGAAGGCCGTGGAAATGAAATTCTATCACCAATGATAATGATGTATGCAAGGAATGACTTTCTCCTTTCAGGAAAATAGGAAATAACCCCTGGGATGAAATAGCGTGCTGCTAACAGCGATTTCCGGAATTCTGTTAGCAGATCGAATAGAAAAATTTTTCCGTACATATACTGATACCGGTTTGGAATCTGGATATCTGTGTGGGCAGACAGGCAGTCTAATTGGGATCGCCACCGGGACGAGAGGTCTGTATCGAACGGTCGAGATTGAACTTTCGAGCATCCGAGGAGGTCGAGAACGAGAGAGAGCTCGACGAGGAGGTATCCGTCGTTTCGCCCTTGCGCTAGAGTATCTCACCGCGAAACTATTAAAGGTAATAGTAAACTTTCCGTGTCGTAAAAAGGAAATGTGTGTCGGTTGTCGTGTAATTCGGATTTATACGTTGAAGTTTATGTGTGACGAAAGATGCTAAAACATTTACAATAAAATAGAAAGTGAAAAGATCTCTCAGCGTTTTATTTGTGACAATGCCCCTGTGTTCCAGGTTGTTTCTCTATTCGTGAACAATGTTCGGCGGAACAGTTCGGTGACACTTCGACCATACTTAACCGCCAAAAGCTGGTGCTAAAGTCGAAAGAAGTTGACTTTGAGTTGGCATTCGGTAGCATTCGGGAGATAGAGTCGTTAGACCAACACGAGATGTGGTGGATGGGTATATAGAACAAGTAAGGACTCCATGAACTGTAGAGCTTGGCATTCAATGGTATACAATAGATTTGCGCACCCAAGTGATCTTGAGAGTAGACCGCGGAATAAAAGAATAACCCTTTTGAATATGGCGTTCCTCCAGATTGGCGCAGTTTAGGTGCAGGGTCAAATAAACAGCCCATCTCAGTCCACGGAGAGAAAACTGTAAGAAGCATCGGTAAACGCTCTCGACTCTCAATACACAATTCATGTGATTAGGGTACTAGACGTGACTTCACTATTATAGAATAGTTCTCAGAAAAGAAATATAGAGAGATCGGGTTACATAGTTTAATTTAGGGGGCTACCGCCCCGCTTTTTAGCTTACTTCGAGCTTACATAAAACTGTTCGTACAATCTAAATTACAAATGACCTTAACTAAATTTATGCTAAAGTAAAATCTTAGCTATTAAATTAAGAAGAGAGGAAGTATAGTGAGAAAGGTAGAGGAAGCAGCGCTTAAGATAGGAGGTGTGATTGAAAGGAATGATTTACAAGGAGGTGTTTAAGAGTCAGTACCAAATTGACCACTGACTAGTGAACACGAATCGTCCATCGAAACAGAAATTAAAGTGAATTGAGTACAAACATTAAACAATACATGTGGCGGTTCTTTAAACCCCGCCTTAAGAACCATCCATTTCTTTAAAACAACCTACTTTTCCCTCACTCCATGAACCACTATACTTACCTGCATTCGAGCAGTGTAAGCTTTCCTTCAAATAACTTTCACCTGAAAGTAAAACCCCAACAGGCATGCACATCAAACAAGTTATTTCATTCATATTGCATGAACCGTGCCAGACAATCGGCTCGGCTTGTCAGCAATTATAAACGAAAAATACTCACTGGCCAGCGTAATTGTTGACACAGCTGTAGCCGGTATTCTTGCTATGGTTCATGAGTGAATATTGCTCCAATCCCAAGGTTCGCTACGGTTGCGACCAATTTCCTTTATCGGTTATCTACCGGTCATGGGATTTGCGCACGAATATGATTGACGTTAGACAATCATACCCATGAACATGTCTAATGATTCGTTGTCTAAATAACGACCAGCCACTATTCTCAAGCTGGCTATTCTAAACGAAATGCTTCTGTGTACTCTACGTAAACAGAAGACATTATTTTTGCGTGCATGCCAGTATTCCTGTGCGTTACCCAATGCCTAAAATAAACTTGCCCCCAAATCGAGTAGCCTTTGCCGTCGCAGCAAAGTTCTGTTGACTTATCGCCCACCCAAACCGATCCCCTATCGTACGATGGGAATACACCCAGCCGTACATCGATCATCATATTTGACCAGCTGCATGTTTGTTTTTCCTTTCCTGCACCCAGCGAGTGTTTGGGTGTCTTTCTTGAAAAGGAAAGATTGTTTTTCCCCTGCGATGACATACGTGGAAACTCATCGCAATCACCAGAGGCTGCGTTAGCGTCGCCCAGCTCATGGAGTCAGATTCCATGGCCTGTCTGGTATACACGCGCTGAGAGTCGAGTTCGTTCCCCAAACTGTGTATACTAGTACAGTGAATCCGTAGAAGGCGCGACATAATTTAACGTTCATTTAAAGTATCGGTAGTAAGAAATATCGTGTCTATAAGTGTCCCCGAGTGTAAAAGTAGTAAAGGCTCCCGTGTGAAATTTTATCAGTTAACCAATTTAAATCTGGGAACAATATTCTATTAAACTCGGCATTCAACTAAGAGATAGTGAACTAAATTAAGCGCTGTGTATCTATATTAATGAACATAATAAAGGATTTATAAACGATTTCCGAAGTTTATTTGTTAGTTTCTGTGTCCGCTCGTATTTTGAAACAACGGAGTTTTGTGAACAATTGTCTACGTAAAAGAACGGTGGGTTATTAAGTGAACCAGCGTCGTACGCCGGCGCACCCTACTTAAAACCCCACATACACTCTGTATCAGGTATCTCTGAACGCGAAGTATTAAAAACCAATTAGTGCGAATAGGCTACAGACAAAGTGTTGCTGTCCGTGTGTGTATGCGCATATAATGAAATTAAAACCTAAACTTCTGAATATTACATTTATCTTAATAAATAAAGTGACTAACTCTAGGGAGAGGGTGGGAGTTCCATAGTTTCGAGGGTTTGAATTAAGTGCAATTGAATTCAAGCGATAGGCGCAGTCTACCACAGCCAGCCTTCTTCGCAGCATCAGTGGTTGTACACGTTTCTGATTCTAACAAAATTCATTCTGTAGAGACTGGTGGGGTTGGACCACCATTGTTTAAAAGCTCTATTTTTTGCCGCTGTAATCTACTCGCATTTTTTATCAAACCAAGGTTTATCAGATAAAATTCGTTTGATGGAATGGGGAATAAAAATTCCGATCCCGAGAAGAATAATATCTGTGGCCGACTCCGCACATGCACCTCCGACCACGGAAAGGATACGAAGAATTCTCGCAAATCGTCCGAGTTGGCAGCCCAACACCTCCATACATGGCGGGGCTGCCTAGGTCAGGATAGTCAGGATATTTTCCTGAAATGCAACTGGTTGCGCAACCGATAACAAGCAGTGATTTGAGTTACTCAGTGGCGCAGCAGTTTCCACGGTATAAATGCTCGGCTCGGATGTCAAAAAAAGATTCAGGGTGTTCGTATAATCACCTCGGGTATCCGGGACTCGCGCAGGTTCCTTTACAAGTTGAATCAAATTGCGGCTAACATCTCCGCTAGCCCCCCAGCTCCGTCGCTTCTATTAGAGTGTTTTAACAGCCGGAGTTGTCTTCATTAAAATCACAATTTCAGAAGCCGGGTGGTTGATCTGTATTCTGTCGACGGTGAAAGATGTTGGAAAAGTATCGCCGGTCGATCATCATTCGGGGAGCGGTATGGAAAACAGAGAAAATTATCAGAATTCCCTAGCACGACCCTCAAACACATGATGTCCAAGTTACTGGGTTCCAACGCCTCCATCCTTTGGCAAGCCAGATCGGGCCGCATCAAGACACAGAATCCATCCTCAGAACGGAATCTCGAATGCAAGACCTGTCCTGAACAACGAAGATATGTCGAATCAGTTAAAGAATCGACCTGGGTCTCAGTTAGGGTAAGGATCCGGTTCTGATATTGGCAAATATTGGTGGGCGACGTTTACATTCATATTAGTGAAACCGATGCCCCTGATGTTACAATATCCTGATGTTATTTGTCGAATGTCGACAGAGCCCCAAGAACGAGCCCGATTACGCGATGACGAATTTCTTAGAGTCCGGCTATGTATCAGAATATTTGTAGGATGTTCCCCCTGATATAGTCGCCCCCGTAGATCCGAATGGGAAGCTAGTTTACCTCCGGAATTCTTTATCTCTGAAGGTACTATTTTGGCGGATTTTGGTCTTTGCTCGAATGTTGATGTGTTCCGCCGAACACTGTGGACACAAGCGAAAAATAAACAAACCAGAACACGGAGCGAATACAGCGACAAATAAAAAACAAATTCTTTTTTTCTTTTTTGAAAACACTTTATTTTTTGTTTGTTACTTTTCACTTAACGTCTAATACACAAACTTTAATATTTTGTTCTATATTTGTGTCGTTCAATATTTCAATTAATTGCGAAACTAGTTGCGAATCTGTTCATGAAAATCAAAACAACTTTCACAGGTTGTGAGGACTTGTATTTATGCTGCGCGTTGCTTTAGTGGGCGTTGAACGTCGAATATATACGTTTATGGTGTTTGTTTGGTGGCAGTTCGGTCAATTGACTTAAGTTAACTCACGTAATTTTGAAAGGTTTACTACTTCGGGTCGAACAGTTTCTTTATCAATTTATCGCGCTGCGCGGATCAACCTCCTCGCGAGGGTTCTCTTTGTCGACTGATTACGATTTTCTTTTGGGAGTGATTCTATTCACCCCATAGTTGTCTTTTCCCTTTTGATTTCCTTGTCCCGGTGATTCTCTCTCAATCGAGAATTTCTCCACCAGGGAAGATCGCACTCACACATATACACGCGGAGGTTGCCGTCTGTTTGCTGTAGATCATTCTGGCATCGTCAGAATTTTCACACTTCTGTTGCGTTGCTTAAGCAAATATTCCGTTGTATGGTTTATTCTTAGCGTTCCTGGGATCGTGGTAATCATCGTATTTGCTTTGCCCTATGGGAACTGCGTTTTCGTTTATTGCTGTTTCTCCGCAATGGCCTTTGTTTATGCGAAGTGCATTGCGGCAGGGACAAAGGCTTTCTCGTCGGATTCTTTTACGGCAACTGGCTTATCGCCGGGGATTTTATGTTTGTCGACATCTGGCGCAGCTGTGCCAACCCCTTGTGTTTATCTAGCTAATGGATCGTTACACAATTCCTAATCTGGGTCGTATCCTTCGATCGCCGTGCAGGCGTAGGGAAATTGTTCGGGAGTTGGGGCCCACGTATCTGTGGATACGTGGGGTTGTTGAGACCAGTATGGATATCACCTTTAGTCAAGTTTTGGCGCATGTTATATATTAGGTTGTAAGTGTTCCCCCAAACAATCCGCACATAAGGAAGAACACACTGAGCGGAAACAGCACAATTAAAACACGGAGAGAATAGTTTTGAATTTTTATTTTTATTTTTAATTCTCTATTAAGTCCAGTTTGATTAATACAGGGATTCACAGATTTACACATTTGATCACCCGTGGCGATACTCGGGGCACTAGTGTGCGTACATGGGTTTATTGTTTATTATTAACGGCTGTAAGAAAATTGAGTTAACTAATATCACACTTAATTGTTCCGGAGCGCAAGGTAGTTAATCTTTACACAAAATATTTATGATGTTTGCCTTCGGTGGCAGTTCGGTCAATGACTTTAGGTACGCGTGTACTTTTGAAAGGTTTCAACTTCGGCTCGAACAGTTCCTTTGTCGTGTTATCGTGCTGCGCGGATCACCTCCTCGTCGGAGTTCTCTGTGTCGACTACTTCTTTCCTGCGGTTTCCTGTTTCATCACAGGCCAGATGTGTGGTTGCACCCGCACAGACAGACGCGGATGTTGCTGCCTGTGGGGCCGAAGATCTTCCTGGCAACCCGGAGTTCACACCTTCTGTCGAATCGATCGGTGAATCTTTGGTGTGTTTTATTATTCTTAGCGATCCCTTTTTGGCCTCAAAAATTATCTTCGGTTGCGATAATTATATTTGCTTTTCCCTATGGGAACAGCGTTTTAGTTAATTGCTGTTTCTCGCCAATGGCTTTGCTTGGACACGTGCGCTTTTCGGTTTTGGGTTCTTGCAAGGAATTAGGGGTGCTAATTGCTATTTGCGTACATGAGAGATATGCATCATGCTGCTTGTGGTTTTAGGGAATTGCATTGATTAGATGAAATTGCGTAAATGGATTTGAATTGAATCGATGAATTGAATTCAATATTAGGAAATTTTTGAACGTTAAGTTCGATTGGTTTTTACTATTGAATTCAATGTTGGGAATGTTTGGTATGTTACCTTTGTTTCAGGCGGAAGGAAGGACTTTTGAGTAACGTGTCTATGGGCAAGAGTATATAGGCAAGAGGATATAGGTGAGTATGTTCCTTGTTGGAACGACGATATCTCAACCTATACTGGGTTGTGTGATTTGGTGAGCCGCCCATTGAAACAGCGCATGTATGTACTCCGGGATTATCTTGGAGCAAGAGGACTTCGTTTTCTTATATTTTTCTTTCAATGAGGACGATTTTTTATTTTCTCACTTGGCTGACCTAATAATGACGCATAATACTGTCCAGTTATCGGCTGTCCCTTTTCCAAATACTTAATGAAGATAATGCCACGTGCATACCAAAACACAATTGCCACAACCTTTCCAGCTGATTTCACCGTCTTTGGCTTCTTTGGAGTCACTGTTTTGACTTTTTTTTCATCTCGGAAGTTTAGTGGTGTATCCATGTTTCTATAGTTACTATCTGCGCAGAAACTATTCTGGGTTGCGACCTATGCGCTCCAAAAGAGGCTTAAAACAGACCGCATGGTTACGCGGTTTTCAGCTGAGAGCGAATACGCCATCCATCTCGCAGATATTTTTGTCATGCCCAATTTATTAGATATCTACAAGATGTTTCTATATTATATTTAATAGATACGTACGATGCTTACTAGAGTGAGGAATGGTGCTTACTAAAAACAAACCATTAGCGATGGTACGAGCGTATCTCTTAGATTTTCTAAGAACTTTTTGACCTGCCCTCGTATTAACAGTGATTCTGATTGAAAGCAAAGCTTATTTGGTACAGTGCAAGTTAAAACCAGCCAAAACTTATTCAAACATATGAGATTTTATTCAAGCTCCTAATAGAAGTTGTATTACCTACCAGCTATGTCGTTATATAATTAGTATTTTAATAATTATTTAGAGAACAATATTTTTGAGTGATTTCAATATAGGACATCTTTGGAGATCTTTATTTCGTCAAAAAATTACAATTTGAATACCTGACTTCAATGAATTCATATCTACAAAATAAGGGTATAGCGGGGCTCTTCCATTTGCGTCATCCGGTCGCTTTTCGGAGATATATTTCGCTGGCGGAATTAATTATTCCATGCTTTAGATGACCAATCTCCATATGTGCTTACAAACAACTGCCTTTTATAAAATAGAATTTATTGTCCGTTGTTTCCATTTGAACTGACTTCCCAAAGGGTTTAGTTTCATGGGCTGATTTATTGGGTCTATTCTAAGAGGAAGTTGATTTGGAAAAAAAGAAGCCTTCCCCTTATGACGATAAAATCTGTCTGTCATAATTTTCGGGTAAATTTATGCGCATTGGTTCGGAAAATATTCAATCCTCGTTTACAATTTTACATTACTAAAGTTAACGTCGGAGGAAGAATGGATATGAATATTTGGTGAGTGATGTGGGCCTGCAGTCTGCCTGCAAAAGATGTAGTCAATCAGGCTGAAAGTTAACTGAAGGCGAAAAGTTGATTATCTGTTAAAATATGAACGATATTTATGGCTCGATTTATGAAAAACATCGTAAAGCAAGTTTTGCGGAATAAATTGATGATGATGCGGAGAAATGTTGTTGGAGATCCGAAGCAATGGGATGGCGTGACATCCTGGGTGCTTGGGGCTGCAGTTTTACTTGAGTCTTATGTATTATTGACTTCACTAGAAAATTGTGTATTTAAGGAGTGGGAGAATAATATATTGCATATGGAGAGTTGAATGATCAACAAAATATTATAGAACAATAAAATATTAAGTATCATGACAAAGATTTTGAAACGGTTATATGGGTATATAGTGTTTTTTGTTTGTTGTTTAACTACCATAAGATATTTGCATTCATCTAGCTGCACCTAACCCGCAACGTTGCTGCTTTCACTGGACGGCTTTTCAAAAATGAAGGTTTAAGTGAATTATCATTGGCAAAAGTGAAACCTAGCAAATCACTTATATGAAACAGAAATACTTATATGAAAGAGAAGTAGATTTGGCACTAAAAGGGAACATTGAGGTACTGGGGAATTATCCTTGTGTCGGAGGTATCCAGCCCGATTGGCCTTGTTTCAGGTACGTTGCTGATGTCTAATTGTCTTTTACAAATCACAAAATGTCTCCCACGAACCACCGGCTGCGCAACGCGTTTTGACCATTGTTTTCATTATATCCCAAATATTCCATTAAATCGGATTTAATAACTTTATACACGGTCCTGTTTAACAACACGTTGAATAATGCATACTTTCCCGCGCGTTGGAAAACAGCTATAATGCAGCCCATTCCAAAAAAAGGCAAAGCCTGTACAAACCCAATGAACATGCATTTGCACAGCCTTTGCCCTTTTTTGGAATGGGCTTTATTGTAGCTGTTTTCCAACGCGTGGGAAAGTATGCATTATTCAACGTGTTGTTAAATAGGTGTATATATATATATTGTCATTGGGGGCAGTTTCTTGAGTACCATGTTAGGTACTTTATCTAGTCCCACTGACTTTTTGCTTCTTAATCAGTCGAAAATACTCTGGATTCCTTCTATTAGCCCTACCATTAGCATTAATGTCATTTGACAAATTATCGTCACTGAATTCGGTAAAACCGTGATTCTCCGATTGCCAAAGTGAAATTTCGTTTCGGAGGTGCAGGTGATTCAGTAGAGCTATGTCCTTCAAGTCGTGATTTCAGTGAATGCTTTCATCCGCCTTGCATATTTCCTGAAAGACCGCTCCCATAACGTTCACCTTTTCCAAGGAATCTTCGAACACGAAAGAGATCACTATTGAGGATAGCGCTCTCTCTATCTAAGCCAGTGTTGATTAGCAGCTGATTGTTTACATCTGTACATAGAATTTGGAGGCATTGAATTCCGTTTTGATTATTGCTCCTGAATATTTTATTTATTTGTGAGAACATATTCGGGTTATCAGTTTTAATAACTCGAATTCTGTTATTCCAATACAAATTTGTTACTAATCTGGAGTTATCTTTAAGTAATGGTGTTTTAATCGGGATTTCAGTGATATTATCTTCTGGCCCTGTCTGTCTGTAAACTGTCTGTGTAATTGTTTTAGTTTCGATAGCAGTCTGCTCTTTTTATTTTGGAGTGCGTTTATTTTGTGTTTCTGGACATGTTTATGTGATCTGTAACTGCTGTTTTGGGAATTGTTTTGTCCATTGTTCGTTTTATGATTTCGTCCACTTGTTGAATGTATTTGTCAATTTCGTCATTTGTCAGTTTTCTGTTTATTGACAGATTAACGTGATTCGAACGAAGTTCTCTTGTTACTGATCTGATGAACGATGACCATCGCATTGCCCCGTAGTTGTAGGGTAGGGATAACGAATTCCTCCAGATCTGCCAGATCGTTCCGAAGCTTATGGGGGTTCTCTATATTACACGGAGAACAAACCCACAATTTCTACCCAATTTCGCCCGCTAACAGCGCACCGCCTCTACCCCAATCCCTTCCGCCGGCTATTTCACCTGCAAAATGGCATACCCCATTGACCGCATAATCAGAATTCATTATTTATACAAATAATGTACAATTGAAAAACCATATCATAGCCATGACAGATTTCCACTGGAAATCACAATCGTTGTCAATGTTGGTTAGCAACAGCAAAGTCTGGGAGACCGCTGGGGTAATTTCAGATCACCAGAGTTTAGTTTTCACGCTCATAATTCCCAAGCTATTGCAGTGTCCCTTCGTCTTCCCCCAGACACGCTATTCGCTGGGGATCAATAAACTTTGGACTTCTTTGGTCAGGTGAATAGCACAAATTACTTTTCATCCCATTTCATTTGCGCCCCTTCTCAGAGTACATTGCACTCTGAGATCAATCCAATCTCCAAACTAGGTCACTCGGTCACCATTAATTTTGCGTTCGTTGCATGCAAAACGCAAAATCATCCCCGGGATCATTGTGCTCTTCGTTTCGGTTCCCCCATGCTCTCTAGTACATCGACTATTGAATTAACCAAAGGGTTTATTCACCTCGATGGGCGGGGAAAATGAGAGAGCTCAGATATAAGAATGATCTTGATTGGTTGCTTGATGTGCACAATCCCAAATCCCAATTTCCACCCCTAATTGGGATCAGTCGTTTTACAATCACCACCGCGGGCGGCCAGGCCGCAAGAGGTCAAAATTTAACCATCGCAGCGTGCACACACGTTTTTATTCGAGTCGTGAGTTGAGTTTTTCTTTGTCCGTTTAAAAGTCCTTCAAGCCGATTCTTCACCCATTATAAACTAATTCATTTTAGAACCCTGTGCGCTAAAATAAATTAGTTTCTATTACGAAATTAACATTGTGCCAGAAAATCAAAGAGAATAATAATGCTGTGATGATGTGATGCGGTACGCTTTTTACATGATATTATTTGGCACGCTCTCAGGGTCGTATATTAATATATCCTGTTTGAGAGGTAGGCTGGTACTCCCAGTTGATTCGGCACCCGAATTCGCGAACATTGGTAGGTATTGCATTAATTCTCCAGCTTTGTCTGGCAACGGTCTAATATCCCATCCGTCGAAGTGGTAACTAACTTGACCTGTTCATTTACAAAATAACACTTGTTGGTGTTGATAACTGAAATAAACTAGCCTTCTAAAACCTGCTTTAAATTAAAACGATGTTCATCTTTAGCTGTCGATATTATGAATATGTCATCGAAGTTGAGACCTCTTAGAGCTGAATCTGCATATCTCTAGAAAGTTTGTGCTGCACTCCTTAATCCAAAAGTCATGACTTTAAACTCAGAGAGTCCAAGTGATGTAGTGGCAGGCAGTTTTGGGGTGTCCTCAAGCACTACTGGGGTTTGATGATAAGCTTTGGTGAGATCGAGCAATTGGATACCGATGGGGTTTCGAGCTTTCGTGAAAAGTTTATAGACTGGCATTTGTCGAAATTAAGCTCCAAAGAGTTTTCACGACAACAAAACGAGATGCTGTCAAGTTCTATTTAAAGTAGTGTAAAATCAAGTGGTGACATGACGGTCTTATCAAATTTTCGGTCATCGGTATAGAGGACATACATGAATCAATATCGTTTGTGGTTATTATATAAAGGAGAGGGCCTAAGCAATTGCCTTGAGGCACCCGATATGTAGCCCAGAAGTTTGAGATCGCGGATCTGATACACCGGTCTATCTTCCATGCCTTTACAGAATGGGTTCAAAGCAGAGGGTCGACAATTTGAAAATGTATAAGTATATGAAGCTTCTCGAAACCCTTCTGAGATCGGTTACAACCTCCTAGACACTCTCTACGGCTAACAGCATAAATGGTGTATATCCGACGAGGCTAGTGGTTGTTGATCTGTCAGCGAGACACGTAGTTGTTGAGGAACTGAACATTTTTAATGGGCTAAATTTGTAACATGCTATTAACTGTAAAGTAATGCAAGATCACCATGAAATATAATACAAAATCCAAAGTAAAGATAAAGCGTAAAGTGCTGTTTGAAAACATAAACGTAATCTTGAGCCGGATCATACTGGTCCAAACAGTTCAAACAGGGGTAGAGTGTGTTATGAGAGAGGGAGAGAGAGATAGATTTCCGCTTGACTATTTGGCAGGGTACGAATGCCATGGGCTTCTGCCACAAAATATGAGTGTATTCGAAGGGCAGGTCACGAATGCCCTGAATGGTTGTGGTCAGCTTGTATCTGCTTTGTTCTTCAAAAAATCGATCCTCAAATACCATTTCCCCCATCAACATCCCCGATGCATATCGATACCAAGTAGGTCACATGCCGTCATATTTCGCGTTACTAATCATGGCCTGAAAGCTATGTTCCTAATTTCAAAACACTTAATGCACATTGCATAGCAAATCCACAATCAGTCACTTCTCAGATGACATGTTAATAGGTAAGTGTCATGCACTGCGATATCGTATACCATACATGACACACATATATCGGAATACCTGGGCAATGAGTATTGTTTTTATTTTTCTTCTTATAGAATTCAATTCAATAATACGTTACTATTTTACAACTAGTATTTAAGAGTTTTAGGACAACAATTCCTTTACAACTATAATCTTAAATTTATATAATGAAAATGAGTATTGTTATGTTCTACTTTTTATCTAACTTCTTATAGTGTCAGTGGTTTGGCGTGTGCCATACAGTATTTTATTTCGTGATCGTATATTTTGATTTATGATCCTATTACCTGGTGTATATTATAGGAAATGCGTTTTTGTTTTGATGGGTCACATTGATGGTCGCATTGATGGAAAAACATTTAAAGCTCTTGTGTATCACTAATCTGCATTTGTTTTTTTGTTGCAGATTGCGAAGAATGCGATGTGTTTAAAAATCATTATTAATTATTCCCTATAACTAGTCTGTTTTGTCCACTTCAAAGTAATCTCCCTCTAATATAATGTGTGGGATAAAGTCGCGAGATAACACTTTGCATTTTTAAAGCCCACAAAGCGATTCTATTGATATGTTATCAATTTGGACAAAATGATGTTATTTTATGGCTCTGGCAGCCTTGGGAAGTCACTGGGGGACATAGAGGACTAATAAATAGATTGGCTGAGGTAAAATAACGGGCTAATCTTTTACTAAAAAGTCAAAAAGCTGTGCAGTCTGAATGAAAGTAAAAAATTGTTGAGCGCATTAAACTGCGTAAGTTTTTGACAGCAAACAATAAATTGGACCTTTTAAAAGGTTGTGACGGTTGTACGATAGGATCATGTGTACCGACAACGCCTTTTTTTTTGTGAACATCGTATAAATCCCTCAAAAGTAAAACACAGCTACTTCAACATACTTCGGACGTAGCAGTTTGGTGTGTAATATTTTTTGAATTTAGTAAGCGCGGGGTTTGATGATAATTTTCTAAATAAAAAAAAAAGGAAACAATAAAATAAAAAAGGATATCACCCTACACCAAAAATAACAAAAATATCTTGACATTATAGGGAATAACGACGCTTTCACGGAAAACACTGAGCCGTCAGTTAATCTTAGGTATGGTCACTGTTGCAATCATAGAGGCCGGAGTTTTCACGCGAAAGATAATTTTAAATTCTTTCATATACATATATTTTAAATCTAGTTTAATATGTACATCTATTGTTTTTTAACTCAGAAGGTAGTTATTAAATTTCTATGTTGGATATTATAATATAAAATTAAATATTGTCATTTGTTCACTTGCGTATACATTTACCCTAAGATGAAATACGCCTTTTTCACCCAACAGTAATGGTGGATTATTCTAATGTACAGTATTAAAAACAGAGACCAATACATCATAGTCTTAGAATTCAAGGTTTATGGTCTTGTAATAAAATTCCCGTCAGCTGTCGTATTTATTCGAATGACAGAGCACACCCACCACTTTAAATACGGATCTAAGTATGTGTACTTTATAACTTAATATACCTAAAGCGAATGCGACAACTCTTGGAGTTTCAAATCTGTTCAAAGCACAAATAACCATTTCCACAGTGGCACACATCACACCGGATTCCCATTGCAATAGCTCTCAGGATCAACGCCAAAGTAAGCCCCAAGGAAATTTATACTGGCTTCCTCTTTGAGACGGAGGAACTCTAGTACTTAGCGTGGTCTATGCCTGATTTTCGGAGTTTAACGTACACTCTGTGTCATATGTAAATTTAACCAAAAACAAAAAGGACAAAAAACAAAGAAAAAAAAAATGGGAACGAACAGCACGTCTTCCATGGTTCCCATTCTACTGTCACATATGTCGTGTTCTTTTAAATGTTTGTTCGGCAAGATGCTTTGCGCCTTGGTTTTAACTTCTACACTCTCAACAAATACTCCTTCGTCCTGGGCCGGCCCGTTCATAAATTTCATGCATACATCATAAAATTTTTTCCATCCGAATTCACATCCTTGTGTATCCCCGCAGACGTACAAGGATTCATGCATGCTAAAATCCATTTATGAGTTACATTTTTCCTTGAACGAAAATAAATGGAAAAGGATTTTTTCGGTATTAACATGTGTAGACGGGGAAGGATTCACATAGTATATGTAAACATAGTGTGTTTGTGGGAGAGTGTTTGTTTCTTCTGATAAGTTGTAGAGGAACTGAGGAAGGAAAGTACGTCCTGACTAAACACGAAATGTTAACTATATGGAGTATTCAGTGTATGTCCTGTATTATTCCAGACAACGGTAATGCTTTTAGAGGATTTGCCCTCTCAATTTCTTTGTTGTATCCGTTAATTTTTTCTCGAATCACTTTTGCAAACTTCCACATTTCTACGAGATCATATTACGACGAAAGGAGAGCGTGTACTCTGCTATAGTTAGAATTGTAGTGCTTTCATTTTCTTTTTTTCCAAGTAATTTACAGTAAAAATATTTATTTTACAACAGAAATATGATAAAGGAAAAAACAAAAAAAAATAGAGACTATTTATCCAACGATGTGAGAAATCATGTAAAATTGAATATACTCTTCGGCGGACTAAATTGTATGAGGGCGAGGACGACGAGCAACCGCGGAGATAGTATAGATACCAAGAGATGAATTGAAAACAGTGAATTCCATAGTTTTTACTTCTATTATAAATACAGCTATGGTATGGAAAGGTACGGTGAAAACAAGAAAATGCGGATAAAACTGAGAGGAAAAATATGGTGTACCAATATCCTATAGCCTACATGTTAATGCGTGGAAAAATCTCATCAATGTGCATCTGACAAGATTGGAATAAGAATATAACGATATTTTTCACCTGCTGATAGCAAATAACCATATCATGTTGCGTTTTGCAACATCTTGCGGGCCCGCCGAAAGAAAATGGGAGTGCGCTGTCATCTATGACTCCGAGACGCAAAGCAGCCATTTCTTTCATTGAAAAGGACGTTTTCCCAGTTTCGACCTTATTAACCTTAGCAAAGAGGCATGGCCGAAGTTCGTAGTCGTGAGTGTCGATTTCCCGAGACTTATACGTTGACATCACTATGCCCCGAATGCGTTGAGATTGGGAATCCCTTCGATCAGTATGCAGTCTTCATTGAAGGGAATGGTGACATATATTCGGATGTGCAGCCGCCATTGTCGCGCTTGAGGATCCTGGTATAAGTATCGTTTCAGCAAGGCATTGAACTCCATCAACCGGAAGTTATGTCTACGATCATCTTTCGGGTTCATCATCATGACCATGACCATGTACTCCCTGCTATCGCCACAGAGTAGCCTGATTCCGTTGAGACCACGTCCGCTCATTCCAGCGACCTCTTTTGTTGTCAGTTGAATAAGTTTCTCTGGATGTGTGTCACGGGATAATTCGGCGACTCGGCTCGTTAAGGTGTCGACAGGTGGGTACATGTAAAGAACAAGAACATTTGGTGAATGGCGTGTGGCATTAATGGGTTATGGGTTTGATTTAATTCAATTTTTGTTAATTATATTCAATTAAATGGTTGGGTTATATAGGGTGCGCCATACATTTTTGCTTTGGCGCAAGGCTAATAACCTTGCCCGGAGGAACAAATTATTATGGACAATTTAACAAGTCTCGGATAAGTACCGGATACCGGTGGAGAGACTTGCTGAATAAGGCCAAGACCGATCCCGGTTGTAGTACCGATGATGATGATGACACATTTTTGCAAATGGCAACATTTGATTTCTTAAAAACCGTTAGAGGAAGGGACGCATGTTAAGTGTGTCGATGATGTCATAGCTAAAGATGGCATAGAAGGGATCATTGACACACTCAAACAGAAAAACGCTGCCCGATTTTAAACTCAGATGACCCCACAGAACGATAATGCAATTAAGTCCATATTTCAAAGCAATTGGCAAATCGAATAAAAACGATTAGTTTCATTTTCCGAAGCAATTAACAAACCATAATTCATTGCATAGGCTGGAACAATTAAATTGCAAAAACGATTAACTGCAATTTCCGACACGAGCCGCAAAAATAAAATTAATTGGTTTCGCAATCGCGGAAGTTAAACCGGGGTTCAAGTCAGCAATACAAAACGATCGCGAATTAAAAAGTCAAGAATCGGAAAATGGGTCGATTGAAATGAAATTGCATTGTCGTAATCGGGAAGTGTTGACCCCGAGGTATCGAGAAGTGGTAGGAAGTAATTAAGGGGCAGTTGGTGGTTGGTCACGGTCTGGTGTTGGTGATATCTGAGAAAAGATTAGAGATAGCGGTCGGAAAGGTTGTCGTTGGTAGATCGGACAAGAAAGTTAACGGAGTGGAGTGGTGAATCTTAAATGAAATGTAAGTTCCGGGAGAGTCTGTAAGAAAACCGTAAATAGATTAAAGAAAGAGAAACAAAAGTTAATTGGTGTAACGGAAAGAAGAAGAAGGTGAATTCCAAACTGTTATCTGAAGAAGATTTGTAAAGAGATTAAAGAAAAAGAACTAAAGTTTAATTGATATTATGGAAAGAAGAAGAAAGTGAATTCCAAACTGTTATATGAAGAAAATTTGTAAATAGATTAAAGAAAATGAACTATAGGTTAATTGGACCTAAAGAAAATTTGTGAATAGTTTAAAGAAAAATAACTAAAAGTTAGTTGGTATAACGAAAAGAAAAAGAAAGTGAATCCTAAATTGTTACCTGGAGAAAACTTGTAAATAGATTAGAGGTAAAGACGCAAATATTAATTAATGTATACGGAAAAGGCGAACGAAGTGAATACTAAATCGTTACCTGAAAGACAATTGTGAAAAGACAAACTCAAAAGAAAAAAATAATAACTGTTGTGAGCCAGTAAGGCAAAGAATTAGAAATATTAGACAGTATAAATAACAGAAACAAAAAAAGCAAATGAAAAACAAAGTGTGACTCTGAGTTTTTGTTTTCTAAGTTTTTTTTCTTTGGTGTTAAGGGAAGATTTGCTCGCCCTTCCCCAGGTGTCGTGTCTTTAGTTTTCGGCTAGTCCTCGAAAACCAGAACTTGCGCGAGTGGTGGGGGCGATGTCATTTAAAAAAAATAAATTTCAATAAACGTTTATTACGTTAAATAAATGATCAACAAAATAACATTTGTAGTTTTATTTTTATTCATGTTCCAAATGTGCAAACACTTATGGCTCACCCTATATTTATGTTTATAAATTCAGATTTGGTTGAGTGTATATATCTTAATTGAGCATCTGCAGAAAGCAAAGTTTGGCTATTGGGCGCTTCAATGTTGTAGTTGCTGTCTTGAGGTGTTGGAGATGTTGTTGCCACCCACTTAAGATCGGGCGGTTCTTGTTTAATATTCGTACGAAGCCAAGCATGGCTAGCTGCTACACAGTCACATAAAGCGTTTGATACATCGTTTGTCCGTTTGTTGTTTCGATGGGAATTTGAACGGCTACCGTTTGTGCTATTGGCGCCGCTGTTGGAAATTGTACGGCATGAGGTATGGAAGTGATCGTCGGTCGCAGCTGGGTATTTTGTCCTTCCAGCATGATTCCATTCAAATTGTGACCATGAGTACTGTGGGCCTTCTCTATATCACAAGGAGAACCAACCCACAAATCCTACCTAACTTCCACCGCTAATAGCGCGTCACCATAACCCAAATCTGCAATAGCACACATTCGCAAACATGCAAAGAACACACTTCCCAACATGCATCAGCATCCATCCCTAAATCTGCAATCGCATACATCCCCAAACTTACCAAGAATACATTTCCCAAGCTGTAATAAAACGCATATTCAAACCTACAACGGAATATTAATCATTTCCCTCAACTACATCAAACCGCATACATTTTTTTCCAAAACCGCTTCGGTTAATTTCCTATTTAATTCTTGCTTGCAAACAAGCAGTTCTAATTTCCCCCGAAAATCATCCCGGATCACTTCCTGCTAAACTATTTTCTCGCTTGTAACCAAGCAACATTTCATCATCATCACCGGCACTACAACCGGGGACTGGTCTTGGCCTTATTTAGCAAATCCTGAGGCTTGTTAAATTTTCCATAATGATTTGTTTTGTCTGGGCGAGGTCATTAGTCTTGCACCAGAGGCTCCCCGACGGGAAAACGAACCCCGGTCTCCCGCGTGAAAGGCGGGTATACTAACCACTATACTATCGAGGAGCCAAACATTTAGTTTCCCCGAAAATCATTTCGGCTCCCATCCTACCCAATACCATTTCCCCTTACTGGTAAGCTACCAGCACGATGCGTTGCATTTCCGCGAAACAATCATCGCAACAACCAAGACCCATATTCCTTTTCTAACCGACAACTCATACCCATACTTGGTCGTGTTTCCAAACCAATTTCCCCGTATGCATAGCGACAGAGGAATTTAACTCAGCTTGTACGGCAATGATATTCGGGAACTAAATTCTCTATGCAAGCATAGCAACCTCTTTCAAGTTCCTGGTGAGTGGTAGTGAGATTATTCAGCTATGACTCCACTGCCACGACGCGATGAATGATTTCTATCTTTAATCAATCAGTCAGATTACAAAGTCAGATTCAAAAGGTTTGAATTTACACCGAAACTAAAACGAAAAACCGGCCCCCAAAAGAAAACGCGAAAACAAGGTATTCATATCGTTGCCGCATCTACTTCGCCCTGCCACAGTACCACCAATATTACTTAACAGATCATTCGCTGCAGCGACTGAAGTTGGTATGATTATGTTGGTATCGGGCATTGTTTTCATAGCCGGTAGTGTAGTAGGACCCGTTCCGTGTTGTTCGTATAACTCTGTGATTGTTCCGCTTGTGGTGATCGCGACTGTCTTTGCTGCTGATATGATCTGCTAAAGTGCATTTTGCACTACCCTTCTTCTATTGACAGCGGTTTTTTCCTTGCCATTTCTTCGAGCTCCCAAAGCCTTTGCAGGATGTTGTCTAATTCAAAGCCTTCAGTGATTGTATGGTGAGCCTTAACTGTAATCTGCTTGTTGGAAGTTATACACCCAGAAGTACCCATTCAAATTCAGTACGTTGAGCCATGGGGGTGCCTGATTTCCCTTTCAGTGAAATCGATGGATAACCATTACTACCAACCAAAATATCAATTTTACTTGGTTTGTTGAATGCTGGGTCAGCATTGGTTGAAGGTGTTTGATATGATTCCAATTAGCACAAGGAATTTGGTGTGTTGGAAGATTTGCAGTTATTTCGGGTAAGGCCAAAGCAGTCAATTTTTAGTGGAAGTTTTCTTCTATTAGCGAGAAAATGGCGAGAGACACTTTATGTTTGGCGATGCTAGCATTAACTGCTCCAATACCAAGGACGTTTACGTAACTCCTTTCCTCTTCACATCTTGAATTTGCTTGCTGAGAATACGCAGAGAATGACGAAGTATGAACCGGGTATCAACTGTTGGAGCGGCGTTTTGTAAGTGGTTCCTCGTTCGAATGGTAGTGAATTTTGAGTGAAACGGGCATTTGACAAGCAGTTAACACACAATCGTTTTCTCGGTACAACGTATTGTCTCTTCTTCGGACTTAGTGTCTTAAATTTAAATCAATTCCTAACCGAATGTGTTCTTGGCACGTGGAGCATTTCAGAAGTGTTCAGTTGTGTTCCCGGACAATGTCCGAAGCAACCTTTTTGTCCATATGTTAATTATTCGTTTATGAGGATTGTCTCATTACGTCCAAAGTCCTGGAGCGCATTAATAGGAAATCCTCCAGCACGCTATAAGTCGGATAATCGGCATACGATGCTAAATGAGCCTCCCTGAGGCCTCGAGTGGTTAGTGGCAGCTTATCGACTGTGTGATAAATTAGCTCATCTTACAACGTATCCAAACTAAGAGCGAGATTATCAAGTGACTGCTTCGCCTCGTTGATTGTATCTAGCAACAACTTAATATAATCTGATGACTCTTGTGTTATGGTTGGCTGATCAAATAGAAACCTAAACTGATTGTCTTTGAGTAACCGAATGTTCTGATATCTCTTTATCAGTAATGCCCAAGCAGAGCCGAAATTTGAGTTAATGTTACGCAGTACACGTGCGGCTTCACTGGTTAAATTACTCTTTAAATACTCTAATTTTTGTGCATCTGAAATCGATGAATTTTATTGACCGGGCTTTCGAATATCCCTTGAATTTAGGCCAGAGCTCAATGGTGTCATCGAAGGTGGGAGTCTTGATTGGAGGGTGTTTTATTTCAACCATGACATTCTTATTTCCCAAGGTTGAGTTGTTCCTACAACCCTGCGTTTGGTTATGGCTTTTGTTGTCGGAGAACTGTTCCTTTAACTCCGAGGAGTACTGGAAGTACATCTCCTTTAATTGATGAAAGGTGAAAGCTTCCATGTATTTCGTCTTCGTCTCCTCACTGGGGTCAGCAATAACTTCTTGATGGAGGCCTTCGGCCTCATTGAACAATATTTCTAAATTCATCAAATGCACTTCATGTGAACCGGTTTGGTAGACTTAGCCTGCACAGTATAAGCCTTATACTCGGCTTCCAATTCTACGAGAATCGATTGTACCGAATCGATAATCGTTTCCAACTTGCCCTTGCTCATTTTTTTTTATTTTAATTTATATATATATATATATATATATATATATATATATATATATATATATATATATATATATATATATATGATGGGCAAAATTAGAAGTCGGCTTGCAGCAAACCCACATGAACAGTCACGGGAGTCGAGCAAAAAGTTCGAGATTGATAAACTAAAAGACCTACGCAAAAGGGCGGAATATTAAGACGAACTAACGAATAGATTTAGCATCCTAGAGAATGACAGTAGTGAGGAAGAGGAAGCCAATAGTGTGGGCACTAAATGGGCATCGATCAGAGACACAATCAAACAAACAGCCCAAGAGGTATTAGGATTTAAGAAAACAACATATATGATGAAGTCAACGCAGTAAGATACACGACAATTCGGAAAGAAACAACTACACTTTTCAAAAGCAAAAAACGCGAATGGGAGAAGACTCGGAACGAAAAAATCATAGAAAATGCCAGAGCAAAGAACAGCAGAGGTATGTATGCCGGCATAAATTCAATTAGAAATGGTTACCGAGGGAGAGCCAAAATAATCCGAGACACAAACGGCTGTCTGGTGACAGAAACAAAAAATATCGTGACAAGATGGAAGCAGTACTTTGAAAACCTGCTCAATGTGCGCACCAATCAACCACAAATAAACGCACCAGACGTACATACAGCCGAGTCTCAGATCCCAGAGCCCTCTTTCGACGAAGTTGTAGACGCGATAAATAGACTGAAAAACAACAAGGCCCCCGGAATCGATTGCATACCGGCAGAGCTTGTGAAGCATGGAGGAGGGGCAACCGCTCGAAAGATCCACCAACTGGTTAAAATAATATGGAACAAGGAAGTCAATCCGGAAGAATGGAAAACCGCAATAGTCATTCCCATTTTCAAAAAAGGCGGCAGATCTGACTGCGAAAATTACAGAGGAATATCATTGCTCCCAATCACATACAAAATATTAACAAATGTCATACTGGCAAGAATCACACCGTACGCAGAAGAAATATTGGGAGACTACCAATGCGGATTCCGTCGGAACCGGTCAACAAGCGACCAGATGTTCACAATAAGGCAACTGCTGGAAAAGAAGTGGGAATACGGAGAGACGGTTCACCAACTGTTCGTGGACTTCAAAAAAGCCTACGACTCAGTCACAAGGCAAAGACTCTACCATATTGTGGTTGAGCTGGGGATCCCGAAAAAATATGCCGCCCTCATTCAAATCTGCATGAACGAAAACAAAGGGCGAGTTAGAATAGAAAACCACCTCTCAGAACCATTTGAAATCCGGGACGGACTAAAACAAGGGGATGGCCTCTCACCATGCTTTTTTAACCTTGCCCTCGAGTATGTTATCAGAAAGGTACAAGACGACAACACGGTCGGATCATCTCTGAACGAGGTCACACAAGTGCTCGCGTATGCGAATGACATCGCCGTTCTGGGCGATAATCTCGAAACTATAAGTAAAAACTGCGAAATCATCATGCAAGCGGCAGAAGAGGTGGGCCTAGAAATAAACGAAGACAAAGCGAAATACATGATTACGACGAGAGCAGGTCGACCTCAGAGAACACATATAAACATCAGGGGCAAGATATTGAAAATGTCAAAGAATTTCAATATCTGGGAACGATACTGACGACCAGAAACGAAATGTCAAAGGAAATTAACAAAAGACTACATTCCGGCAACGCTAGTTGGCATGCAGCCAGTACACTATTAAAATCCAAACTGCTATCACGTAATATAAAGCTCCGTGTCTATAGAACTGTAGCGGTTCCGCCAAACCCTACGGTCCACTTACTTGAAAAAACCCCCATAATTACTACCCAACTTCCTTAAGTTCGCTAATGCAACAGTATTAGTACCTGTGAATGCTTCACGCATTATATTATATGAACGATCGCACACATACCACCAAGAGAGACTTTACGTTTCTCTGGTGGTAGGTAAAAACGATATCCTTATTGGAGAGGATATCGGGGAGCCCTTTTCCGCCTGCCGACGACATCAGTTGTGCGGACTTCCGCGGTCTGTAGCGATGCAGACATGCGTTAAAGTCGTAGTCGAGAGTGTTCGGAATTAAATAAACTGGATGCAAACTTTTCTTTTAATAATTGAATAAATTGACTGTCAAGTGTAAATTAATGAGTCCGGTGTTCTATCTTGAAGTGAAATAAAATAAAAAATTAATTAAGAACTGCGTTTGTTTTACTTCTTTTTCTGTTGTGTACGCTGCGTTGTCGATTTCTGTTGGTGCTTTGCCTTTTTTGTGTCCAGTGAACAAATCATATATTGTATATTGGAGGAAGAAGAGAATCCGAGCGCCGTACGCCGGCGCCACATGCTTCTACCCCACATTGGTGACTACCGCGAGTGAACACGGGCTACTGATGTGGAGTCAAAATTGACATCAGTGACTCCTTGGCGACCCGCGAGTTTCGAACAATCGCGCCTCGTGATGATATTGAATTCAGTGGGCAATTGTGGCGGCAATTGCCGTAAAATAATACATATTCACTTGGATTTTTTGTCAAAGGAAAAACAAGACACGCCACTAACGACACACAGACTAAACGCGTGTATAATATCCTTTTTTTTAAAATGTTTCATTTTTATTGTAAGCTCCTTCTGAGCGAAATCAAAATTTAAAATTTTCAATAATACTTTTAAAAATTGATTAGTGGGTTATACCCAATTCATGGAATCATAGAATTAATTATTAAGGTTGTGTTTTAAGCAGAAATTAATTAACGGTTTGAAGTGCAAATTACCACACACAGTTCTAATTAAACGATTTTCATAGTAAAAGTAGACAACTGGTTCGAAAGAGTTATCCTGCCAGGCTAAGAAAAGTGTATAATAGGTTTGACTATTAAAAGCTATAAAAGATATCGATATTTATATGAATGGACATATGTCCGGAAATATGTTCATTTGTATGAGTGCGTTTCTTTTATTTTCTTTTAATAATTTACTTAACAACAGATTCACCTTCAAAATAAACCATTACAGTGTATTTTTGTGATTATCGCCTATTTTAACTATAGACTACGTATTCCTTACGCAATAGTGAAGATAATACTTTGTATTAAATCTTGTCCAAATTTCAAACTTTTTGAAAGAACAAAGAATGTTTTAATTCCTATACTAAAAAGTTATATATAGATAAAATCAAGACAACAACATCTAATATTAGCAAAGTGCCGTTTTACATACCCATTATTGCCTTGAATTGTTCCATATTTTTTGTTTCTTCCAAGATAAAAATACCCGAAATGTTTTTCTGTGGCACATAACATTTATATTGTTAAGAAGAAGTAAAAACGGAAACACGAATTCAGTACCTATGGAACAGGAATGAATAATAATACGAGTAAATCATACAATTCGATTTTCCCCTTGCATTTTTTTTTTATTAATGAAACCAGTATTTGTAAAGAGAATATTTTTTCCAAATAACGATTTGTATTCAAACAACATATTAATAAACAAAATTAGACCATTTCGAAGTTTATACCAAATGGTTCCACCATCCATCCAAATATAAATAAAGTAGCAGCAAAATAAAACAAATATTATCCAAAGGAAAAATAAAAAATCACTTCCAGCTGAACTTAGATCCAAATAAGTACAAATACTGGAGTAAAACGTAATTACAAAATCAAACAGTTCTTTAATGTAGAATTTAATAAAATATGTGGGAGCAATTTCCTACAAGCAAATATCAGTAGATAAGAAATTAAAACCCAACTTTTTAAATATGTTTGGCTATAACTTAATATCCAATGACGAAAGGTCATTTTACAAAAGGCAAAGAAAAATTTTTAAAACAACATTATTAATGTGATAATAAATAAAATAACAATAAAGAATTCCAATTAACTTAAAACCAACCAACAACAAAAACTTTTAAACTTATACAGTTGTTGAATAAAAAGAAGAAAAACCAGAACCATTGTAAAATCAAAATAAGAAAAACCCTTTTAATAAATATTAAAAAAAAAAAAAAATTGTAAGCCCCTTCTGGGTATTGAATTACGCACAACCTTGTGTCGTAATGTTCAGCACGACTCGCACATTCGACGTTTTTCGGCTACACGCCACCCACGCTCAACTCCACTTGACTCCCCGTGACACTTTCAACCTTTTCGACTCCATCACACCCCGTTTCGATTCTTCTCGGCATTTTTCACCTCTGTGCCTCCAGTCGACTTCACGAGACCCCACTCTATTCTTTTCGACTCGACATTACGCGACCCAGCTCACCTTCTCGTCTCTTCGTAACCCTCTCAATTTAACCCCTTCAAACCGGCTCCTTATGTAACAATAGCTACTCCGTGTGGCACACAATCAATAGGACGCCCCATTGCACCTCTCGCTCGACACATGTCGACCCCTTCTGGCCTTCCTTAAATACAGGCAAAATTCGCCTCTGCCCACCTTTTTTTAGGCCCTTTTCTAAATATTGGCGCCAATGCTCGCCAAAGCGCAGTCTTCTTGCGACCCTGCCTGCCCCTGCTCGACACCCTTTTTGCCACAGCCTCGGCTCCTCATGTAACCACAGCTACTGCGCGTAGCTTTATGACCAGTAGGACGCCCGACGCCCAAGCCGGCTCCTTACTATCCACCAGCTACCCTGCGTGGCAATCATTTAGTAGGACGCCCGGCCCTACCTCCTTACATAAACTTTAGGACCTTTGTCCTTAAGTATCTGAAAGTCTCCCAAGGGTCTCACCAACACCGGTCGACAAATCAAACCGATACCACCGAACTGAGACAATATACCTGATCACCTCATGCAGGTATCCTAATCTGTAGCTACCAGGCTCACCTTTGGTGGCAACTAAAGGCAATACACCCCCCTCTACGCCGCCTCACATTTACTAGGTACTTCGGAGCGCGCATCTGGTAACCCTATGGCGCTCTAGGGTTGGACACAATCAACCACCCACCAGGAGCCCCCTAACCAAACCAAACCCCCTTGCCTCTGCGGCATCAACGCGGTAACATCTGCGCCCACGTGGTTATCGACTCAGGCCATATTAAGACCCAGGAGCCAGTCAATGCGACAGTTCCCCTAACTTAACTACAGCGCCGCCCGAAGTATGCAGCGCCACCTTGTCTTCCAAGCGTTCAGCCCTCCTCCCAGCACCGCACCACCCATTCGAGCACCCCTACAGCCCTACCTATTTTTCGTGACTACGTCGCGGGGGGGGGGGGGGGGGTACTGTAGCGGTTCCGCCAAACCCTACGGTCCACTTACCTGAAAAAAAAACCCATTATTACTACCCAACTTCCTTAAGTTCACTAATGCAACAGTATTAGTACCTGTGAATGTTTCACGCATTATATAGATCAGCATCTATAATCTTAAAATCCCTATAAAGAAAACTTACCTTTTCATGCATCCCTTCGCGTACAATTTTCCGTAAGATTTCTTTCTTTGCTTATCTGGTATTCTAAACCAATTCGGTACCAGACAAATTCCTGTAAACAAAATGATTCGGATTGCATTCAATTTAACTGTCATGACATGGACCATAAATATTACGCCGTCTATTTTCCCAGCCGCGTCAAGTACCTTTTCATACACATTGGCTGACAACCCAAGCAGCTGCATATAATTAGCGCAATAGACGCTGAAACCAAATTCTCCAGCATTTCCTAATGCAAACATGAACCTGGTTTCTACTGCAGCCAGAGATGCCATAAACATCCAATTTGATTTTAACACCTTTTCTCCCGACGTCGATAATAGCGACGAGGCATCACGTAAACAATGACTCGCATTATCAACGGCGCATTTGGTCATTTCTCCCTTTTGTCTTTGCCGCCTGCCTGTTTCGTTGTTCCACTGCTGTCGAGCACGTGTGAATAGCATCGATCTAAACGATCCCACACATAGCACCAAGAGAGACTTTATGTTTCTCTGGTGATAGGTAAAAACGATATCCTTATTGGAGAGGATATCTACCACGGCACAATAAACTCACCCCAAAAATGCGAATCATCGCTGCACGAGATGATTATCGTGGAGTCAAATTCCAGCCTCTGGCCGCAATGGTCATGTGATCTCCCGCTCCTCGTTTCGCGCTCGGGGACGCAAATCTATTACGTCGAGTCGAGAAGGCGCGTTTTTATTAAGAAGTAGATAAAAGTCCGATTTAAGAAATAATGCTTTGTAATTTGTAAACGTGTCCAAGTGAAGTATTGATAACTCTCATATTTATAACGAACGCGAAAGAAAATAAAGATCACTTACTTTTAAAGCAGTGCAGTGCCCCACAGAACCATAATCATGCCGATTGCTCTATACGGATGCGAAACATGGGCTCTCACAAAACGGGAAGAGAACAAATTCCGCGTATTCGGGAATAAAGTTTTAAGGGGTATATTTGGCGGTAAATATGACGAGGAGTCAGGACAATGGAGGAAACTCCACAACCACGAATTGGAAGAGCTGTACCGCAAACCTACAATAGTGAGAGTGGTCAAGTCGCGAAGATTAAGATGTGCCGGACACGTAGCGCGAATGGGCGATGATAGGACCGTGCATAGAATTCTTGACGGTAAACTAACCGGGAAGAGACCGACAGGACGGCCGCGACGGAGCTGGGAGGACAATGTTAGATTGGACCTCGAGGAGATCGGATCGGATGATGATGACGAACGTGGAAGGAGAGCGCACAGGACAGGGAACAATGGCGGAGCCGAGTCGGTGAAGTCATGAACTTCCGGGTTCCTACAGGCCAGTAAATAATAATAATAATATATATATATATATATATATATATATATATATATATATATATATATATATATATATATCATAAAAGGATATTAAAATAGCACGCACCTGTTCTTTGGCGTTGCTCCCTCACTGCAGCAACTTCTATTGATGGAGACAGTTGAACGGATCCAATCGTGGTTGTGGGTACAAAGTTTTCCGCTCTCACTCGCTGCACACTGTGATTATTATGTTGCCTTTGCAACCCATTTTCATTTGTGCCATCGTGTTTTATGTCGTAAAGTGTATTTCTCCTCCTTATTTTCTTTCTGCTTTGACTGGGTGTGAGAATCCTTTCCATTCAGATAGTTAGTATCATTAGCGCCTTGCACTATTTTGAAAGTCTGACTGGTGATGAACATTTTAGGCCAAACTTGAATATAACGAGTCAGACTCTTTGATTAATTTTATGTCAAACATGGATATCACGAGTCTGACGCGTAATCGACATTCCGGGACAAACATGAATATCACGAGCTGTTATATTCTTCTTTTATCAATTATTTGTTTTTTCTTTACGAAACTTATCCCGGATTGGACTTGGTGGGGTGTCGTGGTCGGTAGCTTCAAATTCCTGTTGCGATGATGGTGCGAAAGAGGCCCAAAAGAAAACTCTGTTTTTTTATATTTTAACAATAACTGTTGATTTTAATTTTATGGTAAGGAAAACAAAAGTTAAACGATCCAAATTTTATAAGAATCTAAACATTAATTAACTCTGCAAAATTTTTCTATTTTATTTTTCCTTTTTTCTCTCAACACGCGCACACCCATTGACTTCTTACTATCAACTTTTTATTATTTTTATTTCAATAACCTCGCGAACGAGCCGCACGTGTCAACCACTGAATCCAAACGGGCTGAATCCTCGTGTATGCCAATACATATCCCTTTTCTTCGTTTCCCTTTTCAATGCACCATTATGTGACAACGGTACTTCTCACAAAGGAAACTTATTGGGGGAACTGTTATTGCATTCAGTGTATAATATTTGGGACCTTATCGCAAACCAAATATTATCTATTGGGATAGGGATCAGGTATTTTTAGGGATGTTATTTTATTTTTAAAATTTGTCTATTACTTGGTGGGAATGTGTTATTGTATTTTAGTATGATGCTTTGTTATAGAAAAAGGGTGTAATGATTTTATTTCTTACTTCCTTTAAAACACTCACTCTTTAAGTCAAACACTGTTTTATTTTTAATTAAAGTGTACTAATTTTATTGTTATCTGATCTGTCGCCCTTATTTTATTTATTAATACGCATATTACTTGATCAGTTACATCCCCTCGGATAGGAATTATTTTCAAAGAGCACACTTCTTTATTTTTTGTATTTTCAAATTAATTTAATTCACCACTGTTTGCACAAACTATTATTTTATATGTAGAAATAATAAGCACACACCGGAACCCACCTGAAGTTGGTTAAACACGAAGCAATACTCTTAGTTAAGACACTGAACAGATAACAACTAGAAACTGGTCGATATATTAAAATAACCCGACACACTATTTTGTCAACCTCATCACGTTACTCGTTTCTTGCCAACTCTCAACCAACTCCTCTCGATGTCCGTTTTTTCATCGGACGAAAACTTTTCTTATCCTCCAGATAAAAGGATTTTCCTTTCTTTGTCTTTCCCAAATTTGGGATCGAAAGAGGAAACACAAAAGAACAATCAACAAAGGATCTTGCGGATGAGTATTTACGATCCTTTGTGTCGGTCGACGATAAACGTACCTGTAGTTCGATTTATTGCGCCTGTTGTTTTCTTTAACCGCATGGGCCAGAATCTCTTCCGTGGGGAATCGGTACAAAGGAAAATAAACGCCTAGGTGAACGTGCAGTTCGTTTTATGGTACCTGTTTATTTCTTCTAGGCGAATGGGCAAGGATGTTCCTTGTGGGAAATGGTTTGGGTAAACAAACCTTTGAAAGATCATAAAATTGCATACGTGCAATTTATGATTCTCAACAACTTTACATGAAAGTTGGTCATCTGGTCCACCGATTTGGATCCAGGGGATTCTGCGTGTTGAACATATGGTTCGTTCTTTCACGTCTTGGATTCGACTTGAATTCGATATGGGCAAATTGAACGTTTGATATTGATATTGGATTTATATCGCGATATTTACCGTATGCGCGATTAATGCTTAGCTCCAAAGAGGTAGGTTTTATGGGTGGATGGTTGTGGCCGTAACAAGGATATGGATTGGCAAGGAGGTTGAATTGTAGTTTTAGAGGGGTGATAATTAACTGATATTAATTATATAACAGAGCCGTACTCGTGGCCTTAATCTCGGATCGAACAAGAACAAACGTATGTTAGGCACAGCTTGTTCCGAATTTCAGCGTAGTGCAAGAGGTTAATTGCGTAGCGTCTCCATCCTCCCCCTCTCCAGATTTTTTTTTAACTATGCTGAATTCCTTCACCTTGAGCGTTTTTCTGAAGTCGGTTTCCTGTTAGTAGTTCCTAACTCGCCTTTCGAAAATAGCAACTAGCGAAGTAAACTTCAATAGTTTTAAGTATAAATATAGTACCCAAATTACAGCTTGCCACCTCAGCAGATATTTACATACGTTCAAAGAGTTCGGTATATTTTGCAAAATCCCGCGGGAGAGATGTCCGGTCATGGATACAACATCACCCCTCCAGAGCACCCACAGCCACCCCAGTTGATTTAACAGAAAATCACAAGTGATGCACTTCTACATGATATTGCCAAACTCACGGTAGAGCGAGAGAACGCATCACGTGCGGAAGGAAGTGGTATCAAAATCCCAGAAGTCAACTTAAGAGAATATAGTGGTGTTATCACGAAGTACCGTGAATTTAAGGAGCAGTTCGATTTATTGGTGCAAAAAAGCCGAACGCCCAACATCGATCTCTTTGCCCTACTTAAGTCGAAGCTAACTGGTAAAGCATGGAAAGCAATTAGTGATCAGAATTTAACTGGAGACAACTATCCAATAGCCTGGTCAATATTGGACCGAACGTTTGACAGTTCATAGCATCCTAGATAAAATAGAACTAGGGGCTATGTCAGCTCTACCTCAACGACCAACAATCCGAATGCAGAGTCTATAATAACATCTATACATTACACTAAAGGACGAGATCCAATCTCAAAAGAAACAAGATAAATGGAGAATCCATCATGGCTATTTAATCCTTCGGGGCTTTGATCCTATCACAAGGGGCAGAATGGACGACTGTGTAAACTGTAAAACCAGACTTCCCACCGTAAAAAGATAGAAGATTTCCTGTTCCGTGAATATCAGCACCATCTAGATCAATACGACAACCTTCGACTTCCTCAGCTACCTCAAAGAGAGTCTAAGGAAGATCCCAGCCTCCCCCAGACCAGAGTATATGTTACTCTCCAACCCAATGAAGCAGAAGCAAAATTGACAAAAAATGTGGTTATATTTGCACAGAACAACATCTAGTAATATACTGTCCAAATTCCTGAGTACCTCGAATCGTGAATCCTTGCTACGCGATCACAAGGTTTGTATCCATGGCGTGAAGTATTGATTCGACTAGCTTTCCCTTTGAAGATCAAGGCAGTTTCTTATATGCAAAACCTCTCAAGGACCTCACCTTACGGAAATGCATCCTGAATCCACTCCGACCAGGATTAATCGTTCTTCAACTAGCACTTATCTATGCCAAAATGAGTCCGACGCCATCTTCTGCTGTGCTTCATCCTACGGCTATTGCCATGTTCGTAGTTAATAAGTGCAACGTCCTCTGGTTACAAGATCAGAGCATGTAAGCTAACTATATATCCGAAGATCTGGTCCAGAAGTTCCGATTGCCAAAAAATGGACACTCGTCAAAATCATCGGAGTAGGAGGAGAGATTGGAACAGTGGGTTCCATTGCCAATATTAAACTAAAGTTGGATCACCCAGACCTACCAATTATGAAGATAAAAGCACTGGTAGTCAAAGTACCGGATCACTCACATCGCCTGGAAGTTTTCCTTTGACAAGCCGCGTGCAGATCCCCATTTCTACACACCACACCACATTCCTTTATCATTATGTGGCCCAGTATATTCGACGGTGATAGATCCAGGACAGGAGAAGGAGGATGGGTGGGATATGGGGCAGATAAGTGGTAGGGATTTGTAGAGCACTACAGTACTATTACAATGTCCAAGTGTTACTTCTTCTGATTGTAAAACGGGTCGAATTATTGAATGCTATCCTGACATTAAGAGAGATGTGAAGGCAACCAAACGGGAGGTCGCGCAACGTGCAACAAACCGTTTGGTTCCTCTTTTCCCCGAAAATACGCAGGGCGAGACTGTCGTACGCCGAAGCAGTCGGCAGCATACTCAAACCATCCCACTGTTAACTCGAGTACTTTTATGTTAGGTCCTCACTACTCCAGCAACTAAAACCTTAGAAATCCAAACACTCACTCCAGGTATTCATATTCCCCGATTGGGAGACACATTCATCATATACTCCGACTTGGATTTCTCGGTCGAAACCTCTTTGAATATTACCGCCGATATGATTACTATCGACACTCATTGAAGGAATTCTACTATTATTGCCAACAATATCAGAACAGCAGCTACAGAAGTGTTTAGTGAGGGCAGAACCCTCATTTATTTAGCTTAATGCAAGCTTACATTAACTTAAATTAAATTAATATAAAAAGCCCTACAGACTATCTTAAATCTAGAGTAAGAAGGAGAAAAAAAACCAGGAAGGTGAAGGTGACTGTGCGATGGGGGTGGTAGGAGGCTAGGGTGGAGCGGGTGTATGTGGGAGTGGTAAATTCGGCATTTGTGAGACAGTGAAAGTGCAGGGCATGTCTACGTACTGGTAGGGGGCGGAGGTTATAGCAACACTGCTGTTCCCTAGAAGAAACGGACGCGAGGCTATGACAGTTAAGGAAGGAATCACTGCAAGCTATCTCAGTGCACGGACCAAACGTTCCATTGCACCCATCGTTCTAAAAAGTATTGTCAAATATGGTCTACAATTACTTATGATTACCAGCATAGTGTATCACGCAGTATAAAATTACCAACTAGAGCATAGAATCGTCCAATTGAAGAGTAAATCAAAAAAAGGTGTTACAAGAATCCTAGAATCTCAGGCTATTGACGTGCAACTTCATACCTTGCTTGGACAGCAGCAGCAACTTCGTGGTCAAGAGGAAATGAACAATTACTCATCATCATCATCGGCACTACAACCGGGATCCGGTCTTGGCCTTATTTAACCAATCTCTCCACCGGTCCCGATTTCGAGCCGATGTCATCCAGTTTGGCACTCCCAGGCTCTGGGCGTCCTGATCTACGCCATCCCTCCATCGCAGACAAAGTCTGCCGGGCTGTCTCCTTCCATACAACAATTACTCAGCCAGCATTCAAAGCCTTATCAGCAGTCTCCAAGCAAATCCTCAGAATATCATTACCATCCGGACCGTTGAAGCTCTACAGAACTATGCCAGTAAATTAAACGGCGATTTGAATTTCTGCAGGCTCCCAATTATACCAAATGCAGACATACTCTTCATTTTTAACAGAATAATGAAGGACATCCGTAAAAATATGGTTATCGTGACATTCAACATTCCTCTGGTCTAAATGAGAATTTTCTGTAAAACTGCCTTTATCAATGTTCCAAATATCGCGGCTCCTGCTATCCTTTTGGACCGTGGAGAGTTCGTGGAACAAATTGTGCTCAGTAGTGACATCAAAACTTCCTTCGATCCAACCCAAGTCATCGATCTAGGCCACGAAATCTAAGAAAATTAGAAAACACAACTAAGTGACTGCTGGCAAGAACTATTGACGAACCCCTTCTTCCCTTTCGCTTTTGAATAGATACATCACAATACCAGTCAAGACGGAATTGGATAAGCTTTATCGCCTGCGGAGTGATCTTGAATAAACGCTGGCGCCACATAGATACCACTCGTTGCAAAAGTTATTCTGGGGGGTTATCGCGTTAAGCGACGACAGTGAAGAACGTGTGATTCGAACTGACGCTATGACAGGTAGAATCACTAAAAATGTAACCAATGCTCAACACATCAGGCCACTGCTGCGTGTACGAATTCGATTTCTAAACTCAAATACACTCCGCTGATGTGGCATTGTTATGTTATCGCTATGTTGTACGGCTCTGATGCTTTTTCTTATTTGATTTTCTTTCGATGTTCTTCACTATTTGCTTGTATATTGTGTGTATCTGTTAGAAACGCCACACTACTCACTCCTCAGTAACTTTGTTACGATTAACTTTGTGTGCGAACGACGGAGCGAGGAGCGAGCGAGCGAGAGAAGGTCGAAGCAGGCGATTGTGTGTTGTGTGTACACAGATCATGTCGGGGTCACCAATTATCGCGTTTGCGATGATAGTGAAGAACGTGTGATTCGAACTGACGCTATGACAGTTATAATCACAAAAAAAAAATGAATCAAGCGCAACACATCACGCCATTGCTGTGCGTGGGAATTCGATTTCTAAACTCAAGTACATTCGACTGATGTGGAAATCCTGTATTATTGCAATGCTATACGGTTTTAATGGATGCGATTTTTGGTGGAGTTGTTCTTCATTATTGGTCGTGTGTATCTGCTAGAAACGCCACTTCACTCCCTTCCCAGTAGCTTTCATTACCATCAACTTTGAAATGCGAACGACTGAGCGAGGAACGAGCGAGAGAGCGATCGAGAGAATGTCAGAGCAAGCGAGTGAGCCGGTACTCTGCGTAGAAGTCGCGTGATTGTAAGTAGTAAAGTTCTGTGTGCGTATGGGAATGTGTGTTATGTCGTACAGATCACGTCGAGGTAACCAGTTATAGCGTTTGTGACGATAGTGAAGAGCGTGTGATTCGAACCGACGCTATCACGGTTAGAATCACTAAAAGATAGAACCAAGGCTCAACGCATCAGGCCACTGCCGCGTGTACGAATTCGATTTCTAAACTCAAGTACACCCAACTGATGTGGAATTGTTATGTTATCGCTATGGTATACGGCTCTGATGCTTAGCTTATCAGAATTTTTTGTCGGTGTTCTTCACTATTTGCTTGCATATTGTGTGTGTTTCTGTTAGAAACGCCACAGGGTAGAATCAGGGCAGAATCTCCAGCACACAGTTTAATGTTATGTGTCCCATCGAAGTGGCCAAGAAAATCGTGAGTGATATCAAAAATGTGTCAACCGAAAACCCTCCCAAAATTGATTTAAGCGGGGAGCCCAAAGAGGAACCTCGTCTTACCATACTCAAGGCAAGACTCTCAGCTCACCTCGATGACGACGATTGGAACCTCTAGGAACATCAATACTGGTAGTTAGGAGCTGTTTGTACGAATCTCTGTATTAGACTACTTTCAATCACCTACGCCTGTATACGCCACAGAGGACAAAGGTCAGGCTTTCCTACCGCCAGCTACCTCAACAAAGAAGACAAGATACCTGGAAGTTGGGAACGGCCATACATGATTCACTGAGTTACGATACCCCACATAAACACGGACGCAGTTTAGATTAAAAATTCGTTCAATAATCCAACATAAGCGTCTTTTGCGTCGGGAGTTTGTTTATGAAAATTACACGATATTCTGCCCAATAACTAACTTCAATAATCATTTAACTGACCTCAATAGGTGTCATTAATTTGCTTATTTGGAAATTTATTTACTGACCTAAAAAGTACAAAGTGTACATAATTTAATAATCAGTCACAATATCAATAAGCGGCAGAAACAACAACAGTCGCGCTAGAAACTAGCGAAGTAAACCTCAATAGTTTTAAGCTTAAATAGACTAAACAAATTTAATAAAGCGCCAGTTCTTATACCAAGTACAAAGAGTACATAAGTTATTAATCAAACTCTAAACGAGAATCTTAGTAGAACGTCAATGGTTGTCGACCATTTGAAACATGTAATGTTTTTAAGGACGGTCAGAATAACTTTTATTTTTCAAAATGCCTTCATTTATTACGACAAGGTCTGCAAGCCTTCTTCGAGGTTTTTTAGTATTGCTAAGCTGCTCGAAACATAACCGCTGATTTATTTCAAATATTCTGCGACGGGTCCTCGGCTAATCCTCCTTGTACGAGATATAAAAGCATTTAGTACAGCCATCGAATGGAATTGCTGCAGTAAACTGAACAGACTATGTACGTATGCACATAAATATCCTGCCAACGAATGTGAGCTGAATACAAGAGTCCTAGTAATTGTAATGTGCTCAACTGAGATTTTCACTTGCTGATGCACGAAAACATCATAAAAGGATGTATATGTCGGTCATTTGGAGAGAACTTGACCGGCTAATAGTCTTAAATGGGGAGCGCAATGTCATCCCAAGGAGTCACCATCTGTCTGTTAATAAGATATTTTAATGGTTTACGGCCGAGGGTCATTACGTGCGAAAAACTCGTTACGAGTTTGAGATGTGATTTCAAGAAGATTTTCCTTTTATTATTTTCCGTCGCTCCTTTGGCGTTATTTATTATTTTCTTTTTTTCGTTTTCTACGCGTATATATTTTAAGCTGGCGGATAACTGGACTCCTTAATTTTTTATGGTTCGATATCATGAAAATTTCAACTGACTTTGAACCATTGCTGGGCGAGAGAAATTAATATCATCCTGAAGAAGCGGTGTCTTAAGGACCTTGGATTGGACCTTGGACAGAGTGAAAGCAGAGGAAGCACTCGTATGTCTGTTATTACTTGCTTGATGTTGGTCAACTTTATTGACCTTTGAAGCTACTGCAGCTGTTTTATGTCAAATATTGCAATTACTTTTACCATGGGTGCAAATGGCTTGAGGGAAAATTATTATGGGGATTTAAGAGTATGGGATGAATTGGCATTTCCGAAAAAAGTACACTGTATTTTCCAATAGGTATTCCTCAGTGAGGTCTAGTACTTGTGTGTTTGTGGGGTAGGAAGTATGTGGCAGACACGGGCACACGGTTCACTTCACTCCCCATCCTCACCGAAACAATGTTCCACCAGTTAACAAATTGAAAAATTGTCACACACAAGAAGTAAAACTCCGCCACAAGACAGTTAAATGAAATTTATAAATTGTTTATTGTTTGTCTTTTGCATTTTTGTATGATTTATTCTTTTTCACAAAAACTATTGAACACTTTCGTATGAACTTAAGGATATTGTTTTATCAAACAGACTATTGCATACCGATTTTTTTTGCCGCACTATATGTTTTCGATAATAAACAATTTGGGATCAATAAATTTACGTTATTTCATAGATTCACGGATAAATTTACGTGGAAAAATAACCTAAAACTTCCTAGAGTTGAAAAATAAAACACACACGACTCCGGGTATATATTGGCGTAGGTTACTGTTTACGCTTCTCCGCTGGTGACGCGGAGAGCGGGAGTTTCACCGTGCGACCAGCGTGGTCGGAGGATGGAATTGGACTCAAACGATATCCTCACCAATAAGGATATCGTTTTTTACCTACCACCAGGGAAACGTAAAGTCTCTCTTGGTGGTATAGGAAACCAGATCTTGTAATACAGGTCATGGTGGTATGTGTGGGATCGTTGAGATCAATGCTATTCACACGTGCAGTGGAACAGCGAAACAGACAGGCGGCAAGGACAAAAGAAAAGGCGACCAAATGGTTCGCTCTTTAATGAGGGTCATGTTTATACGATGCCTCGTCGCTATTTTCGACGTTAGGAGAAAAAGGTGCTAAAAGCAAATTGGATGTTTATGGCATCTCTGGCTGCAATAGAAACCGGGTTCATATTTGCATTAGGAAATGCTGGAGAATTTGGTTTCAGCGTCTATTGCGCTAATTATATGCAGCTGCTTGGGTTGTTTGTTGGTAAGACAAACAAAAAAGGTTGCCAGGCAATGTGTATGTATGGTATATGACGCGGCTGGGAAAATAGACGGCGCGATATTTATGGTCCCTGTCATGACGGTTACATTGATTGCAATCCGAATTATTTTGTTTACAGGAATTTGTCTGGTGCCGAATTGGTTCAGAATACCAAATAGGAAAACAAAGAAATCTTATGAAAAATTGTATGTGAAGGGATGCATGAAGGTAAGTTTTCTTTATAGGGATTTTAGGGTTATAATAATTGGGTCTGTTTGATGCGTGAAGCATCTAAGATGCTAATGCGAATTGCATTAGCGAAAGCTGGTGCAGACCCGGGTTATGGTTATGGGGGTTTTTTCAGGAAGGCGAGCCGTGGGATCTGGCGGAATCGCCACATGTTTATATTAGTTTGGCCAGAAAATAGAAAAATATTTTTCACCAGTTTGCTGAAGTTATACACATCTAGTAAGTTTTTGATAAAAGGAATCCGATTTTGATCGTAAGAAAAGTCACATTTCGTAAATCATAAATTATTCGTTTCCAGTTTTTGTTAATAAGGAGAAAATTCTGTTTATTTTAAAATTTGCTTTAAAAAGGGCAAAAATACAAGCTAGGTGGCGTTTACAGTCACGATACTATGACAGACGATTTTGTTTCAGTAATTTCAATCTTAAAAATGAACCACACATAGGAAGGCCCCATTTTCAAAATTATCGATAAAACCATAGAAATAATCGAAATAGACACACACGTTGACATTACCTAGATGCTATTTCATCTTGTCCTTAGGATTAATGGTATCGCTTATTTGTATTCGAATATTCTGTGAATATTGGGAAGTAGGTTGGGAGCGTTTCCTACTTAGGATTATACCGACTGCTTCGGTTGGATTGAGTCGAATTTTCCACCGACATTAATACTGAAACGGTTCGTCCAGATGACGGTTGGCACGATTTCTTATGAGTTTTGTGCTTATGGATGACGTCTACACATGCACGTTGCCCACATAGCATATTTGCTTTACGCTTCCACCCATAGGGCGTGGAATATCTGAGTTGTAGATATTAAATAGGATGAGGCCTACAGTGCGGCCGCGTGGAATATTTGAGATAGCTTTTATGAGCGAATTCATATATATATATATATATATATAGTGGTGGAAAAAATAATAGAAACAAAGGTTTAGATAACGATCAACAATCAGTAACCGCGTACAGTTTGGGTGTTCTTCGACACCAATTCTATACCCGAACCGTACCTAACAGTACTTTGATATGGTGCATCAATTTGCTCTTATCAGTTTTTTGTTTTAGCCTAGTAGTAAAAAATGCAAGAGAAAGGGAAATTTTGCCTCGAAAAAATAATAGAAACAAACCATCACCACAGTCTTCAATCGTGAAGATTTTTTGAAAAGTTTTACTAATAGTTTGTGTTTTTTTTTAAATATATACTCTTTGACAACAAAACAAATATATTAAATCAACATAAGCTCTTTTATTTCAATATAAAAATTCACAAAATTGTTTTCTTAGAGCATTAAAAATAACAAGTTTTTTTAAAATACATTTTTTCAAATTAAGTAAAAAATAAAAAAAATCACATATTCAAATGAAAATTAAGTTTTTTGGTCTCTCGACACTAGGAAATTTAATAAAATAAACAAAAATTGGTATCCTTCCAAACAAAAAATAAAAAAAAATGCATCTAAAAAAACTAAAATTCTGTGGGCAAGCAGCTGCCGCAATACGGCACTACGTGTTCAAGGCACAAATATTGTTGTCATTTTTGGCAAATGTACGTCGTTTTCCTATTTTTTTCCACCCACATACATAGCACCGGCCTTTGCTTGAAGGAGCCGAGGTCCCAGGTACACCATCTTCATGTAAAATCTCCGACAGTCTAAGTTTCATTGATCGTGGCAAGTTCAAATGCGTTTGCCGATCTTTTATGTGGGGTTCAATTAGTTTCATAGCCAAATTCTCGATAAAGTTTCTTCGTAGGTATTTTGTGGCTAGATTGTTGGCTGTGTGTAACACTTGGCTGTTTATGGTACTGACATTTAGCACAGCATAAAATACTACCATAGGCCAGCGCCTTGTTGCTCGAGCACAATTATAATTTGCACATAAGCGATCCACAAAATCGACGCCACCCTTGGTGTTATTGTAACTCAAAATTATATCGGGCTTTTGACTGTCGTCATCGACTATAGCATCATTGTGCATTGTACTAATAAGAAGAACATTTTTTCCTTTCTTTGGAACATGTGACACCAAAACCATGTTGTCACGAAAACCAAACATATTGGACTTTACATTTCGACCGCGCAATATGTTAAAGTCTGTAGGAATTTCTTTCTTGTTCTTCCTGATTGTTCTGACCGTTGTTAAAACTTTTTGCAGCAATGCTTCAGCTAAGGGTATACTGGTGTACCAATTATCTGTTGTGACATTGCGACCTGTATTGAAGATCGGTTCGCATAATCTTTGAACAACGGCTAAGCCAGAATTGTCGAAATTGTGTGGGCCTGCTTGCGGTTGTTTCCCGGGATAAATTTCCATATTAAATGTGTAGAACATTTTTGCGTCACAAAGAGCTTGCATTTTGATGCCGTATGGATTTGGCTTGTTTGTAATGTATTGCCTAAATGAGCACCTTCCGCGAAATCCTTCCAAATTCTCATCCATAATCACAAAAGCAGATAAAGTGTAATTAGCCTTACAATTTTGAACAAATTTCTCGAATATTTCTCGAATATGGCAGATTTCGTCAAATTCCTTTCTATTTGCTCTCGTAGTACCATCATCAAACCTCAAAACTCGCAGTAAAAATCGAAATCTCTAACCAGACACTGAAAGCCGAAATATTTCAATTGAACCAGCATCGGTTCGAAACAACTCTTCAACGTTAAGATGATTCGATTTTTTAACACCAGCTAAAAGGAGCAATCCTATCAGGCAATATATTTCCTTGAAATCAGTCTCTTTGGCATATGTTTCTCTGCAAAATGTATCCTTCACTGTAGCGATATATTGGTTGGTATATTTGATAATTATATGGATAATAGAATCATCAAAAAAGTGTCTCGAAATTTGAAAAGGGTCTTTTTCATTCACTATTATTCGCTTGGCTTCTGGTAACTATGAAACTATGTTGACACTTCTATTACGAACAGATTGGCGCGCAGGTACCTTACTCCATTTCGTACTTATGTCTTTTCCAATATAAAATAAATAGTTGTTGTCATCTGAAGGCTCTCGGTCACTCAAATCCTCTTCGCTGTCTGAGTTTTGCATTTCCTCGGGTTCGTATTCATTCTCGAATTCACTATCTGAAGAACTTGGTGGTCTGTCCTCATCGAGTGATGTTTCATCTAGAACGGCTTCAAGATGACGCTGTTTGCTTTCATAAGACATGTTGTAACAAGTTTAATAATATAGAACACATTCACATACACACATAGAAATGCACAAATGTACATATATTATGGATAAAACACAATAAAATAATAAATAAAATAATAAACTAGCGAAAGCACGCGATTAATAAAAAAATAAACTTGATTATTGTACTTGCATAAACGGTGACGCACGGTCTCATGGACCAGGTTAGCATATAAAATACACAACGTGTGCTCACTACAAAGTTTCGAACACAACTGATGGTGGGGGACGTGCAATGCGGCAGCTACTCGAAACGGCAACAAAAAACAATAACAGAGAATAAAGTTATTCGCATTTTCTTACACACCCGGTCTCGAAGACCAGTAGGACACCATTGGCGGGTTAAGAAATGACGAGAAAACAATGGATGAAAGAGCTAAGCTAATGAAGTGCTCTAAGAAAAAGAGATTCACAGCTCCCGCAATGGAAACCAGAGGCAGAAAAAGAAAAACAACCTCACGATTCAACAAACTGCTAATCTGACTATCCAAGAACAAGCCGTTTGTTCTTCAACGGAATTAAAAAAGGACTTAAATGCACCTGTACGAGTCGTACAATTAGAAACAGATTAATAGAAGCGGGTCTTCCTGGAAGAAGTCCCAGAAAAGTTCCATATTTGAGCAAAAAAAAAAAAAAATAATAAAGCAGAGACTCGGTTTTGCCAAAAACACCCCCACTGTGCGAATTGGAATAACATCTTATGATCAGATGAAACCAAGATTAATTTGTTTGGTTCCGATGGAAAAATGTACGTCACACGACCAATGAACTCAGAATTCAATCCAAAGTATACGAAAAAGACAGTGAAACATGGTGGAGGCAATTTAATGATTTCGGAGTGCTTTTCGGCATCTGGTGTTGGTCCAATTTTTCTTAAAAAGCACAAAATGTGTGTGCTAAAGATTATGTAGAAATCTCAAACACCGTTATGCTACCATTTTCTGAATGGAATGGAAAAAATGGTTTCTTCAAAACAAAGTCGATGTTATGGAGTGGCCATCGCAGTCCCCCGATCTTAACCCAATAGAAAACCTATGGGGCATTCTTAAGCGCAAGATCGGAGACTGCAAAGCCAAAAATAAGAAAGAACTTTGGTCCTTTGATCGCCATCTCGAGAAGAATAATCTCTGTAACCGACTCCGCACATGCGTTAACATTGGAGTCTCCAAAGCACATCTCCGACCACGGAAAGGATGCGAAGAAATCGTCCCAAGTGTGTTGAGGTTAATTAGATAGAGAGGGAACCCAGATGACTGTCCTGGAGAAGCCCTGAGATGGGGAGAAAATGATTGGAAATAATGGATGTAAATCTCACTCGGTAGGTTCGATTATTAAGGCAGAAAGAAATCCACTTAATCAGTAGGGGTTCGAAACCAACGGACGATAACTTGTGAAAAATTTTGCGGAAGGCTTTGCTGTAATCGATAATGATTACATCGACTTCGGTGTCGTTTTCTAAGGCGAGGAGAGCGTGGGATAAGAACTCAACTAGAAGTGTGGTAGATTCATTATCCACCCCTAAAGAAACACTGCTGGTTGGGTGAGATGATGGATTGGGGCGGAAACGTAACGCTATGGGGGATAAGTATATTTGTGCATGCGTACTGCACCGGTTCTACCTCCATCCCATATGCTTCAGTGTGTGGTGTTGTGTAATCCATAGAATTCGAACTGATCACCATTTAATTAGATTTATTGTCACTTAAAGAATCCATGTAAACAAAACATATATGCAACTTAACATAAAACACTAATTGATAATTGGCTGTACAATTCTGGTAATTTACACATAAAATTACGTTGACACACTTCTTGTCTCTTACAATTCAAGTAAACTTAGAATCAATTAGGTTGACACTTCTTGACGGTTAATTTATATAGGCACACGGAATTTTACAACTACTAAATATTAATTTTCTGTACGCTTTAAGTTAATAGATAATCAAATGTATTGTCACTTCTTGCCTTCTGAACTAACATCGACACACGAAACATTAGAACGACTAAATATTAATTTATTGTACAGTTTAAGTAAATTGATCCATTTGACTTCAGGACACGACCGCACATCACGGCTACCAAAACTCAACTCTACACTTGTGTGTTTATTTAACGTGGATGCCCGGCATGCCTCCACGGAATCCAGAACGCGATTAAACTACGTTCATCGAAGCGATAGAATACGACATATTCAATCATCGCTTCGATGACCATATATGGTAAGATATCCCTTTTGCATTTTGTTCAACACAAAAGGGGTTGAAATACACACACGATGATTGCTTCTGCTGCTCATCGTGTGCGTCCGCAATTATGCAGACATAGCATAGACCCCATCTAAATGTTCGCAACAGGTGCGAGTATCTCAACGAAACAAGGGGGTTGAAAGGTTTAAACGATCAACGACTGCGTAAAGCATTATTGCTGATCGTGTACATTTCGCTGGTATATCCTTGCAGTCGAATTCTGATGGTAAATTTCCATTTGCGAACTCGATTGCCTGGGCGTCAGCCGGATGCCCTCATGTATCAGTCGGTCGGGTGACCGATCGATGTGGGCATGGTGTGCTAAGGAAAGATACACATTTCCTGCAGGTGTGGAATATCGTACAGATATTGAACGGGCAATATTGGTTGCTTGGTTGTTAAACCAAATTGCTTTGAGAATATAGCATTTGTTGCCGCTGGAATTTCATATCAGCGAGAATTAATGTTAATATAAAGCCACGAACGACACTAGGAAAAACCGGCGAAAGCTAGTTATCGTGGGACCGCATGGAGATAAACTGGAAACCAAGAGTTTAGTTAAATACCTGGGCATCTGGCTAGACCAATATCTGTATTTCAACAGACATGTAGAGTCTGCTCTGATCAAGGCTAGAAAAACGTTTGCTATGACAAGGAGGCTATTTCACAGTAGCCAACTTGACAGCAGGGTAAAAGTCATATGCTACATGACGCTAATCAGGCCAATGCTCATATATGGCTGTCCAATATGGTTTAACATAGGTCCAAATTTGATGGAAAAGATTCGGGTGTTCGAAAGGAAGTGTCTGAGAACCTGTCTCAGATTATATCGAACACCGGAATCGGAATACAAAAAGTACTACTCAAATGAGACTTTATATAATGAAGCCTGCATAAATAGGGTGGATAATTTTATGATTAAATTAATCAGAGGACATATTGCGAGAGCAATAAGCTCGTCCAATGACCTAATTTTCGGGGCTTATTATCCAAATACCCTTTACTATGAGAACGTGCGTCGCAACGGCTTCGTTCTATAGCGTTTGAAATAATAGTGAAGAAGATCGTGTGATTCGAACTGACGCTATGACAGCTCGAATCACGAAAAAAATTTTACCTTAAGCGTTACACACCAGGCTACTGACCGAGTTTAGAATTTTATTTCCAAACTCGGGTATATTCCACTGGTGTGAATAATTTTTATTTTATCGCTTGGTATACGGTTCTGATGTATTTTTCTTATTCGATTTTTTTCGTTCGGTGTTCTTCACTATTTTTGCTTGCTTGTGAATTGTGTGCATCTGTTAGAATCGCTACAGTTCCACCAGAGGCGTTCCTTGATTTGGACATGAAAGGGCTTATACAGGATAGATCCGGAATTCCGCTGATCTATCATGTAAGTAGATCATCCGTAGACGGGCGATTGTGCTACCACCGGGAAGTAACGCGCACCGAAGAAGAGCTCCTGCGCTTCAGTAGGGCTATCTCCCACAGAGACTGGGACGATAGTATTAGACAGCGTCAACAGTTCTGGTGGTTGAATGGCATATAAAGACCTGGATACCAAAGTCGGTATAGAATCACACTATCATTAGCTAGCTTACATAGACTTAGCTTTTCTAGAATTAGGGTAGTATAAGATTTAAGTTAAGTTAAGCTAAGTGATTTTACATGAAATTAAAAGAAAAAAAAAATAGGTAAGTAAGTTAAATTTTAAGAAAAAAAAAAACGAAAAAAATTGACAAAGTTTTTCAAATTTTTCTTTGTCTTTCAAATAATTATAAGTATTGCCACAAAGTTCTGTCGCCGAAAGGCAAATTATACAAATATTAAGTAATGTTTAGCTTAGAGCGTCTGCGAAGGACCAGTAAGTTATTATATAAGCTATTTAAGCTAGAATTTAAGCATTTTTTGTCTAGCCTTTAATTTAGAAACTAAGAATATAGAAAGAAAATAAAAAAATGTTTAAAAATAAAAATGAGAATTAATGTTTCACCGGTTTTTCTAATGTTACAGGCACGGCGTGGAAGGTAAGTACATGCTTTTCAGGTGTTACAGGTAACTATTTCTTCATTACTAGCCGTCTGGTAAGTAGTGGGGTTCAATGGAACTGCCACAATACTTGTCTTTTTATGCCTTTCGCATGCCCTAGATGGGGTTGTGGGATGTTAGGTACTTGCGTCGACAAGGACGCGGGTTCAATACCAACACCCACGGATTGTTCACAGGAGGAATAAAACACAAATCTCCATTCAAAGTTCACATTCGTTTTATTACGCCGCACTGAATTTTCTTAAATTTTTATTCCATTAGAGTACATATTTCTGAATTTTGTTAAATTAGTTTAAAATATTTCTTCACTGTCTCACATTACATTAATTCAATAAAATGCTACTTGGGAAATTTAACAAACGAACTTTTCTTAGGAACACCGAATTTTGCAACTAAAATCAACTTTCCGCTCGCGAATTTATCGACGCACATCTACTCTCAGCTTACCAGCTTAAGATTTTTTGGGTGACGTCCCTCTGGACTGGTGACTAAAATCTGACTGGTGACTAGAGCTCACCAAAGAAACGGAAAAACCTCAAAAGAAACTGAAAAGGAGGCGGAGTTACACGATTAACCCGAGGTAGTTAATCGTGATTGGACCGGACGGAATAGGCATACATTACGCATGTGTGCGTATGCCATGCATACGATCGTTCGGCGACCGTGGATGGAGGGCAACATCGCTAGTGCATTTTCCAAGAATGTAAATACTAGCATCTGGGGTGTGAAAGACCCAAACCGATGATTTGGTCATCCTAATGGGAGGCCATAAATCATCATTTCGGTTGCCGATGATTAAACATTGCAACGAACATAGGGTGCAGCCATTGCCAGATGTTGAAAGTAAACATTTTCTGGCTGCATCTTGATCGCTGCTTGATTGCGGTCTCTGAACGTGGGGACCGATAATTGGAAGCCAGCGATTGCTGGCAATCAGGGACATGTTTGGTTTGCGTCAGCAGAAACCTTGTCGGCGATAGCAAATCAATGGGACCAAAAGGCCGCATGCGAGAAGTGCCATGGGCAAACAAATAAACGAGTCAACAAGGAACTCTTTGTTGATGTTGTTTCCATAGCATAAGGCTATGGAAACAAGCTGCCCTGGCAGAACGTATGCCTAAAGATAGGATTTCAAATGCCACGGCAATGTGATGATTTTGCCGTGGACTATGCTTTTTATTTAGGAGATAATATACGCCTCGGGGGTGAATTTTCGATGCCACGGCAAGGTGATAAGCTTTGCCGTGGACTTAATGTTTTTTAGGAAATAATGTACACCTCGGGGGTGAATTTTCGATGCCACGGCAAGGTGATAAGCTTTGCCGTGGACTTAATGTTTTAGGAATTAATGCCTGCCCGAGGGTGAGTTTTCGATGCCACGGCAAGGTGATAATCTTTGCCGTGGACTTAATGTCTTTAAGGGGTGGTGTTGGAGAAAAAGGGGTTTTGGAAGGAAAACCCCCTCAGAATAGGTAAGCTGCCTAACAGAAATTCAAAACAGTTATCCGAATGGGTAACCGTATTAATTCCAGCGATTTGGCTGGGGGTAAATGCCGTAGCAAGGTTACGCAACCTTGCTGAAGTTCGACCGAGAGGTAAGTCGTTCGCCTGGAATAGTGGGGATCGAGCGATGCATGGCTCTTCGGGCCCTGAAAAGCCCCACATCACTCCCTCCCCAGTGACGTAGTCACGAAACAGGTAAGGCAGTTTAGGGGGTGGTAAGTTGGTTATGGGCGCGCGTATGAGCGCGAGTACGGGGAGGTTGTGCTGGTGGAGTAGGAGCGGTGTCAGTAGATGGAGGTGATTCTGGAGCGGAAGCTTCCAGAAAACAGGGCTTAAGCCTTTCGACGCTGACCGTGGATCGCTTGCCTCTAATGTCGATCTCGAAGACGCGGTCACTGATGCGGCGGAAGACTTTGAATGGGCCATCATAAGGTGGGTCGAGGGGTTTTTTGACCTTATCCACCCTGACAAAGACGTGCGTGCAGCTGTGCAGTTCAGGGTGGACGAAAAGTTTTTTGGGGCCGTGCCTGGTTACAGGGGTTGCCCTAACCTTACGTAGCAGGTCACGGAGATGTCCCAATTCACGAAGTTGGTCACGCGGTGTTTCGCCATTCAGGAAAAGTTCTCATGGAAGAAGGAGGTTGGTACCATAGGTAAGCTCTGCTGCCGAAGCACCCAGGTCCTCCTTAATGCTTGTGCTCAGGCCGAGGAGGACAGTTGGAAGGGCGTCAAACCATTGTGTGTCATTATCACATGAGTGAGGCTTTAAGAGATCTGTGCCAGCGCTCTATCATCCCATTTGATTGCGGGTGGTAGGCGGTGGTACGACTCCTTTGGCAGCCGAGAAGATTTGTTAGCTGCCTAAAAATCGTCGCCTCAAATTGTGGACCTCGGTCCGAAGTTATGGTGGTTGGTACACCGAAACGTGTGACCCAAGTTGAGTAAAAGGCCTTGGCGACTGATTCGGCAGTAACTGCCCGGAGAGGTGTCGCCTCTGGCCATCGCGTGCAGCGATCCATCATAGTGAGGATATAAGAAAATCCTCTTGATGGAGTAAGCGGTCCCACTATGTCTATGTGGACATGGGCGAAGCGTGCCGTGGGAAGCTTGAATTGCGCTGGCTCCAGTACATTATGTCGCGCTACCTTGCAGCGTTGGCACTGGAGACAAGCACGGGCCCAACCGGTGAGATCTTTGTTCATCCGGGGCCAAATGAATTTGCGACGGACAGCAGCGGCTGTTGCTCGGCCGCTGGGGTGGGCTGGGTTGTGGTAAACCTGGAACACGCCCTTACGAAGTTTCTCGGGAATGTAAGGTCTAGCGGTTCCAGTGGAGACATCACACCAGATTTCGCCCAAAGGGTCGCGAAGGGTAATTTTCTTAAGCTCTAGTGCCGTATCGGCAGTTAGGAGGGACTTGAGCTGTTCGTCCTCCTCTTGAGCTAGGGCAAGGTCTGTGTTATTCAAGGCGGTACGCAAATGAATCGTATCGATTCGAGAAAGGGCGTCCGCCGTGACATTCTGTTTACCGGAGATATGCCTTATCTCCGTAGAATATTGCCCAATGAGGTCTAATTGACGCTCTTGTCGGGGGGAGGCATTTCCCGACTTCTTCCGGAACGCATAGACCAATGGCTTGTGGTCTGTTAAAATTGAGAGCGAACGTCCTTCTATCATATGACGGAAGTACTTAACAGCGCTGTAGATCGCGAGCAATTCACGGTCGTAGGCGCTGTAACGTCGCTCAGTGGGGCTCAGCTTCCTTGAAAAGAAACCAAGTGGTTCCGGGCGGCCTTCAATGTCCTGTTCAAGGACGGCTCCGATTGCGGTATCCGATGCGTCGCATTGGATAGAAAGTGCCGCTCCCTCGAGAGGGTATCGGAGTAAGGTGGCATTTGCCAATTGTTCTTTGGACAGTTGGAATGCTCTGTCAGAGACTTCTGTCCAATTAATGGGGCGCTTATCATTGCGCTTAGCTCCTTTTAAAAATTCATTGAGCGGAGCTTGAATCTGGGCAGCATTCTTCAGGGTAGGACGGTAGAAGTTCAGCATGCCCAAGAATCGACGAAGCTCACTCACGTTAGTAGGCCGGGGATACTTCATGAGGGCCTCCACACGGTCTGGTAGTGGGCGAATGCCCTGGTTGTCAACGACATAACCCAGATAGGTGATTTGCTCCTTGGCGTATTGACACTTATCTGGGTTGATGACAAGACCGAATTCACGGAGGCGCTCTAGGACCTGACGTAAGTGGCGTTTATGTTCGGCGTGGTCTTTGGAGGCGATGAGAATGTCATCAAGGTATGCATGGCAGCAATTAAGACCACGTAAAGCCGTGTCGATATAACGTTGGAATGTCTGTGCGGCATTCCTGAGGCCGAAAGTCATCACTTTGAACTCGAAGAGTCCGAAAGGTGTAATGACTGCGGTCTTGGGGATGTCTTCTGGTGCCACCGGAATTTGATGGTATGCCCTGGTGAGATCCAGGGTAGTGAAGACATTGCACCCTCGTAACTTGTACGAAAAATCGTAGAGGTGTGCAATAGGGTATCTGTCCGGGACAGTTGCTGCGTTCAACAGCCTGTAATCGCCACATGGGCGCCACTCACCAGAACGTTTCTTCACTAAGTGGAGTGGGCTTGCCCAGGGACTGTCCGACGGTTGGCAGATACCTAGTTCGATCATATGCTCGAACTCCGCGCGCGCCGCTCGTAATTTTTCCGGAGCCAGTCGCCGTGGACGCTGGCTCACCGGGGGACCACGTGTTTCTATATGATGAAACACCGTGGCTTTATGTCGGCGTTGGTTAGGTAGAGGAATTGTTGTACTCACAAATTCCTGTACCATAACCTGGAATGGGTCTATGCACTCTGTGGCCCCTGAATTTGCCGCTGGTGATGCCGTCATGGGCAAGGGGGGTGCGGTTGGAGCCACAAGTCTGTTATGGGTCGAATCGACCAACAGATTATGTGCACCTAATAGGTCGGAACCTATCAGGGGTTCATTTACGTCCGCAATGACGAAACGCCAAGTGATCGGACGACAAAGACCCAAGTGAAGTGTCAGCTTTTTACGTCCGTACGTAAGTATCGGCGTATTATTTGCAGCTGACAATTTAAGTGCGGCTGGCACGCGGTTGCGCGGAGCAAACGGTCGCGGGAGGACTGAAATATCGGCGCCGGTATCGACAGTAAAAGCGATATTCAGTTTTGAATCCCGGATGGTTAGGCGACTTATCGTATGAGTGCCGGCCGATTGCGCGAGGGTGTCGGTCGGCAAAATTAGTTTAAAGAGCGCCTTTGGTTGGTGGAAGGTTGTGTCCAACCACAAGGCGCTTTGCAGTTAAATGCGCGATCACCATATCGTTGGTGATTGGCGCACCAAGGTAGAGTAACGGCATTATCTGGTATATTCTGCCTATTGGCATTGCCGTTACGGGGAGGTCGAGCCGGAGCTCGCTGGGAATTGGCCCGGTGAGGGCCATTTTGAGAGGAATTGGCCCTCTGTGGGGCGTTTTGAGGCATATAGGCCCTCTGAGGGGCAGTTTGGTAGGAATTCTGCCGATTGAGAGGACGGCTCGGCATGGCTCGGTTCTGGGCGCTTCGAGGATTGTTCCTCACCTCCGCACGCAATTGAGTTATCTCGCGGAGGAGTGAGGTTTGGAGCGCCCGAAGGTCAGCAGGGGTTAATTGTGGTGGCGGACCTCTCTGGTTAAATACGTTGGGGCCTGCCTCTGGATTCCCCTGAGGGAAATTGGTTGAGGCGGGCCTTCTATGAGGTAATTGGGTTTGAGGAGAATCGGGAGTCGGGACCAATTGAGGGGCTGAGAAAGGCAGACGAGGGTGCCGTGCAGGCTGGGCGGCGTGTTGAGAAACCGCCGCTACCTGGTACGCAGGAGGCTCAGAATACTGATCTGAGCTTTCCATAATTGCGTCCGCAATTTTGGATAAATAGCCCAAACTCTGATTGGGTTGGGCTATAAGTGCCGAACGGGCATGTTGGGGAAGACACCTCAAAAAGTGAGGCTTTATTAGGTCGTCCCCAATCCTGGTCCCCGCTATAGAGCGTAAATGGGTCAGGAAAAGAGATGGTCTCATCCCAGAAAGGTTGGTTACAGCGGCTAAACGTTGTTGCCGCATACTTCCTGGCTCGTCCAATGCGTCGAGCAGAGCTTCACGCATGTTGCTATATGGGTTGCGGCCGGCCGACCTTATTATGTGGGCAACATGCGGTCGCTGAGTGCGGTCAAGCACTTTCAACAGCTCGACTGCACGAAGTTGTTCGTCGTGCAAAGCTGAGGCCTGGAAGATACGGTCTGCCACTGCAAACCAAAGGTCTGGGTCCTCCTCATCGAAGGGGGGAAGTCCTATATTTAAATGACGAGTCCCGTTCCCGAGGCTGGAAGCATCGCGGAATTCTTGGGACTCTGGGTGCCTATGAGCTTGTTGTGAGGTACCGGCACTAGTTGTGGGCATAAAAATGCCGGAATCTACCAAAGGGCCGGTACCAGGGGCGTTAGGAGCAGTCGGGAGTGTATCTGTGGAAGAAGGCTGGGGTCGGTTCACGACGCTGGGGGCAACGGGTGGTGCCAGAGGAGTAGATTGTCCGGGCAAGTCTAGGTCAGCATCGACTTGCTCAGTGGGGAAATCGACGCTGGAGGCGTCGTGAAATTCAAGGGACTCGGGTTGTTCCTGAGCCTTTTTGGCCATGGTGTTTCGCGTGTTGACCATTATGGATAGTGACGCGAAACGGGAGTCAAAGGCGTAAGAGAACGCGAAGAAAGGTAAAGGGGGCCAATTAGTCAAAAGAAGTCGCAGCAAGTTGATAGTGGTTGGTTGGTCGCGAATAAACGGAAGGCACTGTATTGATATACCGCTTAATCCTGCAATAATTAACCTTTATCTATATCTTTGAAACCTAAGGAGCAGAGTTGAGTCGTGGTTTCTACGAAGGAAGTAGTAGTCGATCGCCAGAGGACACGAGGCGTGAGGAAAAGGCCAACGAGTTAAAAGGAGTCGCAGGCAGTCGAGAGTGGAGTTAAAAGGGGTTCGTGCAGAACCGTGGTTTGCTTCGAGAGGCGAATAGGTGGTCGTGGGGAGTCGTGATATGAGTGTGCTTTTGTGTTTTTTAAAAGGCTATAAAAAATGAAAATTCCGCTTTATGTTTACATATGTATATACAAATATCTTGCTTTCCTTCGTATCTTATCAAATATAAATCCATAAAAGTTATTAGATATTTATAGTAAAAAGTTATTGTAAATGTTTTTGGTTGGTTTTCTTTGACTTTTTGATTATTATCTTTTTGATTAAATTTCTATGTTCATACTTTAAAATAAAATGATTTTAGAAACCTTAGAATGTTTTATTGAGGTTCGTATTATGCAAAAAGTAAAGTACACAATAAAAGTCATAAAAAAAAAATTGATTAGTCGAATTTGTTTGTTTTACGTTAGAACACTGAGAATCATAGAAAAGTAGCAACAAAATTCGAGAAAAAAAAAAAAAAAAAAAAAAAAAAAAAAAAAAAAAAAAAATCCTCATCGGACTTAAATACTAAAAGCAAGGTACGTTGCTGTCGCGCAAAATATAATTTAACAATTGCTCTCGAATATGGTTCGGCTTAACATTTGACATTGTCGAAAAAAGCTTTGGATCGCGATATAGACTACTTATGTATATGTTCTAATTCTAAAGGGGTACTTGTGAATAGGTTGGTATGCTTGTTTCTACAATTCAATAAGCAGGGTTTATGATACAATCAAAACAGTTTTAAATACGAAGGACGAGCATTATATTGAATATTGACGGGTCGACAACAAAAATATAGTGTGGATAGGTTTTCTTTTTAGTTACGAGTAGCAAACTTCGACAATTTATGCCAGAGATGAATTACTTATATGAACAGATATATTTTATAATCGCACAATTAAAGAAAGAAGAAAGGCTTAATATTGTACAGATATTGTGTGATTTTAAATATCAAGTTGTGAAAGAACTAAAAGTTAACAAGAAAGCGTGATCATGAGATATTTTATTTAGTCGGTTCTTGTTAGATTTGTATAATTTATACTTATAGTTTGTTTTATTGGTTTATTTAGTTTTATTATTTCTATTTTCTCCTTTATTTTTATCTGATTGTCGGTGTGAAATTGGGTTCTTTTTTAACAGAGCATAGTTCAGTTCAGTCCATTAATTTATATTGGCGGCTCAGAAGGAGCTTACCCAAAAGGGAAAATACTAAATTCAAAAAAGATAAAAATGAATACAAAGAAAGAAAAACCTGTGTCCCATTGTGTCTCCGTGGCTGGTGTTCGATGCTACAGGTGACGTTGATAAACACTGCAGCGTTGGGGTTGCTGCAATCCTTACTGGTTCCGTAGCACAGGTCACTTTCACCGTTTGCTGTCACTGGTACTGTCTTTGATTTAATTTTTTGGCACGCTAGTCGCTGTTTTTACGTGAAATGTTCGGAAGTTGCGTTAAGGAGCGTGTTGACTTTTCGCGGTCACCAATGTGGGATGTTAGGTACTTGCGTCGACAAGGACGCGGGTTCAATACCAACACCCACGGATTGTTCACAGGAGGAATAAAACACAAATCTCCATTCAAAGTTCACATTCGTTTTATTACGCCGCACTGAATTTTCTTAAATTTTTATTCCATTAGAGTACATATTTCTGAATTTTGTTAAATTAGTTTAAAATATTTCTTCACTGTCTCACATTACATTAATTCAATAAAATGCTACTTGGGAAATTTAACAAACGAACTTTTCTTAGGAACACCGAATTTTGCAACTAAAATCAAATTTCCGCTCGCGAATTTATCGACGCACATCTACTCTCAGCTTACCAGCTTAAGATTTTTTGGGTGACGTCCCTCTGGACTGGTGACTAAAATCTGACTGGTGACTAGAGCTCACCAAAGAAACGGAAAAACCTCAAAAGAAACTGAAAAGGAGGCGGAGTTACACGATTAACCCGAGGTAGTTAATCGTGATTGGACCGGACGGAATAGGCATACATTACGCACGGAATAGGCATACAATACGCCATGCATACGATCGTTCGGCGACCGTGGATGGAGGGCAACATCGCTAGTGCATTTTCCAAGAATGTAAATACTAGCATCTGGGGTGTGAAAGACCCAAACCGATGATTTGGTCATCCTAATGGGAGGCCATAAATCATCATTTCGGTTGCCGATGATTAAACATTGCAACGAACATAGGGTGCAGCCATTGCCAGATGTTGAAAGTAAACATTTTCTGGCTGCATCTTGATCGCTGCTTGATTGCGGTCTCTGAACGTGGGGACCGATAATTGGAAGCCAGCGATTGCTGGTAATCAGGGACATGTTTGGTTTGCGTCAGCAGAAACCTTGTCGGCGATAGCAAATCAATGGGACCAAAAGGCCGCATGCGAGAAGTGCCATGGGCAAACAAATAAACGAGTCAACAAGGAACTCTTTGTTGATGTTGTTTCCATAGCATAAGGCTATGGAAACAAGCTGCCCTGGCAGAACGTATGCCTAAAGATAGGATTTCAAATGCCACGGCAATGTGATGATTTTGCCGTGGACTTATGCTTTTTATTTAGGAGATAATATACGCCTCGGGGGTGAATTTTCGATGCCACGGCAAGGTGATAAGCTTTGCCGTGGACTTAATGTTTTTTAGGAAATAATGTACACCTCGGGGGTGAATTTTCGATGCCACGGCAAGGTGATAAGCTTTGCCGTGGACTTAATGTTTTAGGAATTAATGCCTGCCCGAGGGTGAGTTTTCGATGCCACGGCAAGGTGATAATCTTTGCCGTGGACTTAATGTCTTTAAGGGGTGGTGTTGGAGAAAAAGGGGTTTTGGAAGGAAAACCCCCTCAGAATAGGTAAGCTGCCTAACAGAAATTCAAAACAGTTATCCGAATGGGTAACCGTATTAATTCCAGCGATTTGGCTGGGGGTAAATGTCGTAGCAAGGTTACGCAACCTTGCTGAAGTTCGACCGAGAGGTAAGTCGTTCGCCTGGAATAGTGGGGATCGAGCGATGCATGGCTCTTCGGGCCCTGAAAAGCCCCACAGGGTTTTTACCTGAATGATGGGAAGATGGATGGTGGCGTTCAGGAGAACCGCCACAACGCATCGTACAGAATCACCTCGAATAGTTTTGGAATATGGGCGGTAGTTACAAATATCGTTTTTAGGTCACTTTTTGGGGGGTGACCGAAGAGGATTTTCAAATACTTGGGATAGATTATAGATTATTCAGACACTTGCAGTATTCGTTAGTCGCTGAGTGTATATTTTCATACGCTAGGAGTTACTGCCTCTGTTCGGATGGTAGTTTATCACTGAGAGAATATGTATTAAGTATGTTTCGAGGTTCTTCATATTTCACCAAAATGCGCCCATTAATCAAAAAGTCAAAAGTTAGCCATTTTGTCCGTTAACCAATATTCTGATAACGTAAAATTAGTATATCCTTTTATATCGTTCTTCAAGTAATCAACGAAGGGTAATTCTGTTTGAAGACATGCGATCTTAGAGTAATATAATTAATTGCAGGTTTTATTTTCGTGATTCTGTCAATAATACGTATAGAAATGACAACTTGTGTCCATATAACACGTTAATCATCTTGGATCATTGAAACTATATTGCGCCAGTTAAATTCTGTGATTTGTCATTTTAGTACACTCCCACATCCTTTCGCTTGTGCACAAAAACTCCAGAAGTACCTTTTCCCAATAACCCTTAACATTCTTACCATATATATGTAGAAAATGAAAATATTATTTAGCTACCTCCCCCACACCCACACTGGATAATTTTGTGGTATTAAAGAATGTTTACAAAGAAATTCTAAAATTAAATGCAAGTTTCTGAAATTGGCAACCTCCCTATCAGTCTCGACTTGGCCTTACATTGGAAATCAGCAAATTTCGTTTGTTGTTGAATGCCAATTGACTCCATCATCAAATTTCTGCTCATCGATATCCTGGTTGATTTGTGTGTATCCAAACAAAGTACTTCATTAAGAATTTAAATTGATTCGAATGTTTAGTTACCCAACTTCTGGTATTCGACATAGAGCAACCCACTTTGATCACTCAAAATGTTTGGGTTCGTTTTTTGGTAGGCATTCATTTCGAAACTCTCACATGTTCAGAATGAATGAAGAAACCACAGAATCAAACTCATCAATATTTAATTACACAGTTATCGTCGGCTTTCTGCCTCTCTACGGTATCCTTTTTCAATTTTTACAACATATTCCATTCTTCGACATATAATTCTCTTATGTAACATTTTGTTTTTGATGATTTCTGGGCAGGGTACCATTGGTGGCATTGAAAAATGTAGGGCGTCATGGTAAACCAGGAAACCAGGAATTTCCTAAAAATCTGTTTATGTACATGTGTCTGCCTAAATTGATGGATGTGTATTGGTCTAGCCCGTAGGGGTACCGAACAGCAAACTACCAGTAATTTGATGAGGCCAATCGTTCAAATACCGTGTTCGAATTTACATAACTTAGATTTTTTAAGTTGTGTGGATTTAAATAACTTCTATGTTTTAACAACTGACCACACGATCTCTGTTGTATCCTACTGTTCACAGTCTTTTTACCAGAATCATACGTACAAAAGGAAAATATCAACGAAATCTGAGTGAAGTGATAGGGAAATGAACCATCGATATACAGTGATTTTGAGAGCCTGGAATTTGACAGAATGAGAAAGCACCTGAGCACACACAGCATTGTAAGCCCGTGGTGATCGGCCAGAGAACGATATCCGGTTGTTTGAAGTTAATTTTTTAGATAAACCGATGTGAATTGTTTTGGGAAAATATTTGTAGAACTTTAAGCAATTCTACAACACTGCAGAAAAGAAACGGACTATGCTATAATGATGGTATTTAACCTTTTATGATTGACTCTTCAAAGAATTTCACTGTTCGTTTTTAAATTCCATCGCAAACAATCAGTACTGTTTCAAATGCACCTGTTATGGCTCCAACGCCGTGCTTCCTCTTTCGAGGGAAGAGCGTGGAGGTTATTATATTTATTAAAATACTTATAGTTTTTATTTAATTATATTTTATTTGATTTTATTTTATTTTATTGAACTCAGCTATCTCAAGCTGAGCTCTCTTCTTTCTATGTTTTTCATATAAATTTACTTGTTTATATAGAACATTTTGTTCTAACTGACTGTGGCGTATAAACTGAACAAAACAATCTAGAAGTCTCTGTGACTTAGAATTTTGAATAAACTTTGAACGAAAATCAAAGTGGCCATGTTTTGAAATGAAAAATGTGCTTGTTATGAAAAGGGGCATATTTATGAAATGTGCTGTAAGTGACTGGATATAGAATATAGTGTCTGTTTATTTATGAATTGTATTAACTGAGAATGTAGGATATGTGAGGATGTAGTTTTAAGGGTTGTGTTTGAAAGGACATGAGTTAGTGTTAAAGCGAATAAGGGTAGTATTCTGGAATACAACACACCTGATTCCGGAGTGACTTCTCTATCCCATATTGTTTTAATCAGTTGCTGGATCTTTCGAGCAGTTGCAACTCCTCCATGGTTCACAACCTCTGCCGATATGCAGTCGACTCCGGGTGCCTTGCTCTTCTTCAATCGGTTTATTGCGCCTATAACTTCGCAATAGAGCGCCCTGGGACTCATCTGTATGTACGTCTGGTGCGTTTATTTGTGGATGATGGGTGCGTACGTTGGGCAGGTTTTCAAAGTACTGCTTCCATCTTGTGACGATATTGTCTGTTTTCGGTTCCAGACAGCCGTTTGCGTCTCGAATTATTTCGGCTCTCCTTCGATATCCATTTCTATTTGAGTTTATGCCGGCATACATAACTCCGATTCTCTTTCCCATGGCATTTTCTAGAATTTTTTCGATTCGAGTCTTCTCCCATTCGCGTTTTTTGCGTTTGAAATGTCTCGTTGTCTCTTTCCGAATTGTCGCGTATCTTTCTGCTTTGACTTTATCGTATCCTTCTAAGTGGATCACTCTGAAGCGTTTACGTTGTTCGATCTATGCCCTGCACTCCTCGTCAAACGAAGGCTTGGACTTAATTGTTTTCTTAATTTGTAAAATCTTTTAGGCTGTTTGTTTGATTGTATCTCTGATCGATGCCCATTTAGTGTCCACATTATTGGTTTTCTCCTCCTCCCATTCTCTAAGATGATAAATCGATTCGTTAGTTCGTCTTGATATCAGTGTCAAACATTTTACTCGTCTGCCGTGACATGTGGGTTTGCAGCGAGCCGACTCCTAATTTTGCCTATCACTAGAAGATGATCGGAGTCGCAATCTGCTCGTCTATATGATCTTACGTGAAGGATGTTCGAGTTGTGTGTTTTTTCTATGAGGAAGTAAGCGATCTATTTGGTTACGCATTAGGCCGTCGGGTGAGATCCATGTGGCTTTATGAATTTCCTTGTGCTTGAACATCGTACATTTCACTACCAGATCTTTTGACGCTGCGAACGTAATAATTCGCATTTCATTATCATTTGAAACGCCGTGTAGACTTTCTCTACCTATAGTTGGTTGGAATATGTCTTCCTTTCCAATTTTCGCATTGGGGTCCCGAGGAGGATTTTAACACCGAATGATGAGATCCTATCAAATACTTGCTCTAGGCTCTCGTAGAACGTGTCCCTCCTTTCGTCGTCGGTAGATACTGTGAGGCATGTACGTTTATAAGTACATACTTTTACCATGGGCCCTGTATTTATCTTCTTGCTTATGATGAAGCGAGTTCCGAGATTATGTGTGTCGGTACCTCCGCACGCCAGTGTAAACCGGTTAGTCTCAATTACTTGCTGTGGACTAGGACTTCCTGAAGCGCGGCGATGTCTATTTTGTATTGTTTCGCATTCTCTACGACTGTCTCTATGGTTTATACAACGGTTCGGACATTCCACGTGCCCGAGGGTATATCCCGATTTTTCAGTTTTTCCCTACGTCTTTTTTTGTCGACTCGGTGTTTTCTTGATGATTTGTTCCCTTATGGTAGTGTGGGGTCATTACACCTACGCCTACCGGGTTTTTCGTGAGATCGTTTTGTGTATATTGATTATTCATTTTTCTTCCTACGAGTCTTGGGGTTTTAAATAGTCCGCCATATCAGAGCCCCGCTTTGACATGGTAAGGTCTGCTTACTGCTCTGATTCGACCCGGTACCAGAGAGGTGCACGTGCGGCGTTTGTAACCGATACACACACGAATATACAAGCAAATATTGAAGAACCCTAAAGGAAATTCGAATAAGCTAAGCATCAGAGCCGTATATCATAGCGATAACATAGCAATTCCACATCAGTTGAGTGTACTTGAGTTTAGAAATCAAATTCGTACACGCGACAGTGGCCTGATGTGTTGAGCATCGGTTCCATTTTTAGTGATTCTAACCGTCATAGCGTCAGCTCGAATGACATGCTATTCACTATCGTCGCAAACGCAATACATGTATAATACAGCCGATATACCCCTGGCTGCAAAACATCCCATAGGCACGGTGATGCCGTTGTGGGTAGGTTTTGCTGGGGTCGTCGGCACGGACACAGGTTGAGCAAAACTCCACTGGTTGTTCACTGAGAATTGCCCGGAATTGTAACGACGCACACGGCCCTTCACCAAAGTTCACCCAAATCGTACACAACATAACAAAAAAGGAGCTTTGTTTTTATTATTTAACCTTCCTTTATTTAAGTATTTATCCGTTTTGCACTTAAGTCTAATACAACTTATAGTTTTAAGGCGCGAGTCAATTGACATACGTTTTACGAACACTTCCAAGTTAATGGGATTCATATAAATTAATCATTATCCCGAATCCACGTTACAGCACGGTGAAGATCCTGATTTATTATTATAACGGGATCAAAGTTAGTGGGGTAAACTTTGTTTAAGGACACTATATTAAATTATATTTCTTTTACACTGGTGAAACACGGTATGGCAAAAAGACGCACACGAAAAGAAAAGACTTACTACAGAAGGAAGGAACGAACTTTCGATGGCTCTCCGCGGGGATTCGTAAACCTAGGTGCGCACCCTTTAAGGAATAAAATCTGACTCCTCGGTGCAATCCACATCCCGTCAGATGCAACGGTGGTGGATTACATCGGTGTAGGAGGAGCGAACCGGATCTCCTTGGCGACAGCCAATTGGCGATCGAAACGCTGTTAAATGGGAGGATTTCCGTATGACCGTACGGTTAAATGTAATGCCCCTTCGCTCGTAATACCGACAACGAACAATCCTGCACTTGTTCAAACAAGGTACAAGCATAAGGGCCGCAGGCATCGTTGTTGTAAATCATCGCAATGGTCGCCCGAAAACGAAATAGGTTTCTGCGTCCTAAGTAAACAGTAACGCTATATCGAGGGTCGTACATTAGATGCATCTTGTTTGGTTTAGCCGTATTGTTCTGGTACATGATGTAGGATAGATATTTTGTTGACATTAAGTTAACAGAAACCTCGTCGACGATGGCAAAGGACCAGGCTGGATGGCTGAATGTTTAGTTTGGGCAAGTATCGTAGGGCATGGCCATTACTATGATTATTTATGTTAGGAAACGATACTTGAGACATGACCAGGGTATGATTGTTTAAGTAGCAATCATGTTCATATCTAGTTCTACGATCGGTTGGTAGCCGATAATGGGAATCGATTGCAGCTATTGCGAACCTAAGCATATGGGGGCAATATTTAATTACCAAATGGCAGGGAAAATATCGGCTGCAGCTGTGTCAACAAGTACGTTGGTCGGCGTGTGCTCTGGACCAACGGATTGTTGTTTGGACGATCGACCGATGATCCAGCAGATAAGGCGAGTGTTACGGCCACAACCACCCAACCCATAAAAATTACCTATTTGGAGCCAGTCTCCACCGCTAGCGGCGATACACGCCAAGAACATCCACTTAAAGGATGTGACATTAACTAAGCCAAAAAACAGGCAGCATATAATGAACTCCACGTTCGCATAAATCAAACAAAGCATTATCACATACAACGAATGGTCCAACATAAATGGATAGCAAGCAAATCGAACTAAACGTTCAATTTGCGCTAATCAATTAAACTCCAAGCAAATTGAACTAAACGTTCAATTTGCTCACATAAAAAAAAACTTTAAAATATAATCAGTGAACCAAGAGTTCACCACACAAAACTCCTAAAAGGCAAATGTGCGGACCAGATGCCGTCTTTCAAACAAAACCACTGAGTATCATAAAAAATTGCGCGCCAGCAATTTTACGAGACCTCAGAAAAATGGTTATCTAAAACAATTAAAACAACCAACGCAAAATTAAGTTAAAACAAACAAAAGGTAGATATTCGCCTTTGTATCGATACCCCACGGAAAAGATCCTTGCCCATTCGGCTACAATAAACAACATAGAGAATCAGAAATGCTCATTATAACAATGCTCTATTTGTAATCCCTATCGTATTCTTACAAAAGGGATCCTTGCCGAGTCGGGTAGAACAAACAAGAGGCACCATAAAACGAATTACACATTCGTTTAGCGCCTATCAACATAGAGGATTATAAATGTGCATTCGCACGACCCTCTGTTGATTTTTCCCTTTGTGTTTCCGCTTTTGATCCCAAGCCGGGAAAGATAAAGAAATAAATGAGATATCCTTCGATCTTCAGGATGAAGAAAAAACAGATCTTCGTTTGAGAGTTGAATTTTGAATCTCGACCGAGACGGTGAGATAACGGAGAGTTGGTTTTTGAATCTCAACCGAGACGGTGAGATATAAGAGTTGTGTTTTGTGTCAACTCCAGAACGGACGTAGAGTGGGTTGTAAGACTTCGCCCGGAACGGACGGAGAGAGGTTTTTTGAGTTCGTGTACGAGGAGTCGGTTGATAATAGTAATTCACTTTCGAATTTATAATCGATGTAAAATTAAAAGTTGGTGTTTTGTGTTAATAGCGTTAATAAGTTTATTTAAATAACAAATAAATAGTTATATGAATTGTAAGATAGGTTTTGTTTAATTATTTCTTTCTCCGTCATCATCGAATTGATCAAAACGATTTGTGGAGATTCAAAAAATAAAAACTATTTCATGCTACGGATTTGCAATCTTTATTATTCCTTCCAATTGCTAAGTGTGTTGTTTTCAAATGTGTATAAAGTGTGTGTGTGGTGTGCAAAGTGGGTGACGAAAAGATACATTACACGAGGATGAACATGTCATGCACGTGTGTGAGAAAGTGCTCCTCAGCAATGCGCATTGACATGTTCGAGAATTAATGTCGGTTACATGAAGAGGTAACCTTATTAGATTTCAGGAACATGATGCGTTCGATGCAAGCATGTCCCGGGGTGAAAGTTTGATGCCACGGCAAGGTGGTAATCTTGCCGTGGGCTTATGTTTTCAGGAGGAAGGTGATGCAGGGTAGCTTACGCTGCTCATTTGCAGGTAAGTATGACTTACCTGGTAAGGGGGAGACGGTTAATTAAAAGGGAGCGGGCGGTTCTTTTGGGACGCCTTAAAGAACCCCCACACCGTAACAACCTGGATTAGGGGTGGTAGATCTATGTATGCTACTCCTCGCTAGCCCGACTGACATGGGTGGCCCTACTGGAAGCATATGCTTCCGCCAGCATAGGCTGAGTGATTCAATGTAGTCTAAGCTCCCGCACCACGTCAGTGTGTGACATTGTACAATTTAGAGTGCTTGTGAGGAGCCAACAAATTAATTATAGAAAGTAACAATAAAAAGAACGGCATTTAGTCTTAAGTGAAAAATGTAATTATCATTATATTTTATTTTTTGTAAAACAAATGCGAAATTTAATGTAAAAAGAACATCAGATCTCACAGTAGAGTTTATGTAAATCAAAAGCTGTAAAATCACGATGAGTATATTGTGTTCGTGCTTATACTGGTTCGTATCCTCAATGAAGGACGTGCGCCCGCTGGTAATGGATGGGCCATATCTAGCTATCGGGGGCGTAGCGCGAAAGAAATTCACAATACAAATAAAAATAAGTGAATGAATAGAGCAAATCATTAATACGATATGCTACAAAGGGAACTTCATGCAACGTTCAAAATTGCCAAACATCGAGTGAATGTATTTAATGGTTACGTAACCTATCTTGTACTGAGATTAACCGTTTTAATTATCATAAAATCTTCTCCGATCATTTCAATTTCCTTCCCGGACACTTATTAGCCAAACACAATGAGGGTCACGTGCCATTAAGCCTCTGTAAAGCAGATTGTAGATAACATTGCTCGTGTTCCCTTCGGTAACCTCCAGACTCGAATGGAAACCAACAAGGATCACTAGATGTTTCTAACTATTAAGGCGAATACCTATTATTTCCAGTACAACAACTGTATTAGAGGCTTTCTTCATGATGTTCGGTTTTTAACAGCCACAACATTCAAAGTCACCCACTAAGGTCCACGGATCATCTGGTTTTTCCGCCATTTTGTCCAATTCTTGTTTTGTACACATTTACTACGGTGCCTCATTGACTCACAGCATGGCACGTTCATGGTGCTGTGCTTCTGTAAATATATTCGGGAACAACATTTCACGGTTTCATAGATATGAGTACATTAAACATTTTATGAAGGATTTTGTTCCAGGTCAGCGATGTTCTTTATTTCCTCTTGTCGCTCTTCGGGAAGCAAACAAGACATAAAAATAGAAACATAGCAAAAAAAGAAAAAGTCTCAATCAAAGGAATCATGAAAAAAAACGCAATCAATTCAATCGGAGCCTCTACGAAAGAGCAGCGCAATCAAAATATATTCCATTTCATTGAAGAAAATCAAAATAATCCTCCAAGGAGTAAAACTACCCACGCCAGCAAGTCACATATAATTTTCAATTCATTTTCGGTCGTGTCTTTCTTTTTTAAACTATTGGAGCAAATCCTGAAACTACTTTTACCCCAACATGGCAAAAAATACAAAATAAATAATTGAAAAGGATACAATGCCGGATTTATCGCTATCTAAAGAGCTTCTTATATTGTTGTGACGCTCAGGCTTAACGAGAAGCCTGAGACGACTTATATGGTGTTCCGGTCTGTATGATTCCTTCTAGCTACTGTAGGAAAAAAATCGCATAAAAATACCCACAAGCACTCAAACAAATAAAAATTGATTTTGCTATCTAGAAAACGAAATAAAAAAGGATATGTGAGTCCTATGGAAGTATGACATGTTCCTGTCTTGGCGAAGTTTTGCAGCCATTGTCACTCCTCATGCATCGTCTAATCGCCAAACAGAAGGACGCAAGAAATAAAGTGGATATTGACCATCAACGATAAAGGATATTTGGAGACAATGTGACTTCGAATTGATTTCGTTATAGATGTCGTACCAAAACGACTTAAATGCTGGAATGACTTTTGTTTCATTCGCAGGTGGGCGACGCAAGGTGAAACGAATCGCAGACTCTATTATTTGGGACATTGTCTTGGGACAGATTGGTTTTTGATCCGATTTTGGTTTGACTTATTTTACTTTATTGGAAAAAGCCCAGCCTTTTTTTATACTATATATATGGTCATGAAAATGACCTTTGAATGCACATTGTGGGCGGAAGGAGATTGATGGGATTGGGAAAGGAAATGGCGATGTACATTTTTCTTGAATGTCTTAAGGTTGTAACCGCGGCTAAATTTGACCTCGCAGAGCATACAACGCTTGTGTTGTTCGACTGAAGAACGATCCTTTGTATTTATGTGTTTGTTTGGAAGTATTCTTAGTGTAAATCACTGCTCACTGTGGCGGTTTTTGGTGCCAAATAGATAATGAGCTATTGGGACGTTGCGGGCGGATGTGGTTTACAGTGATGGTACTGGCGTAATGGCGCAGTCTTCCTTTTAAGTAAACAGTATCTTTTTCTAATGTTAACTGATCTATAAATACCTGTTCCCGTAATGTAATGATGAGTACACGATAATATCTTGTCGTTTAAAACTTCTATGGATCTTTATTTCATCTAACACTAACTTCTTAGGGAAATCGCTTGTGCTTTATCTTACTAAGTAATTTGGTCGGCCTCTCATAGACCTGAAGCATTGTTGTCGTTTATGTGTTCGCCATTTGATTTTTGTATTCATTATCCGTTTTCGCTCTGTAACATCCTTAACAGAGCGGACGAATCTGTTTGTAAGTTAGGAGTGAATCAGATATTTGAAGAAGTTATTGCATTTCATTGGATGGTTTGCTTTGAAGTGTTAAGAGTCAAATTATGTTCGTTCCGCTACAGAGCGGGGAAGCTGTGGAACTCCCTTCCCACGCGAGTGTTCCCGGAACGTTACAACCTGCAACTGTTCAAAAAGAACTGCAACCGTTATTTGATGGCATCTCGGGGCGCCCACTCGGCGCTATAGGTTCGCCTCTCCCGAGAGAAGTCTAATAAAAAAAAAAAAAAAGTGAGTGCCAAGGATAGACTGCTGGCTTCGACGATAGACCGGTAGGAAGATGTCAACTGTTTTTGGGAATGGGATGTGCTTTCGCTATTTTCAGTTTACTTAAGAATTCTCCTTTTGAATAGTGTGGGATAGAAAATGGTCCGCACCGATTTGACCAGTGGACAAGAATAGGTCTTGAAAATGATGGGAAAGACTACCGGATTTATGTATCTACATTGAGATCATTGAACTCGAATGTATTAAAATATGAATTTGGGTCATGGAATGTTATGATCGTTGCTCAACAGAACTTGATGAAAGCATTCCACCTCGCCTTGTCTCTCTTTTTGCCGCCCAAAGGTGGAATGCTTCAAAAGATGCAGATTGATCGAGCTCACTCCATACCCGGTTCACCCGGTTCTCGATTATCCGGCAGTGTCCGCGGACTAAACCCATATATGCCGGAGGCAGGGTCGATGTATAACTGTCTATAAAGTTGTTGCGGTCCTTGTAGTCTGCGGAGTGTTTGCATGATAATGATATTGTTGAGCATGATAATTTCCCATCCGTTGCTTTAGCCTAGCATTGGCGATTTTATACTGGTTGTGTATATTGTACCATTGTTCAACAAGCATACTGCGCTCCTTCTGAAATCTACTGAACTCGGTTAGGATTTGTACCATATTATCTACACATCCCGGCCAAGACTGGCAGAGCAGGTCTTCCTTGAGCTTGAATTGGTGCAAGTATTCTCTAAAGCACACTTGTCCTGTTAGGCATTGGGGCATGTGACGATCACGTGCGGTCCATTCATCCACTCTTTGCCGTTCAGTATCATTTCGTGCGTCTATATACCCGTGACGGCTGTTTCTCATTTCTGTGCTTTGTTCCCGGATAGCCGCGACTTGGGTTTTGAATGCACTGGAGTTCAGTTGTCGCAGCTTGTATATCTCCGCCGTTTTTTTAAATTTTTTTTTATTTTTTGTAATTTTTTTTTATAACACCTTTCTCAGGAGTGCCGGGCATAGAGCGCCGAGTCGGCGCCCCGGTATGCCATCCAATAACTGTTGCAGTTCTTTTTGAACAGTTGCAGGTTATACGGCTGCGGAAATACTCGCGCGGAGAGGGAGTTCCACAGCTTCCCCCCTCTGTAACGGAACGAGTTTTGATGCAGAGTTGTTCGCACCGTCGGGAGATATGGGGCGCAATCTGTCGGATTGTCTCGTCGAGCGTATATAAACTGAATTGCGTAGAACAATACCACGAATCTCCGAAGAACAGTACTCTTGATAATATTTGTAAAACAGAGGTCAGGCGCGCGCCTTCGATGTGATAGTATAGCGTTTTCCACGAAAGTGAAGAACGTATGATTCGAACCGACGCTATGGCGGTTATAATCACTAAAAGATAGAATCAATTCTCAACACATCAGGCCACTGCCGCGTGTACGAATTTGGTTTGTAAACTGAAGTACGCTTAACTGACGTGGAATGGATATGTTATTGCTTGGAAAACGGCTGATGATTTTTGCTTATTCTATTTTCTTTCTGTGTTGCTCTTCACTATTTGCTTATAAATTGTGTGTGTATATTTTAGAAACGCCACAATAGCTTCTGTAGTTCTGACGTCAGCGCCGTGTCCCCGATCGGGCGCATCCTCATCTCTGTATGCTCTCAAGTAGGTTGGGAATGTGTTTAGGAGCAAAGCTTTAAACACGAGAGCAATATCCGAGCGCTGGTCTAATTTGGGATTTATATGGAATAAAGAGTTGAGCCAGAGTAATATATTTCTTGGCTCTAAAAAGAGCAACTATTGTTGTTAAATCGCCAGCGTAACCTATTCTGTTTAGTGTTCCATCGTACATCACCTTCCATAGAAGCGGTCTGAGGACAGAGCCCTGTGGTACTCCTTTCTTTATGCGGCGTTTTCTTGAGCCATCCCCTGTGCCATGTCATATGTAATAATCATCATCATCATCATCGGCACTACAACCGGAGACCGGTCTTGACCTTATTTAGCAAGTCCTGAGGCTTGTTAAATTTTCCATAAGGATTTGTTTTTTCCGGGCAAGGTCATTAGTTCTGCGCCAGAGGCTCCCCGACGGGGAAACGAGTAATCATATCACCCCATTATTTCACCTATCTGTGAAATATAAGACCGTGGTCTTCAGGAGTTAGCTCGATGCTCCCATTTGATGCAGAGCACTCACGATGTGATTCCGATCAGCTCAGTTAAATGCTATCTTGATGCCAAGCACGATAACTACATAATACTGCTTCGTGCCACCACGCCATCTGGATCGCGTCGACGTTCCATTGACGATTCTAAACACCTTGGCGATTGCATTCAATGTACTCCATTTCCATTTGAAAGCGTACTGCATCTGTGAGAGTCCTCCTCTTCCTTTCGTATACTGCTCCAGACCCAAAATGATGATGGCCTACAATGCCTTCCCAGCTGTGCTCAGCAGGAATGATGATGGTTCTTGGGGTGTATTGTTACATTTTGGTATCGGGACTTCCCCTGTTTCTTTCAGCAATTTTGGGAAATTCCTACCCTTAGGCACTTGGTGTACATTATAGTGAATATTTCGGGCTGGGCCAGCATGATCCTTTTGAGTATCCGTTTGGTATACCCTCTAGTCTCGCAATATTTGTCACTTTGATATTTTGGCAGATTTTTCTTATTTCTTCCACCACCTCTTCCTGACTCGCTATCATATATATCGAACACGGATATTCCTGTCACACGAGAATAGGCTGGTCGCAGTCGTGTTCATCAATTCATGTCTTTTTGGTGGAGTGTATTGAAATGCCTAAGGCGATGGATGACCAATTAATAGGTACCACACCAAACGTTATTTTCCGCTTCCTCCGTTAGTTTCTTGAAAGTTAGTGTCACTCCTTTTTATGGCTTTCTTCAAGCTTCAGGAAGCTTTCCTAAATGGGTTGTGGAGTGTTTTGGACTCCGATCCTCTCTCTTGCGTTGTGGTTTTCGTCCCAATTTTAACCATTCGCACCGGAGTTTGGAGATTTCCTCGGTTCACCAGTATTTCCCTCTATGTGTTCATTCTTGTAGCGTTCTGGCATAGCGGCGTCGTACACATCCGTCAGGTTTTCCATCGGCTTTGCTGGTTGTGCTTCGACTGAAACTTATGGCAATTTTAAAATTTCCGTTACGAAGTTAAGAGTTAAAAAAAGATCAATTCTTTTTCATCTCCTGTGATCTTTCGCGGAGAAATGTATATATTAGGGTTTCTTTTTACGAGGGCACAAGTATATTAATTTCATATCCTAACACCTAACCTATAATAGCGTACTTAGCTAAACTTAAAAATATTTACACAAAAAGGGGAAAATGAAACAAACAAAAGGAAAAGACCGAAAATGGGAAATATGATCCGAGCACCCGATTCGGCCATGCGAACGACCCATGGATCGTTTGGCAAAATGTTGATCTTGCACCCCCAACATCGTCGCATGTGCGCTGCAACGTTCTGTGCGAATCGCAACATCAGCCGAATCGATTTACTCGGGATATGTAGTACGACGCTACGGAGTGGTGCGGAAAATATGTTACTTTATTACAATGAGTGTTTAAAAATATTATTGCATTAACGCATAATTAGGTTTATATTGCAGGGGGTGCTTGGATATCATACTGTTAACAACTGCCTCATCCAACTTATTGGTTTTAGATGTCGTACGCTGAGGTAGTGTCAAACATTCTTTCTGGTATACTTACGCCACTTTTAGCCCAATAGAAAACTAATGGCACAAAATTAGACTAGTTATAACAATGCCTTTGTTTTCGAGCGAAGTCTCTCATGCGGGTTCTGATTTATTGCGGAGTCATGAACAATTTCAAATAATGTATGCAACGCTTGTATTTACCCTTGGATTTTGTGTAAATATTTATTAGTGGTCAGGAATATTTAACTTCATTTTTGCAACATCGTTTTATTTATTATTTTTCTCTTGGATTCTAAATTATAGGCTAGACAAAAAATGGCTTAAATTTCATGGGGCTTAATTATCCTATATTATAACTTACTAAACATTATATGGATATTGTGCAGTTTGCCTTTCGGCGCCAGAACTTTGTTTGTGGGGTTAATTATGAATATTTGTATGATAGAAAAAAAACAAAAAAAACGTGCAACTTTTATTTGGAGTTTTTAGCTATAATTAAACTTTTTTTTTAAAGCGTGCTTGGTACACATGTCTTTATCTGCCGTCCAGCCACCTGTACTGTTGGTACTGTTTACTATTATCGTCCAGGCCTCTGTGGGAAATAGCCCTACTGAACGGCAAGAACTCTTCTTCGGTGCGGAACTCTTCACGGTGCGGAACTCTTCCCGGTGCGGAACTCTTCCCGATCAATCGCCCGTCTACGGATGTTCTACTTACATGAAAGATCAATGATTCCGGTGTTCGATATAATCTGAGACAAGTTCTGAGACACTTCCTTCCGAACACCCGAATCATTTCAATCAAATTTGGATCGATGTTAAAGCATACTGGGCAATCATATATGATCATGGGCCTAACTAGCGTCATGTAGCATATAACTTTTACCCTGTTGTCAAGTTTGTTACTATGAAATAGCCTTCTTGTCATAGCAAATCCTTTACTAGCCTTGACCAAAGCAGCCTCTACATGTCTGTTGTAATACAGACACTGACATAGCCAGATGCCAAGGTATCTAGCTACACTCTTGGTTTCCAGTTTACATTCATGTGGTCCCGCGTTAACTAACTTTCGCCAGTTTTTTCTTGTGTCTTTCGTGGCTTTATATAATGGAGATTTAATTAGGATGACTTCAAATTTCTGGAAATTGATCTTGAGTTTCCAGTCGTCGCAATAGCGCCGCACTTGATTGAAGGCACGCTGTAGTCATTGTCAGGTTTCTATTTATGATCTCAAATTTCGGAGCTGTTTCGGAGATCGTCGGCGTACGCAGTAGCATGTGGAAGTGCTCCTTATAAGTCGTTAAGGTAAATGTTAAAAAGAATCGGAGAAACTATCGTTCCCTGTTGCAAGCCATTATTGATATTATACGTTTTATTGGAGGTCACTTTACCACCTTTGACCACCAACCTCCTGTCCTTTAATATATCATAGTGTACATATAGTAAAGATTTATATACATAGGCCTTGTCCGACCTGTTTGTAACACAACCCGTTCGATCCAGACTGTATCAAAGGCTTTTTCCAAGTCGATCAGACAGGCACCTGTACATTGGTTCTTACGTTTATTCCATTGTATGTCGAAGACCAGTTCAGCTGCGGCATGCGTCATTTCATGACACGTCTTAAAGCCAAACTGGTTATTCGGAATAATGTCCTTGACGTCTACCCATTTTATCGGAGCTTCTTTCATAGCCTTTTCAAATACTTTACTAATGCTTGGGAGTAAACTTATCGAATGCATGTTCATTGGATTTGTACAGTCTTTGCCCTTTTTTGGAATGGACTATGTGATTGCCGTTTTCCAACGCGGGCGAAAGTGTGCATTATTCAGCGCGTTGCTAAACAGGACTGTATATATCTGTGGCGTTTCCACCTAACGCCGCTGCTTAACCCTCGCAGGTACAACAAAAAACTTCTTCCCAGAGCACCTAAAACCCTGAAAAGCAATTTACCGTGACGGTTCCATTGAACGCCAATACTCACCTTTCTATTAAAGATCCAAAAACTTCCTCCTAAAACACATAAAATCATTATCATTTGCTTATGCAATTGCATTAGCATCTTCAAACATTTCCCCCAGTTGCATGCTTGCATTTAACGCATCATGTTTATGAAAAGCAATTCGGTTACGACATCATGTAACCGACATCAAACCCGAAACATGGAAATACTAATATCTCCTAATGAATTCTGCCACACACGTGCGGAAATATTCCTTTGTTTTTATCTGCGTGCACATCGCCGGTCGTCTAACCAACAGGCATATCATACCTCGCGACTGGCTGCCAAAGGAAATCGAATTCTCTATATTGTAAATATACACACGAGAGTTCGACCCCTTTGAGACGCCATCGATATGTGCTCGATCGGCATAAATGTTGTACGCAGTTGCCATCGTATGAAAACCCAACTCCTGACCGCATAATGGTTTGCCCAGCTGCACCCACTTCGCTTAATATTTCCCTTTGTGGGATTTGTATATCCACGGTTCGCATACTCATGGACACACAGCATGAGCAACCGAAGTGATCATCGCGTGTGTGTTCGCACCCTCGCTGGACTAATGTGTCGAAGATCTTCTCTCATTGATCGCTGAGCGAGGGATAAAATTCACTTCATTCTTACCACTAGGATCTTCATTCGACCATCAGTGCACACACGGCGAGTCGCAATTCAACCATTGACCGGCGCGGGTCGATGTCATCCGTCATAGTGTACGCACGCAAGTGCGTACACAAGGAGTCGAAGTTTAACCGCGGTGGCGTGCGGACATTAGCGTCAAGCTATAATTATAATTAATAAATCAGAACTATCTTCTATGTTTTCACTGTATGCTGTCGCTCTAAAGTTTAATTTAAATTACATTCGGACCTAAGCTTAAGTCATAATTCTTCATATAAATTACCTTCGGACCTAAACTTAACTGATAATTGCAATTAATAAATAAGAACTAGCCTTTAAGTTTTCAATGTGAAGTGTTGTTTTAAAGCGTAATTTTGAATAAGTTTAAGTACAATTAAGTTGGGAAGTGTTAGAGAACCTGTGCCCCTGTGACATCTTACTAAAGAAACATCTTTTTTCGCACATATCTATTGCCATTGCGGGTAGGATCTTGAGTACTACGATTGGTATCCCATCTATTCCCACTGACTTTTTGTTTCTCAATGAGTCGAATATACCCTGGTTTTCTTTCCCCGTAATTAAAAGGTTATTAGCCCTAAGATTGGCATTAATGATATTTGACAGATTATCTTCACTGACTCCGGTAAAACCCAGATTCTCAGATTGCTAAAGGAAAATTTCATTTCAGAGGTGCAAGTGATTCAATAGAGCTCTGTCTTCCAAGTCATGATTTCGGTGAATGCTTTCATCAACCTCGTATATTTCCTGAAAGACAGCTGCCACAGCGTTCACCTTTTACTAAAGGATCCTCGAACACGAAGAGCTCATTATTGAGAATAGTGTTCTCTGTATCTATGCTAATGATGATTGGCAGCACCTTGTTTACCTGAGTACGTGGGATTTGGAGACACTGAATCCCGTTTCGATTATTTCTCCTGAATATTTTATTTATTTGTGGGAACATATTCGGGTTATTGGTTTTTATAGCTCGAATTCTGTTGTTCCAATACAAATTTGTTGCTAATCTATAATTAGCTTTAAGTAATTGTTGGAGGTTTTTTAATCGGGATTTCAGTGATATTATCTCCTGGTCTTGTCTGTCAGTAAACTGTCTGTGTAGTTGTTTTAGTTTCGATAGCAGTCTGCTCTTTTTCTTGTGGAGTGCGTTTATTGTTGGTTTCTGTACATGTTTATGTGATCTGTAACTGTTGTTTTGGGAATTGTTTTGTCCGTTGTTCGTTTTACGGTTTTACGGTTTCATTTGTCAGGTTTCTGTTTACTGGTCGTTCGAAGGAAGTTCTCTTGTTAATGATCCGGTGAACCGTGGGCATCGCATTGCCCCATAGTTGTGGAGTTGCCGGATTATGAATTCCTCCAGATCTGCCAGTTCGTTCGGAAGCTATAATACTGCCGTAGGTGCACAGTGGTCTATGTCGTATTCAATTGTCCGTAAACAGTTTCTGTTTCGTCTATTGGTGTTTAATAGTCTCAGTCGTGTGTCAATGAGCAAGATATCTAGATAGGATATATCTCTAGGGATGGATGTATATTCCGTAGCTAGAACGCCAGTTTTATATTCTACGTGAAATTGATCTAACCATCTAGCCAGTTAATTTCCTATCCAAGAGTAGGGATATCCAATTTCCCCAATCTTTATGCTTGGCGTTCAGCTAGGATGAAACAGTTTTTTTTTTCATGGGTAGTTGCAAGCTTCGGAAAAGAGTGTCGAGCTCCGCAATAAAGAGGTTATGTTGGCGTTCCTCAGGTGCGTAGACCAGAATCGCATACAACACCCTTCCTTCCTGAAGTGGTATGTGCACGATGTAGGCTGGCAGCACCCGAAACCTGTGAACTTCTCCGCTATATATGACCTAATATTACAGTCCTTTCCTTATAAAGATCGTGACACCTTCCCTTGAGAGGAGTTAGGTCGACCTCTTCGTATAATATCGTAGTTTTTGTGCCGTCTTATGCCTCTAATTTAACTTTGTTTCCCCCCCGAGAAGTACATCAAGTACATTTCGTCTTGAAACGGGTTAGAAATAGACTTCTTTCAGTTCTTATAAGTGAATTTACATTCACGACAAGAGCTTTGATTGATATTTTGGTTAGAGGGTTTACACCGACTTTATTTAGACTGGGCAAGTGCGGGTAGATCTCATTTATTTGATTTCGCAGCAGTGTCGTTTATCTCTATAGATTGAGCAAGATTGTGAACACGTCTCCTTGTGGTGTTATTTCCGTTTCTGTGGGAGTATTTGTGGCTACAAATATTGTAGCCTGTTTGATTGTTCTCGCCCCTCGACACAATTTGCGCCTACGACCGCGGCGGCCTTACGGGCATTGTTGTTGTTCGAGTTGTCTCGGTTGTTTGTTTTTTCCGAGTCTCAATTCTTGACATTAATTCTCGGAATTTAGGACATACTCGATAGTTAGCAGGATGTCCCTCATTCCGACATACTGCGTACTTTAGAAGGGTTTTGTCTTCTAACCGATTTTTTCCCAGAGGAATTTTTCTGCCTTGTGGTCAAGTCCACATTTTTACGCAATGGTGCTGCATTTCACAGTTCGTCGCTACGTGCCTAAACCTTTGGCAGAGGACGCATTGTAGAATGTCTATGCCTTTTTTGAGTGTGTCCCATGTGACAATTTGATGATCTATGTTAAGACCGTTATTTCGCTTAGACCACCAATTCTGCTATTCGGTGATAATTGAACCAGAAAAAGGGGTAGCTTCGGGATTTCCCTCCTTCATTTAGCTGTGGTGGTTTTACCGCGATAAACTCGAGATCTTCATGCTTCAGCTTTTGATGTATTTCAAGGAGAATCACCGGTTCCATTTTACGGCCTTTAATAATGGGTTCTCCAATAGTGACTTGACAACTTTTTTAAGGTAGTAAATTTTTATATTTTGTTCGTTCATGTATTTAACCATGACAAAAATGTCGAGTTCTCTGAATAAATTGACTGTGGTAGTTCGACGATTAGTGAAAGGGTGCGTTCACAAATTACATTCAAAGTTGTCAAGTCCATATTGGAAAAGTCGATATAACTGTTATGTTCACTAACGACAATGGACTACGAGTCATCGGACTGGCAGTATCAAAAAACTTGGTCGTGGCAAGTACCAGGTTTCGCCGTAAAGATATCCACAGAGGCTGGATATCACCTGATGGAGCTACAGCGTTTAAAATAATAGTGAAGAAGAACACGTGATTCGAACTGACGCTATGACAGTTTGAATCACCAAAAATTGAACCTAAGCGTTACCCATCAGACTACTGGCCGATTTTAGAATTTCTTTTTTAAACTCGACTATACTCCACTCGGGTCCTCGATAGTATAGTGGTTAGTATACCCGCCTGTTACGCGCGAGACCGGGGTTCGATTCCCCGCCGGGGAGCCTCTGACGCAAGACTAATGACCTTGCCCGGAAAAAACAAATCATTATGGAAAATTTAACAAGCCTCAGGACTTGCTAAATAAGACCAAGACCGGTTCCCGGTTGTAGTGCCGATGATAATGATAATAATACTCCACTGATGTGAATTGTTATTTTATCGCTTGGTATACGGCTCTGATGTATTTTCTTATTCGATTTTTCGTTCGGTGCTCTTCACTATTTTGCTTGTGAATTGTGTGTATATCTGTTAGAGTCGCCACAGAGCCACTCGCAACCAAATTGGCCACGTGTTGATATATACGGCTGCCTTATGCAATGAGAATACCAGTAACACCTTTGGTCATGCGTTAAGACTCGCCCTCGAAGAGCTCGACGGAAGGAGAGTAAGTCCTGGAGCCAGAATGCCGGGCGTATAAGAGAAATGGACACGTGTTGAGAATACTGTCATTAGTGCTGCCAACTCCATCTTAGACAGTAGTCGTAGAGATCGGAGCGATTGGTTTGATGATGAGTGCAAACTATCGACTGTACGTAAGAATGCTGCATACCGGGCAATGCAACAGTCTCATAGGACGCCGGTATACGACGAGAAATACAAAGAGCTCAAAAGATCTGAAAAAAGACTTCACAGACAAGAGAAAAGCGCATGGGAAAAAAACTCTGTCTGTGAAATAGAGAAAAGTAGAAAGCGACCTCCGCAACAGCCGCGGAAGTTCTACCAAATAATCCACAGTATAACGCGGTGCACACCACGCTGCACTTACTGCAAGGATAAATAGGGTAATTTAATCGCCGATCCTGAAGGTATTCTATAGCGATGAGAAGTGCACTTAAATTAATTGCTAAATGGTCAGGTCACAGAAGAATTGGAGGCTCCACCAATGCAAGACCAAGACCAAATGCTGCCGTCACCAAGCATTGCGGAAACTTTAAAAGCCATAAGACAGCTCAAATCAAATAAAGCCCCCAGAGATGACGGCATACCAGATGAGCTGATCAAACAAGGAGGGACAGCGTTACATCACGCAATTCATGAGCTCGTGGTGCACGTATGGGAGCAAGGGGAGATGCCGAAAGAGTAGCGTCGTGGTATAAAGCGCCATACAAAGGAAGGGAGATATTACAGTCTGTAGTAACAATAGGGGTATGGCATTACGGAGTACCGCCTATAAGATACTCTCCACTATCCTACGAGATCGGATAGACCCATACGCTAAAGTCATCATTGGTCAATATCAGTGTGGCTTCATCCCAGGCAAATCAGCAATTGATCAGATATTCACCCTTAGGCGGGCGATGGAAAAATGTCTGGAATTTAAGATTCCATTATATCATATAGTTATAGACTTAAAGGTCACCTACGACTGCATAGCAAGGGTAGAATTATATAATGACTTTGTAGGTTGACCATGACCAACGTAACTAGTCAAGTAAAAGTAGCGGGATTGGTGTCCAAACTTACAAACATCTTTAATGGACTCCGACAAGGGGGCGGTCTGGCCTGCCTCCTCTTCAACCTGGCGTTGGAGAAAGCAATCCGTGACTCTGGCGTCACAACTAGAGGGACTATTGTCACCAAGTCTAACCAGATTGTGGGGGTTCTCTATACCACATGGAGAACCAACCCACAATGTCAACCAACTTTGACCGCCAACAGCGCATCACCGTAACCCAACGTGGAATCCATTCCCAAACATGCAAAAACACATCCCAATATGCAACAGCATCCTTTCGGTTCCCATTCCACCTAACCATGTAGAACCACACCAACTCCCTCTTACTGGCAAGCCAACAGCATGATGTGTCGTCTTTCCACGAAACGACCATCGCAACGATCAAGACCCTGGACCATACTTGGCAATGCCGCCGAAAGCAATTTCCCGGTACACACAACCAAAGAATCCAACTCAGCCCATACGGCGATGATTCCCTGGAACTAAATTCCATATACAGGCATAGCAACCCTTTTCAAAGTTCCTAGTAAATGGCAGTGAGTTGATTTTAGCTATGAGTCCACTGCCATGAAGCGACGAACTTTTCCTCACCAGTAATTAGTCAGTCGAGTTTCAACCACTGGCGAGTGTTAACGAGTCGGAGTTCAGGTGTTCAGTAAAGCGGTTCGGCTTAATGTAAAGGAACGTGAACATTGTGCTTAAATAGTAAATCATTATACAACGAACAAAACAAACTTGGTGCGAAAAATTGTAAAGCGCCTTAACTGAATGTAAATGAATGTAAATGAATGTGAACATTGTGCTTAAATAAAAAAACCAAGAACTACAAAAATTAAAAAAACCTACAGTGCTTTTTTTTCTCCTCTTTCTGTGCTCGAATTTCGGACGTCGGTTTTTGTGAAGGACTCTTTGGTGGGTGATAGCGAACCCGTGTCGTACGCCGGCAAAATAACTTTCAACCCCATAAGATACTTGCCTACGCAAATGACATCGATACATCCGATTCGGCTGTAGAGAACTCCTTCACTCAGATCAAGCAGGTGGGACAAAAACTGGGACTCTACATTAATGAGGAGAAAAGTAAGTACATGGTGGCAACTTCTGCGAAGAGAAGACCTAACGTTGGTCAAACTATCAGGGTAGTGGATCACGAATTTGAAGTAGTGAATCCTTTAACTACCTTGGGTCAATAGTATCAGCCGATAACAATATGGAAGAAGGAATACGGGAACGGCTGATCAAATCCAACAATGCCTACTATGGTCTATCAAGGCTCTATAAATCCCGAAATTTATCCAGAATATACAAGCTACTACTGTACAAGACCATGGACTTACCAGTACTCATGTATGGATCCAAAGCCCGAGTGCTCAATAAGCGGCTCTTAGCCACGTTCGAGAGGAAGATATCAAGGAGAATTGTTGGCCCCGTATGTGTGGGAGGACGATTCCGGAGGCACTACAACCATGAGTTGTACGCAATCTACCTTGATGCTAATGTTGTAAGAAAAATCAAGCTCGGTAGACTCCGGTGGGCGGGACACCTAGCTCGAATGAGCGAATAGGAGTCTGCCCGGAAAGTCCTTTGTGGCAGGATGTATGGAAGGAGACAGCGCGGCAGACATTGTCTGCGATAGAGGGATGGCGTAGAGCAGGACGCCCAGAGCCTGGGAGTGTCAAATGGATGACATCGGCTCGAAATCGGGACCGGTGGAGAGATTTGTTACATAAGGCCAAGACCGGATCCCGGTTGTAGTGGCGATGATGATGATGATGTTCTTTGTTTGTTTCGGTGTGAACGAGTAAAATCCCGCTGTGGCTCTTTTTAAAGCCTGTTTTAATTTATCGCGGCCTGACACCTCATAGGTTTTAATGGCATGCCTGTTGCCTGTCAGTCTTTTAATTAAAAAATTGTTACCTATAGTGAGTTCACGAAGACATACCAATTCCTTACAATAGTCATCGATGGTGTTGATTGGTGGTATCTTTTTTTTTTTTTGTGTTGATCTGCTGCTTGCTGTTCCTATGAGCGATGTTGTTTTTGGTAGTGTCTGTTGTTTTTGTTGATTCTAGATGGCTTCTGGATCCGGTTTTTGTTGTTGAATAGGTTTTTTGCGTTTTTTGAGCGCAGCTATATTTTGCTTTCAGCGTCTCTCCTCTAGCCGTCCTCTTGCCACCGCAAGTTTTGCTTCTATGTCATTTATCTCCTCTTCTTCATCCTCAGATTCGGACGATGCAAAAGAAGCGATAGCATTATTTGCCCCATACATGCCATAGTTGGAAGGGGTAAGTCGAGCTCAGTGTACTCCTCCATTTGCTCTTCCTGGCCAACATCAACATTTTGCGGTGTTGTAACGTGTCATGATTATGTTTGTTACTTCTGTATTATTGATGGCGACTTTAATTTCACCGTTGCAGTTGTAATTTTTTTTTGTTATGGGTAGATTGCCTTTTAATGTTTTGTATTCATTTTTCCTAGTTTTGATTATTCGGTTTTTGTTATTGTCCATAGTCGGTGCTTTCGTACACCGACGTTACGAAAAGCAAAAACAATCACCCGTGTTAATAGTACACTTCACTTATTTGTGATTAACGATAATAGTTTTATGATAATGTTGTTGTACACATCCGTCGGCACTTTACAACACTTGAGTATTTTGTTTCTGGCTTTTTGTGCCTTTAGTCAGTTATTAACCATTCAGTTAAAAAGGCAGCGCAATATGGCCCGGTAAGATTGTTAACACGTATGTTGTCTTTATTGTGTCATAATTGCCAGTTTTATTACTAACTTATATGTATAATAATAGCATCATTGCCACATGCCTGTGTATTCTATGGATGTCACCGTTTGTTTCGTGAACGCTATTTCCTTCTTGAAGCATAACTTACTAGAAGTAGTGTTATTACCAGGTGTGAATTGAGACATTAGCTTTGTTTTTCTACTTTTGTGTTTTCATAGGTTTACTTTGGATTCTAATATGATGTATTGTTCAATTTAAGATTCATCAACTAAGGAAAACCCATCATAAGGGGTGCGGTAGACACCTGAAAATAAAAAAAATAAAAAAAACACTATTGTCTTTTTTTGTGGTGGTGGGATCTTAGAAATAATATACTGAAAGGTTATGGGCGACATGAACGTGAATTATTTTATCAACGTCAATTATTTAATTTAACGCCAAATATTTAATTCAGCCGAAACTCTCCAGGTATGACCAGAGCGCCTTTTAGAATCATTGTGGTGACTGTAACTTTGGATTAAGAGAGCACGTATAAGGGCAGTCTATAGGAAAGAACAATCGCTGAAAGAGTCTAAAGTGTCAAGAATTAAAAGTATATGAGAATATTACATGATTTTACTGTACTTACAACTTTAAAAGCTTCTTCCTCGAAATCACATTTTTCTGGCCGGAAATATTACTGGACTAAATCTTCTCCGATCGATTTGAAATTTCGACCATATACTCAAAATTGCTTTCTCCAACTTCTTACTTAGAATTTTATATTGCATAATTTTTGAATACTATTATGTGACGTCTTTTGGCATGGAAATCTAAACTTTTCGCCAAAAACCATTATATGAAAAAACAAAAAAAAAAAACTCGGCTGTTATCGGCTGTTGTCTTATACAAAATTGAAAAAAAAAAATTGCAGGATCCAGCATTCTGTTCTAAGAAAAGAAAAAAACAAAGGAACGACGGGAAAATGCTGTTGTTGCTGAAACGAAAAGAAACCGAAACCAACAAACGGCGCTTCTCTAGCGCTGCCTCAGTCTCTCTTCTAAGTGGACTGTATCTTCCGGCACTAGCCGGCCAACGATGATTTCTTTATTTCGAGGTATTGTACCTCCAGAGCCGGACTCTTCTCTGAATTGGCGGGCGTTTGAGTCTTGCCCAGTACAAATTCTTAATCTACCAAAAGTGGAAACGACCAACGAAAGAAGACAAGCCAGAAAACAATACGATGACAATATAAAAAACGCGCCAATACGGTTAGAACGAGACTTTTCCTAATTCTTTATTGACCGTTGCTTAATGCTGTATTAATTGTTATTATTCGAATTTATTTTGATTATTTTTCTGTTTCTCTTTATCCTTCTGGTCTTTAACAAGACCGTTTCCTTGGGAGCTCTTTCGACGACTCCCGCTGTTTCAAAAAAAAAAAAAAAAAAAATTTATGGCGAGAGGGCCGAATTTAGCGAGACAAGGACATATGTGTCCTTCATCTTGTCTCTGACTTCTGGTCATCTTGCGATAACCAGAATCACCCGCATCCGTGAGGATGTTGGGCTCGGTCTCGCGATATCTGAAAAGAAAAGAAAAAAAGGGGGGGGGGGGTATCCAAGGATAGTGTGGACGGTGTTAGTCCAGGTGTTCTCGAACTACTTTTATAGAAGGATGGTGGGAAAGAAATCATACAAGACCGGTAGGTCTTGGGTGCGGTAGTAAACGCAGATCACGTCTTTGGCGTCTGATAATCTGCCCTTTGGTCGGTGGTATGTTTGTGTTTGTGCCGTCTTGTACTGTGTGTTCGTGTGTGTAGTTTGTTAATAGTAGACCCTATGGGTTGGGTCCAGGAATCCTCTATTATAGAGGGGAATGTTGTTGGGAAGGGTGCTTTCTTCAGTTTTGTACTGAAGAAGAAATTGTGGGGGTTTGATCTGAAAAGATCGAGAGAGAGAAGGGTCAAGAACGCAAGAGTCCCGTACAAGTAGGTTCTCGCTGTTCGGGATGTTTTCGAGGTACTTATATGCTAATTGAAGCAAGTACTCGTCGATAGGGGTAATGGAGGCGCCTTCGTATAGGTGAGAGTTGGGGTAATGACGACCGTCAGGCCTTCTAGAATGATTGGTGCATCTTCTGAGGAGTTTCCTTTCGCAAACCCGAAGTCTTTCCATTTGGGCCGAAGATATGCAGGACCATGTGGGAAAGGCGTATGACATTCCAGATCGGATTAGCTGCTTATAGCAGAGAAGCTTAACTTTGGTGTCAACTTTGTTCCTCCACTTCAAGATGTTGTGCAGTTGCTTAGACCGACCGATGGCCCTTTGGAGAATGTGGGTCACATGTTTGATGAAATTCATTTTTGGGGTATAAGTGACCCCAAGATATTTCATCTTGTCCTGTGGTCTAATCGTAGTATCTCCCATTTGTATTCGAATATTCTGTGAATATCGAGAAGCAGGTTGGGAGTGTTTACTACTCAGAATTATGGCTACTGCTTTGGATGGATTAAGTCGGATTTTCCATCGACTGTAATACTGATACAGTTCGTTCAAGTGACGGTTGAGTCGATTTGTTGCGAGGTTAGGGCCTTTGGTTGACGTGTACACCAGGACGTCATCCGCGTAGCATATCTGTTTTACTCTCCCGTCCACAGGGCGAGGAATATCGGGGGTGTAAATATTGAATAAGATGGGGCCTAGAATGGAGCCATGTGGTACGCCTGCAGCGGCGTGAAAAGTTCGGGAAAGCTTTCCATTCATTCTAACTTGGAAGGTTCTGTATGGAACGAACTGGTAGATGATACTACATAGCGTTCTACTGAGGCCAGTATTCAGTAGTTTAAAAGCGAGACCTTCGATCCAAGTCGTATCAAAAGTTTTTTCAGTGTCTCACCGCAACGGTGGGTTCCTTATTAAAAAGCCGCACGCAGACGTGGTTTTGAAATAAATTGAGAGCCATAGTGGTGCTGTGCGCTCTTCGAAATCCGGATTGGAAATCAGGTATTAGGTGCCTGGCACTGACAAAGTTATTTAGCTTCTCGTATATGCATTTTTGATATATTTTGCTGATGCAAGTGAGAAGCGAGATAGGGCGAAAGCTTGAGGGGTGATACGATGGTTTCCCAACTTTTGCTATTGGACAAATAATAGCGTGCCTCCAAGCTTGGGGAAAGTACCCCATCTTGTAAGCATGGTTGAACAGAATGGAGAGCCTTATAAAGAATAAGGCAGAAAGCCTTCGCAACGAGTGGTATGACATGTTGTCGATACCGGGTGACTTCTTTGGGTGTCGAGATTTAACCAGGCTCTGTAGGGTATTTGGTGTGATGAAACCGTGACCATTATCACGTGTGTCATCGAAGTATGCACTGTTAGTTGGGTTAAAGACAACAATTGGCTCGTTGAAGTCGTCCAACTTACTGTGGACCTCTGAACTAACGATTGCATTAGTATCCGGGTCGCCATCTTGGAGAGTAAGTTTGTGATTGTTTTCGAAGGTCTCTCCGATGATATTTGCTTTATTGGTGTCGTTATTGACAACAACGCCATTGTGCACGATTGGCCCAGTGATACGAGAAGTGGCACATATCTTTTTAACATTTTTATAAACGTTCTGGTCCATCTGGATACCCTTCAGTTTGTCTTCCAATTGTCGGGTACGATTGTTTTGGATTCTCTGTTTTATCAGTGTACCAATATTGTGAATAGTGGATCGCAATAATGGTTCCCTTTGCGTAAAGCGGTGACGATATCTCATTCTGCAGAGCTTTTTACGCTTCCGGATGAGACGAAGAGTGAGGTTGTCCTGGGGGATCTGATAGGTCTTTTCAAGTTTGTACTTCGGGGCATGAGTCTCCGAGGTTTCAGCTAGAATCTCGTGAAGTCGTTTTGCAACGTTGTTTATCTCAACCGTCGTTAGGTTCTTGTCGGTGGGAAGTGAGAGTTGGTGGAGTTTATCGTTCAATGTGATATTGAAGTTGTCCCAATTTGTCCGCCCATAATCGGGTATGTATCTAATATGAGCCCGGGATGCTCGATAGCCGCGAATGAATATGGTCACAGCGTTGTGGTCAGATACACCCGCTGAAACTTGAGGAGGAGTGATTTGTGGAAGTAAGTCCTTGGACACAAGAAATATGTCCAGAATTGAGTTACCTCGAGTACCAACCGTAGGTGCGACTATTTCGAAATTGAGGGCATACGTGCTTGCGGTGTAACATTGGTACAGTTTTGTGCCATTTGGGCAAGAGACAGAGTTGTTCCAGTGGGGATGTCTGGAGTTAAAATCGCCGCCTATGATGAAGGGTGTATGCCCCGAGGTCCTTATTAGTTTGCCGATATCTTCGGGATTAATGGGGCCATTATTGGTTTTATGCGAGTGGTATACAGAGTATATATTCACTCTACCATTATTAGCCAGATGCAGTTCAACTCCAGACACCTCTATGGACTCAAGGTGTGTGAGGTCAATAGCTTCATGGCGAAGTCCGCTATTAACCAGTATACAAGTGCTGTAGTGCTCTGAAAAGCCCTACCACCTTTTTTCCTCCATTTCCACATCCAAATCCCAGCTATCTTACTACAAAACTCAAAATCCGATCAAAACCCGAGAAAACCCAAACATAAACCAAAATTCGCAATAAACGAATCAAACATTCGTTTATCGCTTATTAGCTGCTTCCACGGCATAAATAAAATCCAAAATCTTAAATTAAAATCAAATTCCCAATAAACGAATCTAATATTCGTTTATTGTTCTATATTCGCCCCACGGCATCATCTAAATTCAAAAACCAGAGATACGTTATCTCAATTTGGTAAAATCCATCAAAGTGAACAAACAAAAATCCGAATTCATTTACATATCCACATCTGCACAATAGTTTCATAGGAATTCAGGAAACTGACTCCTTATCTTAAATAAACACTGAGCATCTCACTCAGGATTCCAAAATCGGGATTTTTGTAGGAAATTGTATATTTTCGAGATACAAATTTCGATTTGTTTCTCTTTATAAGGGTGATGAATTTCAGATTCGAGGTTCAGTCTCGATTGGCGTCCGAAGTGGTAGAACGCCAATAAACTAAATAAAATTATAAAATAAATGTAATTAAATAAATAAATCGAGGTTTAAATGCTGGAAATAAAGGTGATAGATTTTTTATTGCGCTTGGCCGATTCTTCCTACTCGACGACCGGTAGCTGCTCTTCCCTCGAGGTTCGAGGAAGCACGGCGGCAACCGCAACGGGTCCCCTCGGGAGCGGTCTTTAAGAGATCTTACGTCCTTTTCAGGATAAGAAGACACGCTACCTGAGAGAAGGACCACTAAAAAATGGTGGCAGCGGTGGGATGCTAACATCCCCTACCAACAAAATGGTGGCAGCGGTGAAATCCTTAAAAATCACCTACCAGACGCAAGCGCACTTAAAATCCAATCAACACACGAATTGGATCATAGATATGGAGCAACGATAGATGGACTTGTTGATGTTTGCAGCTATCAGGAACACATCTACAAAAAACATAATTTTTAAAATAATAAAAGCGTCCCCGGGGCTAAACGCCGGGAACAGTGCAAAAAAAAAAAAAGTTAAAAGTTTAGACAAAAAAGCTGCACCGACCACAACAAGGAAGCAAGTGACACGTTTAGTGAACGTCAATGGGGTACAATACCACAAGTGCAATCACCTTGTACACTCCAAGCAGTCAAAGTGGAAAAGGATGCGGATGGAATATCGACGGTTACTGACAATTAAGTGTCGGTAGCCGTTAGTACGCTCCGCAGCACAACAAAACAAAAAAAAAAACACCAATAACAACAGTAACAGGATCACACATTATCAGCAAGGAGCTCAGATCTCTGATGACATCACCACAGCGACGGCCACAGAAAGCAGCCAACACAACCAAAGATCACAGGTATTTATATCCATTTTTTTTTGGTTTTAACAAATTTGCAAGGAGACAAATAGAGCCCCTAACATAAATTGAAAATTCTCTTAAAGGGACAAAGAGAGTCCTACAATATGAAATAAAATTTTTAAAATCTTTCAAAATTTATTTTTAAATTCACCAAAGGGGAAAATGCTAGACATGTACTTTAAGGGGATACAAACACCCCATAAACTAAAAATTTAAATTTCTATACATATACTATATATACACACATATACATATATACATATATTTTAAGAATTTGTATCACATGGTTTTTAGTAATTACTCGGGGAAAATTTTTCATATTCTCGGGTAGAGACTGCACAATTTCCATACGCTTACGCTTATCTGTTGCTGGTCTTTTTCGTTTTATCTTTTTAGATTCGAAATTCCTTAGGAACTCTTTCCCATATTCATCTACTAGGATCTTTTCCACTTGCAGGCTCGTTTCACTTTGGGCTCGATAAAAGTCTCCTCTCTTTTTACCCTTGGCTTCCTTCAAAGAATCTCTTTTGCTAATCTGTCCTTTACAGGATCCTTCCATATTAGGATTGTTTTTCGCAGTGTCGGTAAAAATCTTCTCTTACCTTTAGTATTATCGAAATTTTCTGTAGATATATCGATGTGTTTGGGTTTGAAGTCATTTTTTCTTTTTTCTCTTTAGGATCGCTTCAGTTGAGTTCGAAAAATTCTCTTCTTATTCTTCGCCCTTTGATGTACTTGTATTTGGGGAGATGAATTTACTCAAGGAATTTTTCCCCCAAAATAATACGCGAATCGAATATTTGAAGCGCGCGAAAATTAATACCCAATTATAAAAACGCGAAACTAATAACAATGAATATCACAATCGGGTTGAAAAATATTTTGGATTTCGTGCCAGTGTTTAACGGTAACCCGCACGAATTGGATAATTTTGTTTCTTGCGGAGATATTATTTTTTCACAGGCACAGGACGACAGTCAGCATGCATTTTATCTAAGCGTGGTGAAAACCAGACTGAAAGGGCCAGCATACGACCACATCCGGTACAAGGTCATTTCAACCAGGAATGATCTTGCTTCCGAATTAAAGGGAGAATTTAAAATTCTCACCTCAAGGTCAGCGGCACAAAACAGTCTGGTGAAAGCCAAGCAAGATAGCAAGGAAGATGTGAAGGAGTTTGGAAACAGACTCGCACACCTCCTGCATCTGCTGAACAAAGCCACGTTCGAAAGCACTGTCGATCCTGCGGTGCAGAAATATCTCTTCGAGGAAAATAAAAAGCTCGCCTTGCATACGTTTGAAGATGGTCTTAGGAATGCTAGTCTAAAACTCTTAGTTAAAGCACGAGCTACCTCAAGTCTTAGAGCAGCAATCAATTACGCTCTCGAGCAGGCCCCACGACTAGGCGATGGAAACCCTCTTAATTTATGTAATAATTCCAAATATAGCCAGCCACAATCGTGCAATAGGTTTGGTCATACTTCTGCGACATGTCGTCGAAATGAAAACGTTTGTAATGCTATTCCCCAACAAATTAAGACAGAGGTTCATCGCATTGAATGCACTTATTGCAGAGTTAATCATTCCCAAGCAGAATGTAGGAGACTGTCCCATTTCAGAAGTCAAAAAGACTCTCCATCAAATAAAAATGATTTTAAAACTCAGTCCACTTCTACCACAAACGTTTGGAGAAGTGGAGTATTAACCAAAACGAACAGGGTACAATTAATAAAAATTGATTCCGTGAAATTAAATACGGGAAAAATTGAACAAGCGACGTTAGAAGCTAAGGATATAAACAGGAAGGTAGAAAATGCCTCACCTTACAAGGTGTCGTCTACGGATGAAATTGGCATTCGAGATAATAGGGATAAAAATCAGAGGCAGGACGATCGAGAGGCCCCCCAAATAGAGGGAGTAGCGACCAAAGATCTTATCCAACAGTCAACATTTGAATCCGTTTGTCTACGGGCCGGATCTGATGATTCGACAAAGACCCCTGATCATACTATTCTAAAACGTCCATCTACTTTTATATTCTTAAATGCTCCGACTTCTAGCAACAACACGTGCAAGCTTATAGAGCACAAACAGAAAATTCCGGCAAAATGTAAGCCTGTGGAGCAAGAACTCCCAGCAGATTGTAAGCCCGAGAAACAAGAAATTTCAGCAAAGAGTAAGCCTGCGGTACTAAGAGTCCCAGCAAAATGTAAGATTGAAAAACAACTAATTTTCTCGTTACAAAAGAGTAAGCTTGTAGATAACAGTCATATCAAAATTGCACTCGAACACATTCCTCGTTTCAGTAACTTGTTTGTCCGCATCGTTTCCCTCGTTTCTCTAATTTTTCAAACTTTAAAATGGGTTCTACAAATGAAACTTAAAAATAAACAAATAGTCAAAACCCCGTTTACAAATAAAACAAACGTTGATCTTTCAAAATCGATTACGAATCCTCCATCCTTTAAAACGCTCTTTTTAGATGGTTTTATTGCCCAAATTTTGAACTATATCACACAACCCAACCCTAAGAAAACATGGAACATTTTTCATAAATTTAAAGAAAAACTTAAAGTGAAACAAATAGATTTTTCCTTTCAAATATATATGTATATGTGTATGAACATATAAATAATAAAATACCAATTCTGACATTGTAAATCTAAGAATATTAAAAAAAAAAAAAACTATATGTAAATTAAATAGAAAATATATAATTAATAATATTGAATTCCCCTCTTAACAAATAATTGTACAAAAACAAAATAGATACATATACATAATAACGCAAATAAATAGAATAAAACAACCAACTCTGTTTTGAGAAATTTATGTATCTAAAAGAAAATTATCTATAATAAACAAAGAAAATTTGTAAATAATACAACTGTATTCACAATTCAGGAGATAATAAGCAAAATATAACAGAAATAAATCTCTGCAACTTCATATTATTAACACATAAATATGAAACAAATATTAACTCCCTCAATAAAATAATTTTGTATATATTATACAATATTTTAATTAATTGCCATTAACTTAAAATTTAAATAAATGAACAAAATTATTTAATTAATAAATGATCTTAATTTGTAAATAAAAAACATATATAATTCTAAGTTAAAAAAAAAAAATGTTTAACTAAACAAAACAAAATCTATGAAATAAACAATTTTAAATAGAAATATAATAATTTCAAATAACTATGTAACATTCTTCAATTAACCAAATTACATCTATCCTAAGAAAAATAAGGAACTAACATTTTTTAGTTAACTCAAAACAAACTTAAAAATTTAGAATTAAACCTTTCTTTATAATACATGAAAAAAAAAACATAAATATGGTCCTCAAAACGAAACAGAAATATACTCTGGAGATAATGTAAATTCCTATATAATACAAAAGCTGTAATACAATACATTATTACGACTTACCTAATGTTTATCCGTACATATTATCACGAATTGAATTTAATATTTTATTTAAAATAACCTTGGTTTATAAAAATAATTCACAATTATTATTAAATATATTGAAAAAACAAAAGAACAATGTAAATAACATTATTAATATATGGAACTTAAAAATGTACTTATATACACGATAGGAAAAATTGTGAATTTAAGCCTTTAGTTTAACACATAATCTTAGACTTTATAAAAACATAACAAAACATTGAAGAACACTCTACCGTAAGCTACAGAATTAACACAAAATTTTGAATAATACTTAAAAACAAGAACAAACATTTAAAAAAGTAGCAAGCAATTGTAACTACAATGAAAATTTAAAGTAACCATTATAATTGGAAATCCAAATTATGTAACGAATCATGATGACATCGCCCTTCATCTTTTATCGCGTCACTCCTACAAAATTAATCTCTTACAGATTAATTTTTTATCAAGGAGGGGAGGATGTAGTGCTCTGAAAAGCCCTACCACCTTTTTTCCTCCATTTCCACATCCAAATCCCAGCTATTTTACTACAAAACTCAAAATCCGATCAAAACCCGAAAAAACCCAAACATAAACCAAAATTCGCAACAAACGAATCAAACATTCGTTTATCGCTTATTAGCTGCTTCCACGGCATAATTAAATCCAAAATCTTAAATTAAAATCAAATTCCCAATAAACGAATCTAATATTCGTTTATTGTTCTATATTCGCCCCACGGCATCATCTAAATTCAAAAACCAGAGATACGTTATCTCAATTTGGTAAAATCCATCAAAGTGAACAAACAAAAATCCGAATTCATTTACATATCCACATCTGCACAATAGTTTCATAGGAATTCAGGAAACTGAATCCTTATCTTAAATAAACACTGAGCATCTCACTCAGGATTCCAAAATCGGGATTTTTGTAGGAAATTGTATATTTTCGAGATACAAATTTCGATTTGTTTCTCTTTATAAGGGTGATGAATTTCAGATTCGAGGTTCATCTCACCCATATACGTATATCGACAGTCCACTGCAGCCAACTCGTGTCACCAACTCGACGCGGTCAACAATTGACTTCTTTCTCAAGTCGGCTGATGTCTACTCAACGAGCCCCCCCACAGTATCCTTCCTCTTTCCCTCTGATCATGGTTCCGTTCACACTTCGATCAAAGTTCCCTCCTTCGAACTTCTCTACTCACACAGTCCTGTCCCGAACTTCTCCAAGACTAACTGGAAAAAGGTCAATAGAGACGTCGCCGCAAGGTTTTCTAACTTGCAAATCCCCGAATCTTCTAACCTAATCCCTGCTGATATCGATCGAGCAGCCCTAAAAATTGAGCAGACACTCAAGGATGCCCTCACCAGCAATACACCCACCAGCATCCCTCATAATCATCTAGGAAAACCTTTACCCAGCATCCTAATTAAATTGCTGCGTCTCAAAAAACAACTCCGCCGAAAACTTCATATAAGATTCTGTCCTTTTATTAAAAGTCAGATCCAACTCCTGACCACCTTAATAAATGAACATTTAAAAAAGTTCGCGGATCAGACTTATACCTCTACACTTAACAATATTAAACCCAATCGTGATCTCTTCAAAAACATCAACCGACTAACTGGTCGGAAGTTTAAACCGCGAATCGATCACCTTATCAGCCCACTCAGCAACAATCTTATCCAATCCGACACGGACATAGCCAATTGCCTCGCTGACCACTTCTCAAAGATCCATCAACAAAATGATTCCCTCTCAGTCCCTAATTTTCGAAATACTGTCAACGAATATATTTCACACAGATTACCCGCATCTTATACTCCTTTCATCGGAGAATTTAACGACACAAACAAGGCGTCACATCCTTCAGACACCACCACATTTTTAACCACAGATGAACTCATCAAGTTCATAAAATCACGACCCAACAAAAAATCTACCGGTATAGATGGAATACCACACCTTCTATTTAAAAGACTTCACCCGCCAAATCTACTTCCCATTTTAGTCCTTCTTAACCATATCATAAATGCTTCACATTTCCCAGAGAACTGGAAAATTGCGGTAGTAATTCCCATTAAAAAGTCCGGCAGTTCCAATAACACCTCCAACTATCGTCCAATATCTTTATTGAACACCCTAAGCAAAATATTGGAATGTAAGATCTACCAAAACCTTCTTTCGTTTGCCAGTGATAACGCTCTCATTCCTAATTCTCAGTTTGGCTTTCGTGAGCGACACTCTACTTGCCATGCGTTACTAAAACTTACACACGATGTCACAACTGGTCTAGAAAACCAATGCCCTACCGTATGCATATCTCTCGATATCTCCAAAGCATTTGATTGTGTCTGGATCTCAGGACTTCTTTATAAGCTGCACTGCTTATTTGGTCTGAATTCCAATATCACAAAGCTCCTAGCATCTTACCTTTCTGGGAGGAAATTTATGGTCAGAATAAATTCTTCCCTCTCACAAACTCACAACATAACCGCAGGAGTTCCCCAAGGATCCATTCTTGGACCACTTTTATATCTTCTATACACATCCGATATCCCCCAACCTCCACCTAGTGTTGTAATGCTAAATTATGCTGATGATACTTTAATCTACTCTAGCAGTAGATTTGTCAAAGCGGCAAGAAACCGCGTTAACAACTTCCTCCCGCTCATCTCAGCATACTTTAACAAATGGAAAATTCGCCTCAACCCAACCAAAACCCAGCTAACAGTGTTTAAGGGCAAAAACGCTCACTGCACAAACAACACTAAACGTTGCCACAACAAAATTAAACTAAATCTTAATAACACCCTCATAAAACCTTCCAAAACACTAAAATATTTGGGAGTAACCCTTTCCAACAACTGGTCATTCTCAACCCACATCAAAAATTCTCTTCAAAAAGCCTCAATACAGCTTAACCTGTGCAGACGAGTGTTATGGAAACCTAAAGGCCTCTCTCTTAAGGTCAAACAGCTCATCTACAAACAGATAATCAGACCTACTCTTACATACGCCTGCCCATTATGGTACCACATCTCACCCTCCCAAATGGAGAAATTAAGAGTGTTTGAACGAAAATGTTTCCGGTTTATCACTGGCTTACACCGCAAAACCAACTCATATAGATGCCATTGTAACAACGACCTTTACAACACCGCAGGCATCGAACGACTGGATAGACGGATCCTAGAACTGTCGATAAATTTCATAGAAAACCTTCCTAACAATCCCAACCCGATAATAACGGACCTACCATCACCCTCCTCCAATACGGGAGCTCACTACCGTAATTGTCTCCAAATCAGGACCCTCTTCGCCGCAGGCAGACTGGTTAACGATCTAAACGAGATCGTGTACCACAACACCGAACTGGCACCCAATCATTTCAAATACAGCAACATCCAACCATTCTCCAAGATCCTTACCTTTAACACAGAACCGAATGGCTCTCCCCTCCTTCAAGAACTTACCTGATCCTATCCCTCAGTATCCTCAATCCCAACGAGAAATCCCACATCCATAACTAAAAATTGTAAATATTATTTTTAAGTCAAATGCGAATTGTCACTATCATTGCAATATCAAATATTGTAAATTGTATATAAGATTAGATTAAGTTAGATTAAGTTATGTTAAGTAATTTAAAGTAGGCTAAGTTAAAATAAACAGAGTTCCTGGTTTTTTTCTGACCTTTTCCAGGAAAATCAAAATTACCAATATATATAATTCCCAGTAAATCTTAAGCACATATAAAAAGAATTGTTTGAAAAATGTTAACAAATAACATGTAAACACTTAATATGTAACAAATCTATTATAAGTTAGCTGTATTACTTATTGTAACTATTCATTTTTGGTCAAATAAATACAGTTTGGAAAAAAAAAAAAAAAAAAAACAGATTCGAGGTTCAGTCTCGATTGGCGTCCGAAGTGGTAGAACGCCAATAAACTAAATAAAATTATAAAATAAATGTAATTAAATAAATAAATCGAGGTTTAAATGCTGGAAATAAAGGTGATAGATTTTTTATTGCGCTTGGCCGATTCTTCCTACTCGACGACCGGTAGCTGCTCTTCCCTCGAGGTTCGAGGAAGCACGGCGGCAACCGCAACGGGTCCCCTCGGGAGCGGTCTTTAAGAGATCTTACGTCCTTTTCAGGATAAGAAGACACGCTACCTGAGAGAAGGACCACAACAGTGCCACCTCCGTTGATGGTGGGACCGCCAGTGAGGGTTCGATCTCTTCGAATCATGGAGGAGTTTGGGAATACGGGATGGTGACATGGATGCAACCTAGTTTCGGTTACAAGTACCACGTCCGCCCGGTTTTCCTTTATGAAGTCAGAGACTATCATACGCTTGGAATGCGAAACAAGGGAGATGACATTTATGAGGATAACTTTAATTTTGGAATCCATTGTGAAGGGTATGTCTTGCGTATGCAGTGAAAAGGAATGCCTCCCTCTCAGCCTCGGTTGATAGTTTCTCGTATCGGGGTCGAATATCTTCAGTCAAGCGGGAGAAACTGAGTAGTTTCTCGAGCATTGAAGATTGCCCCCTCGGGGGCTTTTGCACCGCCGCTTGAGTTTGAGGCGTCGTGTTGGCCTTTACCGGGGCTCGTTTAGGGACTTGAGTATGATTTTGAGGGCGGGGGGGAGGAGTTGTGAGAGTTTTTATGTTCTTTGCCTGCTGTCCCCTAAGCATGTCGGCAAATTTAAATCCATTCTGGATAAGGTTCTGTGTGGCCTGTCTTCCGAAGTCTGACTTGGCTGTTTGCTTAGCTCGAGTCTCCTTGGATCTTTGTATGATTTCTTTATATTTAGGACAATTCCTGTAGCTAGCCGGGTGTCCTTTGTTGTCGCAGTTGCAGCAAGTTGGCAGTGTTATTTCATCCTGCACGTTTGTTGCGGGATCGTATTTTGCTAGCGGCAGTTCGCACTTGCCAATATCGTGAGACTTTCTGCAACGAACGCAACGGCCGCGCATGTTGCAGTTTCGGGACACATGCCCGAAACGTTGACAACGTCTGTATTGAGGCATTTCTCTGTTATGAAATACCTCGAAGACAACTTGCTGGTGCAAGATTGGAAGCGACTTTGTCCGTATTATGGAATCTATGTCGGTTCCTGGGGCAAGGTGAAGCTGCCATATGTTCAGTTTGCTGTATTTTTGCGGTCTGACGTTCACAAACCGTTGTGGGGGAGAGAATTTTTTGACGTCAATGAATTTGACGTTAGGAAATGTGGCCTCAAGAGCAGTTAGGATGTCGTCCTTTTCCCAAGAGGCAGCGACTCGTTTTAAGAGGACTCCCACTGTTTCGCCGCTGCGCTCGCCTTTTATTTCCTGCGGCTGTCTCCTCGTTCGCTTGGTTTCGATAAATCACTCGTTGCCCGTTGAGTGATTTATCGCGACTGGTATACAGTTGTCTGTCATGCTCATCCCTGTTGAGTGCTTATGCGACGATGTCGAGTGCTTGTGTGCCGACGCTGAGTGCTTGTTCGCCGATGTTGAGTGTTTGTGCGCCGATGCTGATCGCATCGCTAACAGCTGTGCAACTCCAACTTTGTTATGAACTGATTGAAAAAAAGGTTTTTTTTCAATATAATTCAATTCAATTCAATTTTTATTTGGTAGATAATTACATTTATGGTATATTTTACAACTAGTACTTAAGAGATTTAGGATAGCAATTCCTTTACAACTATAATCTTAAATCTATATAACGACAATAGCACAATTTTTAATGAATAACAAATAATAAATTAAGGGAAAACTACAAGAAAAAACCCTTATTTGAATCCTAAGACTAATATTGCACGATTTTTTTTTTTTTTATAAAACGCTGTCTTTATTGACCATTAAAAGTTTAGTTACATAAGTTTACAGCTAACTTAACTAAGTTGTGACAAATTTACTTACAATGTCTAGAACATTTTTCCAAGTAATATTTAATTTGAGGTCTTACGTCTAAGGAGATCTATAAGATACAATTTATTAGTAGGACTCCTGGAAAGGTCATGAAAACCAGGATGGATTGTCAATGTTTACAATAAATATTCTTAAAACTACTTATCTCTACTTAAATCTAGCTTATATCTAAGGTAGTTAAATAAATTCACATTTAGTCATTTAGAACAAATTAGCCTAGTCTTAAGCTTAAGTTGAGATTTCATACTTTACATCCCCAAAGGAGGGAAGGGAGCGGCAGAGGGAGGTCTCTCCACCGACTGCTCGTTAAAGGAAAGAACCCGAGAAAAGGGTTGAATGTTTGAGTATTTGAAGTGGTTAAGATCGGTTACCCTGTTATGGTAGATGATTTCGTTCGCATCATTTACTAATCTTCCTGCGTAGAAGAGAGCCTTTAAATGGAGTGCATGAAGATAGGGATTTGATGCATTGTGGCTGGGGAGGCTAAGGGAATTGATGAGAGGGTTTGGATTGGCTGACAGGTTTTCAATGAATCTTATCGACAATTCCAGGAACCTTCTATCCAATCTCTCCAGGCCGACGGAGTGGTATAGCGTAAGGCTTCCGATATATTTGTGGGAGTCGCGCTGTCGACTTAGCCCTGTGATTAGTCTGAAACACTTCCTTTCGAAGATACGAAGTTTTTCCATTTGAGAGGGAGAGATATGGAACCAGATGGGACAAGCGTAAGTAAGTGTGGGCCTGATGATTTGTTTATAAAGTAGAAGTTTGACTTGCTGAGATAGACCATCTGCCTTCCACATTACTTTCCGACAAAGGTTCAGCTGTATCCCCGCTTTGCGGATGACATTGTTTATGTGAGTCGTGAAAGAGAGATTATTTTCGAAAGTAATGCCCAAGTATTTTAGTGATTTAGATGGTTTTATGAGGGTGTTGCAGAGGTTGAGTTGGATTTTTGAATGGTTACGTACCGTGTTATTGGTACAGTGAACGTTTCTACCTTTAAATACAACCAGTTGAGTTTTGTTGGGGTTTAGGCGGATCTTCCATTTAAGGAAGTAGGAGGAAAGAATTTGGAGGAATTCATTTACGCGGTTTCTGGCAGATAATACGAGTCTGCTGCTGGAGTAGACAAGGGTATCGTCTGCGTAGTTGAGGATTCGAGTATTCGGTGAGAGGGGTTGAGGAATATCAGATGTGTATAGTAAGTACAAGAGGGGGCCCAGAATGGATCCTTGGGGGACTCCTGCTGTTATTGAGTACGTCTGGGAAAGGGTGGAATTTATCTTGACCATGAATTTCCTATTTGATAGGTACGAGTAGAGAAACTTGGAAGTGTGATTGTTGAGACGATACGTGGAATGTAATTTGTACAGAAGACCCGCAGTCCACACGCAGTCGAAAGCCTTGGATATGTCAAGGGAGATACACACAGTGGGGCACTGGTCGTTAAGAGCCATAGTGATGTCGTGAGTAAACTTGAGGAGAGCGTGACATGTTGAGTGTTGTGCACGAAAACCGAATTGAAAATCAGGGAGTAATGAGTTAGTTTCCGCGAAGGAGAGTAGGTAATGGTGAATTTTTAATTCAAGTAATTTGCTTAAATTATTAAGTAGTGAGATGGGTCGAAAATTGGCCGCCATCAGGGATGCGCCTGATTTTTTAATGGGGATGACTATGGCAGTTTTCCAAGACTCCGGTATGTGACCAGCATTTATTATGTGGTTTAGCAGGGTCATGATGTATAGTCGATTTGAAGGGTTGAGGTTTTTGAAAAGCACATGTGGAATTTTGTCCAAGCCGGTAGAGTTTTTATTGCTACGAGAAGATATCATTTGGTTAAATTCCTGTGGTTGTAAAAAGAAGTTTGTATCGGTGGGTTGAGATGCTCTATTGTCATTATTAAATTCAGTTATGAATGGAGTGAATGAGGAGATTAGTTCATGGGATGTATAACGGTTGACCACTTCCTCAAACTCGGAGTTGCCTAGGCTATCATTTTGCCTATGCACTTGGGAGAAGTGTTCCGCTAAATAGTTTGCTATTTCAGAATCAGAGTACAGAATATTATTTCTGGGACCAATTAGTCTGTCTATTGAGGTGTGTATTTTTCGTCCTGTAAGGCGATTGATGTTTTTGTAAAGATTACGGTCGGGTCTGATACTATTTAAAGTGGAGATGTAGTTCTGCTCTACGAAAGCATTTAACTGCTGGTTAATGAGGGTAGACAATAATTGGACCTGTACTTTCAGGAGGGGACAAAATCTTCGAAATAGTTTTCGGCGGAGCTTTTTTTTTAATGAGATGAGTTTGAGGGTGAGATATGGAAGTGGTTTACCTACGAAGGAGTGTGGCATCCTTGAAGGGGTATTAGCATACAGGGCTTGCTGTAAGATCCCTTCCATCTTACAAGCTGCTTCTTCAATTTCGTTAGGATCCAAGTTATTCGTCTCTGTGATGGGAAGCGTTTGAAACATATCGCCAACGGATTTGTTGACCTTTCTCCAGTTAGTTCTGGAGAAATTATGGACTGGGTTGAGAGATTGAAGCGGATTTAAGGGGCCAAGGTCAATTACCGAGTGGATGGAGGCATGATCAGAGGGGAAGAAGTGCGACACAGTAGGGGGAGATACAGAGCGTAGGATCGCAGATTTTAAGAAGAAGTCTATAGTTGATTGAGTAGAGCTGGAGCAATGAGTAGGTTCCATAGGGGAGTCGATATAGACGTAGGGGTGGAGAGGTAGGAAAGCAAGCAATTGTTTGCCAAATTTATTGCAAGCGGTGTCGTTGAAGGCGGTATGACGGGCATTCCAGTCGCCTCCGATGATGAATGAGTGGGGGTGGGATTGACGGAATATTTCATCGAAGTCTGAAGATGGGAAGTTAGGGTACCTCTTGGGTTGTAAATAGATGGCTACTAGAACCAAGACTTTATTGTTGTCACAAAGCAGTTTGACAGCAGTGTATTCGACACAG